>JALBCR010001501.1:0-121223 GCA_030710515.1 Abscondita cerata | reverse complement strand
TTTAGTTACGTATTGCTAAATGAGCGTAATAAAAGAGCTTCTAACATAATTATACAATCTTGAAGAATCTATATCAAAAGAAGTAAGTGCACGTATTGATTATGATAAATGCGAGTAACAGAGCTTGTTGGCGTAATACTCAAAGCATCTTTGATATTGTATTAAATACGAATATAAATAACACAAAACTAGTTAGGAAATAAAAATGGCAAATAATTTCAATGTCGTCTTGCAGGTGGTCGGACGCGTGACGTCCGCCGCGAAATGCGGCGACCTTGATGCGAGCCCCACGTGTCACGTGGTGGTACAGATCAAACTGCGACACTATCTGCCAGCCTCTTTTCTAGAAATATCGGGACGCGCGTTTGACAGAACATTCGGAGATCTAGTTCATGCCGTTATAAAATGTTGCGCTTTGCAGGAATTTGAGTCAGTCTGAAATGTAACTTGAAGGCAATACTACCTCTCGGATACAAAGTTTATTGTCAAATAGTACAAAATGAGCGCAGCGAAGAAATGTAAAACGTATCATTTTAATAACGATTCGACGGGAGAATTTTTCTTTGTATGGTGAAGGATAAGTACATTATCGTGCGTCATCTGCAATATCACAGAGGAAATTATGGCATTGCTACAAAAATAGTGAATTCCATACGTGCACGTAGCTTGCAACGACGGTTCTTTAAATTGCAGCTGGAAGATAGTGAGTCAGCTGAATTCACACTGATTTAGTTCTTCTTTCACACGGACTTTAGGTGGTTGAGTCGTGGAAAATTTTTGTGAAAGGTTTCAAGAATTATTGTCTAAAATAACAGCTTTTCTGGACGAAAGAGGTGATGTGACACTAGATGCTGAAAACGAAATGGCTGATTGATTTGGGATTTTTGATTGAGATCACACGTACCCTAAGCACCATTAACTGGAGTTTGAGGTAAAGGAAAACTATTATTGAGATGATAAGCCCAGTAAACGCATTCAAAAGTAAATTGCAACTTATGATAGATCAACTGAAAAGAAAAGAACTGTACATTTTCCGTCTTTAAAAGCAAGGATTCTCAGTTGAATTATGATATCTATAAGGTAGAATTGTCAAATATTTTGGAACAATTCAAAATATCTTTTATGATTGCAGTAAATTGGCAGATAGCGCATCATTTATGAGTTATCTTTTTCTTGTAAAACATTGAGGAATTAGCTACTGTGAAATAGCAAGTCAGTTTAATATGGACTCATGTTTTGTTGAAAATGAGTTGGTGCAGATTATATCAAATATACATCTCAAAGCTACAGCATCTGGATACAAAATTTAGTATTGTATATCTGAAGATAAATATCCGGAATCTAAGGCAATCGCCCTTCAACTGACAGCAATGTTTCGGTCAACTTACTTAAAAGTGAGTCTGCATTTTCTGAAATAAACATACTTAAGTCAAAATATTGCAATCGACTAACTGACGAATATATGTCATCATGTTTGCGATTAGCGCTCAGTGGTTACGTACCATCTTATGAAAAGTACGCTGAAGACATGCAGTGCCACGCTTCAACATCCAAAGTCACTCCTTTAGAGAAGAATCTAACTAAATCTAACCCAAACCTTACCAAAATAATGTATATTGTGCAGAAAACTAATATCTATCTATCCCACGATACACCCTACCTACCTACACGACAACCCTGAATCACACGTACTTTTGCAGCCTCTCAAAGAATATAAATTGTTTTTTCTTCAAGCGACAATAAACGGCATATTATTGAACTAGTGGCAGACGCTAAAACACATTAAAAACAACAGTTCTTTTGTTTTCACAACTAATTAGAGGTTGGTACCTCGGTTATACATATTATGAATGTACAGCAAAGTACCAACTTGATTCGTCGAGAATAAAACGTCACTATAACACTCGAGAATCTCGAAAATTAAAAATAACACATGAAAATTAAGCACAAACGCTTTAAGAAAAATAATATAGCGACCCTGAGTTAAAAAATATAATTGTTTTCGTTAATTTGCTGTCTCGGCTAACGCCTTGCCAGCAAAATTTAAGCCAAACAATGATATTGCTTAACTCCTAGTAAAATAATCTACTATTTTCTTCAAGTGACACAAAACGCCATATTATTGTTCACTGGCAGACACTAATGTTCAAACATTAAAAGCAAATAGTTCTTTGTTTCACAACTATATAGAGGTTGGTACCTCGGTTTTTCATATAATGAATGTAACAGTAAAGTACCAACTTGATTCGTCGAGAATAAAACCAATATTTTTAATCAACGCGTTAACGCAATCCGGTTTTCGTAAAAATAATAGCACAATCACGGCTCTGCTAAAATAACCAGTGATATTATCAGATACATAGACAATAGTGAAGAAACATATTTGGTGCTACTTTGACTACAGTAATGCTTTTTGACGAAATTAATTCCACTCTTTTACGGCCAAATTAAATTATTTTGAAATTGAAAATTGCGGCGCTGCAATGGTTTCATAGTTACTTCCAATAACAGTCGTCAAATTGATGATGACGTTTCATGAACTATTAATTGAATATGAGTTCTAAAAACTTCGACGTCTGTCAAACACAGTAAATAATTGAGCAATTGTCAAATCACATGGCGTTTCATGGCTAACTAATGTAAATTACGAGAAGCACAAATGCATTTCGCGAATCATTATTGTGGATTATTTCAAAAGTTGGTATTTAGCTAAGCGATACGACATCTACCGGAATATTCGCGAAGTTTTTGTATGAGATATAAATAAACACTCGCCATTGTTTGTGTGTTTGTAAGTTGTTGATTTAGCTAAATAATAAATAATTATCGTTTAAACACAACAAACTTTGTTGTAGTGCCACCGTATTTCTCAAAAAAGGAGCCCAGAAATCTCCTCTCATAAATTTCCTGCCATATCAGAAAATGATTGTTGGAAACCGTTTGGAGTTATGAACTCAGGCAGACGTAAAATATGGATTAACAAACTAAAAATAGGAAAGAAATAAGTCCATTTATATATAGTATGTTCTCTATTTTGTTGAGCGACTTTTTCAGTGTAACATGAAATGGTGAAATTTGGTTAAAATCAGTTTGTAGGTTAATTTGATTTTTTTTTAGTTCTTTCTGACGAAAATTTAAAAGACTGCTATTCCTTCAATGAAATTGCCAGAAGTCCCTTTTACATGGTACAGCAGCTAAACCATCTGAATGTACAGCTAGTTCTAGTAGTCGACAGGACCGTTTTGGGCTTCAAGAAATAAACTCGAAATAAAATGAAGGTGACACCATGTGAAGAATCTATCAATAACACCGAAGTAGATACATTGATCTCTGAAAAAGAAGTGGTTGCAGCAAATGCTCTTTTATCATTAATGCAAGAGGATACTTCAGCAAACGAATCAAAAACTTTTCATGACTTTTCAGTGCAAGTGAATACTCCTAACAAACTAACATTGTGCCATTTATCACTTCAGATTCCTCATTAACTACTCTAACTGGTTTAAATAGTCAATTAATGTTGGACAATATTGTTAAGTACAGTGTTTAATTTACAAAGACCAACGATTCAGGTTGTCAATTGGTGAGCGAAAGGATATTAACATTTGTTAAATTAAAATGGAATTTAAGCTATTCAATCTAGCAATATTTTTTAAGTTAACTCCCACTTTATGTAAACTGCATTTGCTTCTGATGATTAAGTTGTTGTCTTCTGTGTTGAAAGCATTTATTGAATTTCCTTCAATGGATGAAATTAGACAAAATATGCCAGTTTGTTTCGAGACTTCAAGGATACTGCTAGATTGTGCTTGACTGTACAGAATATATACACAAATTCAAAATGCTTGTGCTTGTCAGATTCGATTTTATTCACATTATAAAAGTGCACAAACTTTGAAATTTATGACAGGTGTTTCTCCTGCAGGTTTGATTACTCGTAAGTAAACCTTATGGAGGACGAGCTTCTCGATAAAATTATTTTCAAAACAGCAATTTAATTGACAAACTGAAGAAAATTCAAGTATAATGG
This sequence comes from Abscondita cerata, assembly GCA_030710515.1. Taxonomy (NCBI): domain Eukaryota; kingdom Metazoa; phylum Arthropoda; class Insecta; order Coleoptera; family Lampyridae; genus Abscondita; species Abscondita cerata. Next base: position 117,196 of record JALBCR010001501.1, on the reverse strand, counting down.
TAGATGCTAGGCTTTTAATCGGCTAAATATTGTTTAGAGCACAACATTAAATTGTATCGATCCACCATTTCTTCGATCGGGCTGAAAACAGCTAGACCAAAACGAATCACATTACAATACAAAAGTAGCCGCAGCTTCGAGTACACATAAGAACGCACTAACCAGCTTAATAAAAAGTTTTCAATGTATTAAAAAAGTGGTAAATTGCCTTGGAGTCTTGTACATTGTGTTAACGACATATTTATAATTGCTTGTGCGGTTACTAATTTATTCTGCACCTATTTTTGGGTGCAAATGATAAATTTATAAAATAAAAAAGGACGTTTTAACCCTCATTAAAACAAATTGGCTTTTAATTTACCAAATTGTCATTATTATAGTAATTTGTATCCTGTTTTAATTATTATTTTTAAATATAATATAACAATAATGAAGGTAGTACATAGTCTATTTTGCAATTTTTATTAAATTAATTTCTTTTACAAATTTCAAAGCTGTAGCATATGTTTATAGAAATTTTCTTTTACAAACGAAGAGTAAAGATTTTACAAATTCATACTTGTATTTTATTTCTAATAAAGCCATGCTTTTATCTACCGAGCAAAATATTACAAAGCTAGCAACTCGGCAAATTTAGTACATGCCATACCTAACTGTACTTGGGCATAGTACTTGTGTTTTTCTTTTAGGCAGTGTAAACATTGTCATCAAAAACTAAATATTTTAATTTTTTCAATACATCTACTGATTCTGTTAAACCTACAAAAATAAAAAAATTAGTTTAAAAAAATTTCACTAATATCTATCATGAAATACCTGAAAAGGACACTTTATTTCTAGTAAAGCTTTTGGATTGCCTTTTCATCAATAATGATACCATCTGGTGAATACCCTAGCCATTGATTGAATTCAGATACAACTAATCCACACTCTGCCAACTTTCAAGCCAGTGCTTTCTTGGAAGACATTTCTAGCAACTCCCTCTTGTTGTACCCCATGGGCAACATACTTGTTTGATAAAAAGTTTTTGATTAAAATAATTATTAGCCTTTTAAGCCAATCCTGTCCTTTGTAAGTGGTATATTCTTGCCATATATTCGAGATCCTGTTATACTGAGAATTTCCTCTGGGAAGCCTGCAGCACTGATTTTTTGAAAGTTTGGTATCAACTATTATATTGTCTGGCAAGTCAAGAAAAATATTTAGAAAACAACTGCGTTGCAACAATCATCGACAAAATTCACTTTGAAAGCAGCTAATTCCCATCATTGAAACCGATTGACCAGTAGGCACGGTTCATAATCACTTTACTAGTGAACTTTCAATTCCACATTGTCATTACTTAAAAACTCTTGAGGTTTTCTACCAGCCTCTAATAAAGTAAATATTTATAATTTTAACTTACTATTGTTTTTTTATAAGTACTGCCTTATGCAATGCAGCAGCAGATAAAGGGAGGGCAGATAACATATTTTAGGGCGAATAGTTCTTAAAACATTGTCATCTATTTCAATATCTTCCGTTTGTTTTTGCAAGGCATTTCATCGATTGGAACTGCTTTATATTTTTCTTGTGTTTCTTTCTTTTGTTTAGACCATACAAAAGCAATATCCAGTTTGGTGAAATTTTCTCTAATTTATCCAGAGATGTCCTAAAAAAAGTAAAATAAAAATCTGAATAAGTACCTACTAAATATTGAAAATCATATAAAATCACAACTTACCTTGTACAAAATATTAAAACTGCCGATATATGTTTGCGACCACCACTTTCCTGCCTTGCAGGAACAGTTGCATTACGTAAGAAAAACATTTTTCATGATCTTTTATAGTCGAAAATTCCTTCAATTACATGTGGCGCTGATTGAAGGGCACGTTGCTTGAAGGCAGAGAGCATACAGTTTTAGACTGTCAGAATGTTCTTTCTGTAGCTCCACATAATATTACATGTCCAGCATCAAGAACCTGTTCGCCTTCATATACTGTAAGAGAATTCTCAGTCCCATTAATATATTTAAAATAATCTAGCATAGAATATTTTAATTGACGTTGACGATCCATAACCTAAAAATATGTGTTGATATAGGTACAATCTTTTGATTTTAAGGGTCCTACTAACTTACCAAGGTAACTTAGAATATAATACTTAAAATACTGCACAATACTTTAAAAACAACAAAAATCGTACTAATTCGCTTAGACAGAACAAAACAAACATTAAACGCAACGGCAAATGCCACCACAAATGAAACCGATTGAAAGCATATCTCATGCAAGAAAGTTCCAACTTTTACCGTCATGGCGCTGCGATCTTAAAATCAAACGCCTATACCACTATGCTATATCAACTCGAAGGCATTTTAGTCTATCAGAATTTTAAGTAAAATACAGGGTGTTCCATTTGAAAAAAATAAAGCATTGATTATTTTTTGTATGTCACGTCAAATCATTAATTTTTAAACCAAACTGTATAAGATAAAATAAATTTATTTTGGTAGCTGTTAAATACAAGGCTTTTTTGCACAACCTGGGCATCTAAAATTTCCAGGCTTATATGGGTTCAAATAGCAGCTAAATTTTGGTGGGACTTCATATTTTGAAAAAAAATAACCTAAAATAATTATTATCTCGAAAACCGGTGTACATAGGTATAGGAAACTATTCAGAAAAAATTATTGAGTACGAAATTGCGATTCTAAAAATTAAATAATATATAGGGTGTTTCATTTAAAATTAACAAGTTGTTTCTATTTGAGTAGAAGCGGCAACACCGCCAAAATGAAAATATTTTTAGAAATATAGATCGTGTCTACTTATGGCAATAACCAAATATTCCAGATTACTCCTATGCCCCGTTTTCCGTAAACGTCTAACCTACCATCGACCATCAATGACCCTGTATATTTATGTACATTTACTTATTTAGTTGGTATAAGGGATAATTGAAAAATGGCTTGCCGATCTTCTGTCACTATTAAATGAAAATCAATTTGTATGTTGTTTTTCGGTTCAATAGTGTAATGATTACTATTAAGACACGAGCAACGTAATTAGGAACTGAGCCGGAGGCGAATTACCTAATACACGTTGCGAGTGTCGTAAATAGTCATTACATGCGAATTGCATACACTATTTTATCTACGACCTCACAATGATAAATAAAAACGATAATTTTATAATTGAGCACTATAATTACGAATTGTCAATTGCTAAATTTGTTTGACACAGCACTAGTCGATATGTGCAATAAACAACGATGTATTTCTACTGGTTCTGAATTTGTATCCTACTCATGGAACATTTGATAATTACGTAATGTCGCAATCTATTTGGTTCTAAATCTGTATCGTAATAAAATTTGTATCATAATGAATTTCATTAGAGTACAGATTGTAAAACTCTAATACATGAATTACAATACAGGAGTAGAAAAATTATTATTATTGTGTTAAAATGTTTTGTTTTTTCGACATCCATGTATTGTTGTCAAGAACGTTTGGAAAAATTTTTTTATATAAATATATTATAATAAATATTGTATGTTGTAGGGGTTAAGTAATGAAAAAGAAAAGGCGCCGTAAATTGCATTTTCTACAACTTTTATTACAAACTTTCTCTAAAACATATTTATTTTGCTAAATAGTTTTTTAGGGGCACGATGCATCCTTTGTTAAAATATAAACGTTGTATACACGTAAAGTATGGTTGATTGCCTATACATCGATTATGAACCTAAGTTATGAATCAAAGATCGCAATTCTTAATAAAATAATTTCACAACATGAAACAAAAAAATTATAAATAAAAATACAATGTTAATGAGTAAAAAGCATACAAAGTTCATTAAACGAAACATGAACAAATAATATTAAATATACCTTTATCACAACCTATTTTGCAGTTTCTTTTACTTTATCAAGTATATCAAGACCACTATCCCACATTAAAACATCAGCATTAATTTCTAAAGTTTGTTTTTATATGGCTCTTCTCTAACACATTTTTCACTATCTCGCACAAGAAAATCCTTTTCTACAACAGGCTAAGTCTCCAGCTTTTAAACGTAGCATCGGACAAAAATCATTAACACCATCACCTACATAAACAATCTTAGAATATTTGATATCCTGTCCCTTTGACTTGCAACAAACTCATCTAAAATCTGACCTTTACATAAATTAATGGTGCTTAATGAACAAGTCCTTTGAACATGATACATTTCAATCTTTAATAAACCATCTTCAAATCGAGCAGGATTCGTCAAAAACTTGTTTGACACAGTCATCTAAGTGCTGTTGCTCTAACCACTTCTGTATAAAAAATGAGTTCGCATCGCTTATTATTATGTTATCAAAATTAATATCAACTAATTCTCTTAACAATGTAGGTATCCCCTCAGTAGGAGAAATTGTTGCAATAGCCTCAACCATTTTATCCTCTCCGATGTTCACAGTATTCAGCAGCTTAAATATACCTTGCATATATTTCGTCCAACCGGTGAGGCTGAACTCCTGCACCCTTTTATACTCTTCCAAAACTTTTTCGGCAATAAGTTTGCTATCACATTGTCAGAATTATCCTTGCAAATTGTGCTATCGAAATCAAAACTGCTAACCGTTTCTGTGTATCCATCTAAAATTAGGAATTGTAATTTATTAGTCTGATCAAAACTCTGGTTTACGTTTGTGGGCACCACGTACTCTTGTGTTAAAGTAGACTTGAGTTTTGATTTGGGGAGAAAAACTCAAAATGGGGTTTTAAATTTCATTACTTTCGTTTGTTTTAAAGATTACATCGTTTATCCTTATCACAATTGAGCAGTGGCGTTACTTCAAGTTTATATACAAAAGGACTACGCTGAAGTTACATTGGGTTTGGGATGTACACTCTACGCCAAATTTTACTTAGTTGCGACGAACAACTTAGTGAAATTTATATTAAAATTTGTATTTAAAAACTGAATCACATTGTTTTATTATTGTTTGATCATTTTTATTGGTATTTAACAATTAAAGGCTAACCTCAAAGTTCCGTACGGAACATAATGAAAAAACAATTGAATTTTTTTTGAAAAATTAAGGACTTGCTGCCGCCAATCTCAAATACCACTTTATAGAAGAGACTTTCCTCTATTAGGCCTATGTGGTCGTTTTTTTATAAATTTGCTTTCACCTTATATAAAACAGCATGATAAGAAACAAATACAAGAATTTCCACATCACCTTAGCTTGAATATGAAGTTTCATATCTATTCAGGAGGTACCTTGCATAATAATTATTTATTTGTCTGAGCTTGCATAGATGGGTTTTATATGGGGAGGTCGCCAAAAAGTCCTATGCCCATATACGAGTTGTTGTTTTGGTAATTAAGAATGTACGGGTCTAAGCTATGTATTAAGATATACCTATTTCTTTTGCACCATAAATATTATGAAACCAAAATCTTAAGCAAACAATTTCTAAACTACTACAAATATGATGTCCTAAAATAGAATTTCTTCAAAAAATTAAAAGCTTGTTTCATACTATCAATAGCTTCCGCAATCAAAACAGCAACAACTTCAGTATCCATGATGCAAATATAAATTGCAAGTATTGTAATAAAATGAATTAATTGAATACTTCCTTACCACAGTCTTCGAAAAGCAAATAAAAATAACAAACTTAAGACCCTCTGCATTCAATCCCAAGAGAACTGTGCATGCGCGTCGATTGTAGATATCAGTAAATATACTTATTTAAAATTAAAGAAAATCTTCTCCCTACTATATTTTACCACTTATAACTTCGATTTGGTTCATTATGTATGTAATAGAACGCTAACTTTAAGCTTCATTAAAATAAAAATACAAATTTATAAAAAAACGACTACATAGGCCTAATAGAGGAAAGTCTCCTCTATAACGTGGTATTTGAGATTGGCGGCGGTAAGTCGTTAATTTAAAAAAAATAATAAATGTTAACTGTGATTTGGTTTATTATGTATGTAATAACACGCTAACTTTAAGCTTCATTAAAATAAAAAACAAATTTATGAAAAACGACCACATAGGCCTAATAGAGGAAAGTCTCCTCTATAAAGTGGTATTTTAATTGGCCGCAGCATCGTCTTTAATTTTTCAAAAAAAAATTTTGATTGTTTTTCGTTTTGTTCCGTACGGAACTTTGTGGTTAGCTTTAATTGTTAAATATCAATAAAAATAATCAAACAATAATAAAACAATGTGATACAGTTTTAAAATACAAATTTTTATGTAAATTTCACTAAGTTGTTCGTCGAAACTAAGTAAAATGATGCAGGTTACTTTTGGCGTGGAGTGTACGGGATGTAACTTCAGCGTAGTTACAAAATTGCATTACAAATAATTATTTAAAAATAGGTTTTCAAACTGGTAGATTTTCAAAATACAAGAAACAAACTCAAATTCATTACTTGGTTAATAAAACCGTCAAAGTTGAGATAAATTAGATCGCACGCCAATGCAAAATCGTGTGCGAAGTTAGCTGCTTCAAAATATTCTAACGGTTATTTTATTACAAAAGATAATTTGAAGTTAATTTATTAGAATTATTTATTATTATTATAATGACTCGTAAGTGTAGATTAGTTTTAGTAAGATGTTCAAATTTTGATTGTTTGTAGAGCATTTTCTTGATAATTCGGACGAAATTCAGAGTCATACCCTAATTGTTCGAGACAATTTCAAGGCTATGCAAGTACTTACTAGGCAAATACTGAATGACCACCCTTATTTGGAAGGTATTATTTACTAATTATCTCTCTGAAAACACCATAGGGTAGTTCTTATATTAGTTTTGGTGGTGATGGGGAGGTTTTTTTCGAAACTCTTTAAGTGTTTAATATTTGAGCATGTACTGATTTCTACTATCTGTACCTTACTTCAAATTTGATTAGGGAAAATTTGGCACAATATTGTAACTTGATATAATGATTAATTAATTTATTTGAAAATTATATTAAAATTTATTTAACTCAAAGAACTGCTAGTAATAGGGTAAACACTGCTGTTTGTAGCTTCCGCTTGAGTAATTTTGTAACGAAGTAAAATTTAAGGTTGAAGAATATAATAACGAGACACACAAACAATGACTTTTTGTTAATATATAACTTGACAATAATAATTAAAAATAAACAAGGGTTACTACAACAACAAAATGACCAAAAATTTGCAACAACAGTGTCTAATACCTTCATTTAAGTCCAAGCTAATAGGATTATATATCATGAAAGTGAAATTTTGTGTTTAAATAGAATCCGATTGAGGTGTAGGTTTGGCAGTACAGCAGCCCGTAAGTGCAATGTTGAATTTGAAGTATGCTACAGGCTATATGTGTAATATCTGTTACAAATATAAAATTAAGAAAAAAAAGCTCCCCATGTCTCTTCCGAGAGGGAAAGTCTCCAATATACAGGCAGCGTTCTCTATGTATCGCAAGACTTATTTATTGAATGAAATATTGTTTGGAGTGTGGATCTTCGATATTGTTCTCATTTTTCACTGAGGGACTCTGGTCAGACCTTAGCGCATCCATGCCTCATGGGTCAAGGGCACAAAAAGAAGTACTGGTCAAGTCGTTTTTATAGTTGTTTTCTTCTTCTGACCTTCAACTTTTGCTGCATGCCCGACAGATTTTGAGGAGGCTAGTGCATGAGTGTTTGCTATAGCGGCATGGCATCAAGTATCAATATTTTTAAAGCGGATTGAAAGTAGACAGATTGGAGGGCACGTTTAATAATATTGTTTAAAATGTCGATCTATCTGCCCTGACAACTCTTCTTGCAGGACTAACCATCTTATCCACAGCTTCTCCGCACATGCATATGTGGAGAATGCAGAGATCACAACCATAACGAATTGCAATTGCTATTCTAAAAGTATTATCATCAATTGCTTATATTTCTTGATGGAGTCACTGTAAGTTGGCCATTGCTTTTACCTCTCTGAGCTAGTTGGAAGAGTGCAAGTTGATGTGGGGTCGAAAATCCAATTTATTTATTAGGCTTGTGTCATTATCACGTCCCAGTTCTTGTGCTGACATGAGTTCGGCGGAAATATGGTGTAGCTGTGCTCCTACAATTCTCTGGCATCAGCATAATGAGCAATACATTCTACGTCTTCGAATGAGGGTAACATCATAGAGACGAGGTTTTTCAGATTCCAACAAAAATTGTTTAGCTAAGAGACTTTGCTACCAAAATTTAAATTTTTGGAATTTTATAAATCCTGATTAAGTAATGTAATGATACATTTTTCTTGCACATTCGATTTAACAACCCTTATGAAAAAATGTCAGGTTTTTTACATTTTATCTGTCACCCGTGAACCGATTTTGACGGGTCATATGTCAAAGTGTAGGACGGAATGTCCTCTATCTGCTAACCACCTTCCTTTTTGATAAAGTCATCACCTAACTGACCTACAGGTCAACTCAAACAATGGTCTTAAAAATGACCAGATGTGGTATGGCTACCAAACAAATTTGTTAAATCAACAAATTCAAGCAAGTAAACAAAAATATTGAAACATTCGAGAGAAATTGAATAGATTTATTATGACCGAACTCAAAATAATAATTATCAGATACTATGTATACTATGTAATTGAGTAATTTCAATCGGTTGTTAATTTTAACGAGTTATTTTTTTTTGACGAAAACCTTTTTCCATGAACATATTCGAGAATTAAGGGCACGGAAAAATCGCGACAAGAAGTGGAGCAATTTTCCTGTCCCTTAATTCAAACTTTAGGTTGCCAGTTGTAAACACTCAATAGTTAACTCTGGTTTAATTTCTAAGGACAACAATTAAGTATGGTCTAGGAAATTAAACCAAAGTTACTTTAAGCGAAGATTGTACAACTGGGCCTTAATGGAAAAAAGATTTGAGTCCCCAATAAAAAATTAATTTATGATTAAAGACTACTACGATTTTAGATAAAACGTTTAATTTCGGATAAATTTTAAATGTTTGACTTTAATTTTAGGTTGACAGAACGGTTATTCAGTCGAGCAAGGTACATTTTTATCGATTTTTTTCCACCTACCAAGAGCCATTTCTATCACTATAATATATACCCATTGGTCTATTTTTTTTTAAAAATTGATAATTTGATTGGTGAATATTTTAAGAATATATTAATGGTGGTTAATACAGGGTTTCTATAAATGATTCTCTTCTTCTTCTTTTATTCACTTAATTGCCAAGTTGATGAGACAATCATTTATAGAAACCCTGAATTGGGATTTTACATTAAGCAACACGCCACCATGCGGACGTAAATAGAAACATCAGTGGTAGTAATCCCATGTATGAATCGCATCATTTACATGCTACCAACTTTCTTATTTTAAATGAAATGATATACTTTTTTTTTTTTGTATATTTGATTCTACGCTAAAATCACGTCGACGTTTACAAGTTTACAAGATAAATAAGGCACATTGTTTTAATTTCCACAGGCCACTAGTCAGAAATTATTTAATAAAATAGAGAAATATTGTGTGTCGAATGTAAATACATCGATAGCAGGAAAATGGTAACAGATGGGTATAGGGAACCCTTATGAAGATTGAAAGACCACTTAATTCGCCATCACATAGAGCAACAAGATACAGGGTGTTCCATTTAAAAATTGACTTTTGGGCAGTTGAAGTTAGTCAGATTTAGCCAAACATTTTGAACACCCTGTAAATAATGAGATGTCAAATTACACATAATTTAAAAACTTAACAGTCCTCCTAAGTATAGCCCAAATTTTGTTACTATAACTTTCTTTTTTTTCAATCATTGACAACCGTTTGAAAACAATACAAGAAAACCAATTTTTCTCAAAAAAATGAGAATATCTCAAAAACTATTGATTTTTCATATAGGTTGTGGTACATGAAAGTAACTCAGATTTTAGCGTAGAATCCAAATATACAAAAAAATATATCATTCCATTTAAAATAAGAAAGTTGGTAGCCACTTCCGGTGTAATCGGAAGTGTTAAAAGAGATGAAATATTTTAATTAAATAGAACTTTTGGAGCAATCCCCTACTCCAAATTTTTAAACAAATATTTCAACGGGAAGTCCATAAACTTCTAATGAACGGGTTAGCTGAATCACCTGGTATACAAAATCACTTCGTGCTTTTGGAAAACGATGGAAACTAAGATGTATTTCACGATCTTTCCTACTGTGTCAACCATACACACAACAATTTACATTGCATTTAGGGTGTTGCTATCCATCACAGGTTATATACTAAAACAAATTTTGTGTCATACACGAAAAATACGTAAATAGAAACAAAAATGTTTACCTAGATGCAATAAAGGATGAGTGTAGTCTTCAAAAAGACTATTTTGAAGTATAGATAACGAGTACAATCTTCACAAATGTCTATAAAAACAACCAAATACCGCCTAATCTTACCATTTGTCGCCATGACAGACGCAACAGTGGCGCCGCCATCGGTAATGTAAGATCCCAATAGAACACATCAGACTAATTTACTTGATTTTGACTGTAAGATTATTCATTTTGTTTCTTTTGTGGAATTAAATGCCTTAAAACTATTTGCCGAAACCGAAATCACACAAAAAACCAATTATAAATAAATTATTGGCATTTTGGAATAATACGGTTTTCTGACGAAACTGGCATAATCGGATAAACTGCTTTTGGGCCCAAATTAGTTCAAATAGACAATGTTGTTAAATTTGTTTAATTTTTTGAAATTCTTTAAAATAAAATTTTCATCGAGCACGTGGCGTAATCAGAAAAGAAAATTATTCATAAAAGTATATAAACATTATGGTGTGGATTCAAATTAGTAGTTCCACATTCTTCTTTATTTCCCACTAAACGGTTAAATTAAAATTAATCCTATATTTAAATTGACTACATTTTCATTTTTTTATTTAAACAATTCAAAGCAATTGAAAAAAAAGTTTTTTGGAAAAAAAAATTACAAAAATTCGAAAGAAATGTTGTATAACATTTGTAAATAAAGGTGTCTCGACTTTTTTCAGAGTTTTCTTCATTATTATTTATAAACAAATGTTTTGCGCAGAACTCCACATCGTGCTGATACTAACGTGTAAAAGAGTATCGAAAGTGTTGGGTGATAAAACATTTTGTTCGAAAAAATATAATAAACGTCTAACAGCGTAAAAACGAGGTACTGCGCGCCCGTTCCTTGCGTTTTAGAAAAAAAATAGTTCAAACAAAAGTTGCTGACAATAAAATTTACAACTTTTTGTGTAATTAATATTGGAGGAGATATTGTTTAAAACAAAGTGTCACTTATCGGATCAAGAAATAGATAAATAAAAGTTGTATATAATTAAATTATAAACAACTTTTATTCGAAAACCAATGTAGAAAATAAATATTTTTGAAGTTATTTCAAGATTTTGAAAATCTATGTAGTTTAACGGCTCTTTTGGCTTGTAAATTATGCCCAAAATCTAATCAAATCTGCGGAATTATAAATAAAACCTAGTATCGACTCTTGTTAACGATCACGTACGTATAATGCATTCGCATTAAAGCAACTTTGTCGACAGACATAAAAAACTAATATGTTAAAAGTAAAATTGAAAAGTTAGTCTAAGAAAATAAAAGATAGATTTGGCTATACTGAGTAAATACAAGAAAAAAAAGTCAATTCTATTATTATTAAAGGTTTGAAATTATAAGTGGACTTCACAAAAATATAAAAACTAAATAAATTTAGCGTCGTCCCCATCATTTCGACCAAGCGTTGATTCATTCGAACATTCTTTAACACTTTTCTTTTAGTGATAGAGCAAAAATAATTTAACAAAAAATATTTCAATTTGTCTCAGCTTGAAAACTGCATTGACTCTAACTACGTTAATATAAGGAAATTTTTCAGAAAACTGGTTTTAAAATTCAAGAAGACAATAATGCCCTGTGGTGGCCATTTTAGAAACTCTAAAATAAGTTCCAGCAGTTTTTGTTGACTACTTTCATTTTATAATTTTTTACCGGAAGTCAATACGATGAGTGGTTTCTGAGATACAGCCGCGAATAATATACCAAAGTAGAGAAGAGCACTGCGCTTCTCACCCCCTAATGAAGTAATCTATCAATCCAGCAAATTGTACGCTAATTAAACCTACTATAAATGTTAATATTGGTCGAACTCTCAAATTTTGCATTTGTCACATTGATCGTAACTCTCAAGTTCTCGATGTTATTTTTTTTATTAATGATCGGGGTCGGCGGCATTGGCTGCGAGGTTACAGTTATCATTTTTAAAAAATGATGTTTAGTTTACATGTGGAAATTTTTTGCTACCGTCGCTTGTATTATGATCAAGTTATCGTAAAAACAAAATTGCCAAGGCGTTCACACAAACCCTGGATTTCTTTCTTTAATTATCTAGATGTTCTGGTTCTATGACTGTTAATTTTAGGGACATATCATTTCTATGACTTCCTGCTCTTTGCACTTATTAAGAATTTACTTATCATTACCCTCATGAAAACAACTTAATGGAATTATGAGGTTTTCTCATGAGGATTTTAAACGTTATCTCATTTAAATATTTTCAGAATCCACCATTGAACAATCAAATGCCATCCGTAAACTGATAGAAGAAGAAAGAAACAATATACAACTACAATTGGATTCGAATGAAATTACCTCAAACTTGACTACTATTAGACAGAAAATACGCGAAAAAGAAAACCTGATCAAACATTTGGAAAACGAATTGAAAAATCAAAATGAGCAATACGACAAATTTAAGTTAGGTAATGTGAACGCGCTTTGGCGAAATTAATCGAACACCCTTTTAATTACAGAGCACGAAAAATTATATGTCGACAATAAGACCAAATTAGTTGTTATACAAAAGCGGTTAAACATTTCACTAAAGTTTTTCAATATACGATCGACACGGAAGCTTTGAGAGCGATGACGATAAGTATTGCGTCGTCATACATTTTTTTGTTAATAAGGCCGAGTCTAAATATCCGATCAGGTTCATATTCGATAGGAGTACTGATCGTTTATTGGGTATGATGTTATTGTATGTAAAGTTGTTTTTAACAATTATCTTCTAGAGTTTGCTGCAAGTTCTTTTGTTGAGTAAAGAAGAGCACGACGCGCTTTTGTAATTATCATAAAGAGAATTCTAATAATGTTGCTTTATTGTGCGCATTGAGGAATATAGTTTTAGCTAGAGAAAGTATGTGAATTAATGTAATTTAAAATATATTTGTTTCTTGTATTGAGATTTGTGTTGCAATAATTTGCACTAATAAGGTATACAATGTGTCCGAAATTGGTCACGATAGTATTGGGATCTCGGTTAATAGAGAATAGGTTAAATGGGGAAAGTTTTAACCAGTTATGTTTCTAGAATAATGAGATTTCAAGAACCGTTCCAAAGTACGGTGTTGCCAGATATGTTGAAAAAAGTGAAATGTATGTTTGAAAAGGCGATTGTTTTTAAAAAATGTTTTAAATCCGTACCAACATATTTAAAGCACTTTTTTAAGCTCAATTGAACTGTGTACTCAGTATTGTTCTACGAGGTTTCGGCTTTTTAAAAACATCATCAACTTTGATTTTTCTGATGGCAGCCATGTTGGATTTTATATAGTACATATTTTTTTCCTAATCAGTGCTAAACAGTAGTGCAAGAAAGTCAGGATTATAACCTAAAAGTAAGGAAAGAACATTTTGAAGAAAATTGCAATATTCTACAACGCGAAAATATGAAATAAAAGCTAAATGTACGACTAAGTTTAAATAAGCAACAATATCCGTTCACTTCAAGTCTAATAAAAAAATCACCGCTAGAGTGCGTAACTGGTCTGCTAGTGTATAGTACTGATACGGCGGTGTTGAGTTCGCCATTAAGGTGGTGCTACACCTGATTTTTTTAGGAAGCGGGGGGATACCATTATAGATGTGAACAGTTCTTGATCACTAGATAAATATTTTTTGTACTTTCTTATCTGTATATGAAAAAAAATTATTATGTTGTATAGTAAAAAAAAGGTATTACCCCCTTTAATTAAGAATTAATTATTTTATACGAATTTTATATCTCGTTGAAGAATTGTAGCAGTAAAATGCAAATAACTTTGAAAATATTTATACAATTTGTTTAAAAATTCGTCATATCATCCGTGGATAACATCTCAACGTGTAACAATTTTATTGTTTCAAAAATAAATCGCCTCAATAAAAAAACAGGATTTATATTACTTGGAAAAATTCAGAAGTTAATCTTATTATAAAGGACAATGCGGTATTCATTTGTATTTGAATATACGTCAGCTAAAACTAACATAAAAAATGTACGGTTGGTTGTCTATTTTCAGTAAAATCTACGCATAACCACCGATCAGAAAAGTTTCGCGTAACAAACTGTGTCGATTTTGAATGGAGTGGTACATTTCTTTACTCGTGTTTTAGTCAATCTTTCAAAGCTTTCGAGTTGTTTTTATATATTTTGACTGTTTTGTGACTAATTTACAATAGCAGTGTGTGCTATATAATTTTTGTTTAGGGTAAAATATTCAAATCTCGACACATCATAGCGCATGGGCAGAGATTAAAGGTCTCGTGTCGCCACTGTCCAAATAAAACCATACTGTATGCTAGTGGAATAATTGCGATTTTCATCACAAATTCGGTAATAAAGTGGTACTTTTGGCTAAAGCAAAAGCTATCAGGGCGCAACAAGTAACAATTCATTTCTGACATATTTTTCGATATTTCAATAATAAAGTGGTGGGGGTACGTTGAAAGTATAATTTTTCAAATACTGATTATTTTGGTTAGGCGCGACGGATCTGGATGAGTTTGGGCTAATTGGAAAGGTTTTTCTTTGCCTTACCACACACATTTTATAATTCTCGCCTAAATCATACATATTACACCTATAGAGGGCGTATTTTGGAAAGTGAGGTTATATAGCGATTTTTTCACAAAAATCAATTTGAACGGTGTACTTATAATAACACGATAAGAACGGCCATGAGATGCTGAAGACACCACCGAAAAATACAGTTTTAAGTACATCTTTTGGTCTAACACACAGTAGATATTTGCAGTGAAAGTTGGAACTACGAATCACCAGATTAAATAAGTGAATAAGTCGACTGTATCTCAGAAACTAGTTATCGTTCAGCATCGAGAAAACAGTTCTCATGATTTTTCAGTGACGCAGATTGTTTGAAAACAAAACAGCTAAGAATTTTTTTTAAATTGTTTTATTTAAGACGTTTCGCCATCAGTTTCTTCAGTTAATGTCTTAAAATTAATTAATTAAATTTTTTAACAAATTAAAAACACAACATTTATTTAAAATGAGTATATAACATACTTCTGTGATAAACATCCACTTACAAAACAAACATTTTGATTTCGTAACATATTGAAAGATCACACGTTTGTTATTTTTTATTTTCCTTAGCCAAATGATCCATGAGGAGCCAAATTTTATATCGAGAATTTCATGGATCTGAATCTCCACAATATGCATTATTGGTCTACAACAAATCCACACTGGATGCAGGTAGTACAACACCAAGGGCATTGGAGCATTAACGTCTGGTGTGGCATCATAGTGAAAAAAGTTATCGAGTCACACTTTTTGAAGACAAATTGGATGGGAAACATATATATTCGAACTTTTTATCTAATGCACTTCTACTGCTGTTAGAAGATATCAATTTAGAAACCAGAAGACATGGTGTTCTAGATCTGCAATTTCCCGACAGGTGAATCGGGCAGGACAGTTTTTCCATGGCCAACGCGAGCACCCGATCTCACTTGTATGGATTTCTATCTATGGGGCAGGTTAAAGGATCTAGTTTTCAAACCAGACCTACCACGAGGGATGAATGAAACATGGTATATATAGAATAATGCTGCCACATCTTTACAAACTGCAGAAATAGAAAGCGCCATTCTATCAACTGAAGGAAAACTCAGTACCTACGTGTTACAGTTTTTTTTAATTCATCTCCAATAACAATACAGGGCACTAATTTATGCCCTGTGTTTTTCACATTACAGAAATTTAGTTTTACCATAGTTTTGCTGTTGCTAGGAAAATTTTCCCGCTAGCTAGAATGGAATAATGTAAACATATTATTGGTATTTTACAAAGTCGCCAAAAATTCAAATCTCGTTTGGGAATGACCCCTTGAAGTTGACGACCAAATGAAAGGTTGCGACTTATAAGTTGAAAAACAAGCGTTTTTTGACATTCAGTCTCAAAAGAGTGATGATTATGTTATCAATCATCGGTTTTGGGGTATATTTTTCGAAAAAACTCACTGATTTTACTATCTTTTGCTATCATGTTATTATATGTATACTGATACATTTGAATTTTTGTGAAAAATCGCTACGTAACCTCACTTTCAAAAAAACAGTGATTTTTATGACCTAGACGTAAATCATGGTAAGGCAAAAGATGAGAAATCTTTTAATAAGCACAAACTCATTCAAATTCATCGTGCCTATCCAGAATAATCAGCATTTGAAATGGAATGACATGTTACTGATAACTTACCGCTAGACAAAAGCGGCGATTTTAGAAGCCTGAAAATAATTTCCAGCCGTCTATCATGGTCACTTTCCTTTTACAGGAAGTTGTAGAGTAAACCGTTCTTGATATACTCCTCTTATTTGATCATTCGGTACAAATAATATTTATTAAAACGTTAAGTAACTATATCCAAACAATTTCAATTTTTTTAGGACTAAATCCAGCCTGCCAAAGAATAATAAAATAGCTTTTAGGTAATTTTTGATATCGATTAGATGTTTAAATTTTTTATTTCACTTGAAGTGAATATCGTTATTTCCTTAAATTTAGTCTTAAGTTTATTAAGATAAAATTATGTACTTTTCAATAAATATAAAATCCAATGTGGCGACCATTAAAAAAATCAAAGTTGACGATGTTTCTAGAAAACCGAAACGTCGTAGGACAAAACCACGTTAGATCAGACCGGTTATCGAAATGTATAGAAAGAATAAATAAAACGATTAACCATGTTTTTTTGGTTGATAAAGGAAGGTAAAAACATAATCTGGATCAAAGGTTCAGCTGAGGGAAACAGTTAAACTTGCTAAATTTTTATGTTCTCTCGATCTCGACTTTATTTAGTAACATTTCAACAAATTAGATAATTTTTAAACTAAATAATCAAAAATAACATTTTGTCTAATTTTTTAGCAACTTATCTTACGGTTTTATTATTTACAACGGTTTTGAAACTTTAAACAAATAATTAACAATTAACCTAAAATTTATTATTTTTTCGGATAGTTTTCTCGGTTTTTTACTTAGAACCTATTCTTTTTATGTATTCAATCGAAAGTACAAAATCAAAACAAAAAAAATGAAACTCTACCGTACTCTTTACGATGAGTTTTGACACTCTCTTCCTATTGTGCAAAATATTCATTTATTCAGAAAACATCTGAATTTTTAAAAAATGATTTAAGTATATTCATTTGAAAAAATTTAAGGGGTTTTGGGATATGTTTTCGTCAATTTTTATTATGATGTAATCGTGTCTAGCGATAGTCGTAAAAATGTATGTAAAAACCGGTAAAAACAGTAATAAATATAAAATTATAGCTTTTTTTAAAGATGTACAACTTTTATTCAGGACATTTTTCAAAAAACTTCTGGTTTTGCTGAAAATCTCTGAAAAACCATTTTCCACCCGTTTGCAACCCCATAAAAAACAACCCCCAAATCAACTTCCGATCCGGATTATCTTTTACCTTACTTGTATGTCCCTCCACCATTAGCAAAAATCTGGTTAAACATTTTCTTGCCGTTTTTTACAATCGGCCTGAGCTATATGTACCGTGTGTCCCATTTAGAAAGACAGCAGGCCGTATCTCGGAAACTAATATAATAATCGCATAGTTTACCGAAAACATATTTTTGATAAAATGCGCTAGGGAAATCAATAGTGGCTCTAAAACAAAAATAAAAAAATATGCTAATAAAGTAACACTGTTTAATCCTTAATGTTCTCTGAACAAAAAAGGTTGATATGGAAATCTTGTCCTTGTGCGATTTTAGTTAGCTTTTTTTTATTTCACTATACAGGTTTATACTGATCTTCTGGGACACCATACATCACAATACATTATTTAAAATGTACCATACAAATAAATAAATAGAGCTTATGCTTTAATTTTTAGTTCTTAAATCAATACGGAACACTTAAAGTAGAGGGCGCTATGTTAGCAACTGTTTTGTCAAATTTTTGGAAAAAATTAAATAGAACGGTTTATACTTTTTTCCATATTTACATAGAGTGAAAAAAGTCCAAAACTGGCGAAAACCACTACTTGACACCTTTTTTAAACCAGAAACATTACGAAAATGTAAGTAAATTAATGAAGTAAGTCTAATAATAATAATAATAATAATATTAGCCGAAATACGATGTGTGCTTATAATTAAGGTACTCACTAATAAGAAATCGTTTTTATCTAATATGTTTTCGTAGCTGTTCTGAATTGTTTTAGGTTTAATTCTTTAATTTTAGAAGGTAAAACGTTATACTATAGTGATTTGAGACTGATTGAAATTTTTTTATCCTATGAAAATTTGGTTGTAGATTATTGCGCGCTCTTGTGGAATGCTGGTGTATATTTACCATTTAAATTATTTTTAACAAATAACAAACAGTCATAAATAAATAGGCAAGGTAGCGTCAGAATTTCATATTGATAAAAAATTCTTACATTCAGCTTTGTAACTTCAATTAGCTATTATTCTAATTGCTTGCCTTTGTAGCCGAAATATTCGGTGATAACCTGTAGTGCCCCCAAGCCTGAATTGCATAAGATATTATCGACTGACACAAGGCAAAGTACGCTGTTCGTAATATTTTAGGAGATACTTTTGATTGTAAGGTTCTAAGGACTTTTACTTAACTTGTTAGCTAATATGTCTGTGTGGTGAAGCCAATTTAATTTACTGTTTAAGCATATACCCAGAAAACGGACATGTTTATCAAAAATTTCAAAACCAGTATCTCTTAATGTAAATAGCATTGCCTTAGTTTTTGAAGTAATCCATTCAAGAGACTTTGTCTGTGTAAATGTACTTTTTGTGTAATATTTTCTGTTTTTCTCTAATAGTTAATGTAGTGTCGTCTGCAAATTGAACTACATGTGTGTCATCTTCTATACAGTTTGGAAATGAGTTTACGAATATTAAAAACAGCAATAGACCTAGAACACTTCCTTGTGGTAATCCGATATTGATAGGAAGTTGAGTAGATTTACCATTATAATTAACGATTTGGTGACGGTTTTCTAAATATGATGATATTAGATCAGTGCTAGTTTGGTCAAAATTATAAACTGATAATTTGTCTAGTAAGGACATACACAATCGAAAGCCTTTGATAAATCAAAAAATAAAGATAATGTGTATGGTCACCGTTCTCAAAACCACGTAATACATTACTTGCAAAGTCGACAATAGCGGTAGCAGTGCTTCTGCCTTTCCTAAAGCCACACTTGCTTTCATTAAACAAATTATTTACTTCAAAATAACTTGCAATTTGTATAGCCATGACTTTTTCAAAAATTGTTGTGAAAGCCGGTAGAATAGAAATTGACCTATAGTCATTTTTAGCTTTTCTGGCAAGATGGCTTCATCTATACAAAAGTTAATCAATATATGGTTAATGGATATACCAGATTTGAGATATTATTTTTTATTACATGTGAACAAAGACCATAAATATCTTTGGATTTGCTAGATTTGATGGATGTTAAAGTCTAAGCTTCCCCCACCTGTTTATTTGACAAATAAAAAAGTTTTCATATCAGCTTTTTTTGTTCAGAAAATATTAATAATTAAAACAGTGTTATCTGTTGTCATATGTTACTCGAGTATTTTTAGGAAATATTACTAGTTTTTGTTTTGAAGTCACAATTGCGCCCCCTAGTGGTCAACCTACAAGCTTGAATACAACCCTGTTTTAATAAAAATATTTTTTCCCTAAGCTGTGCGATTATTAGTTTCCGAGTAACCTCCGGATGCCTTTCTTAATGGGACACCTGATAAATAGTTCTATTTAGCGTAAAACTGCTAAGATTTCAAAAACTTTTGAAAATAATAATTGTCTTTTCAAAAATATGTTTTACTTTTTTCAACAGATCTAGCAACACTGTACTTTTGTAACGGTTTTTTAGGCGTCATTATTCCACAAACATTCTAAAACTTTTCCCATTTAACATATTCTCTAGTTGTAACAGTCGTCACCAATTTCGGACACACTGTATAATACCATAGGTTCGTTCAAATAAAAATAAACAATTAGAAATTTCATTTTATTACTGAATAAGACTGCAATACAAAATTATGCTTAAACATACAATATAACTTATAAGCAGATTTTGTCCATAAATTAAAATAGAAACGAAACTGTGCGCTACTTTGAACAAGCAAAATTCGCGTTTGCTTAAAAGAAAACCATTTTAAAATACGTTTTTAACACTTGGTATAAAAATGTGAAGATTTACATAAAGAAAAACTATTATTATTTATTATTTTATTTTGTCTAAGTAATTTCAGTCATACATCCCACAAATTATTGAATATACTATTACAACCCACATTTAATTAATCAAACCTTCTAAAGTTAGTTAAATACCTATACAATCTTAAACTATTCTATTTGTAACGTACATGTAGAATTTGTTGTTTATTATAAAGTTAGAAAAATGCCAGTGACGAAATTTTCTGAGTATGTGTACAATTAAAATAACTGAAAACACATTTATAAGTTCTTAATATTAAAACATATACTAAACAGTAGTTTTTTGGAGTTTAATTTACTACACGTCTTGTACTGTTGATCAAAATGAAATTTATGTACAGACCAATTACTTACGCCCTAAAGGACCTCCTTTTTTTTTTAATAAAATGCAACTTAATTCAATTGATATTTATATTAAAGAATGATCAATACATTAGGTTACATACATAACTTTAATCTAATTCGAAACTATGCAGTTCTTGTCAAAATGTAAAACATACAATGGCTTTCTATATCAAAATAGCTATTAAGAGATAATGATAGAACTACTCTTAGTACGTCTATGAGTGTGGTTAAAACTGAACAGACAATTTACACTTGGGAAAATGATGACCAATGTGATGATAAAGAATGTTTTATTTTTTTTAATTATAAAATTAATCTTGAAGATGCGAATGAAGCAAGTAGAAATAGCCAATTACGAGGCGATTTTTTGTAACTAAACAATCCGATTTGTGAAGTTTCAATACGTAACATAATTGGATTTAATACACATATTCAGGTACATATTTCAATATGTACGTCTTACTATGTCCTAAAATTAAACTTATCGGTAGGTTGCTGTTTAAAAAATACCAATTAAAATCAAATTGTGTCAATATAAAAATATACAAAAAAAATTATTCAGTTACCAAAGTTACTTTCAACAGCAATCCTTATCTTTTGCACTTGTATAAAATGTAATATTACCATTTCGCTTTTAGTTTTCAATTTATTAAAATAAAGGAAATTAAGAACCGTTAGATCTTTCTTTTACAATTTTATTTGGAAATTGGTAAGATTACATTATAAAATATAGAGGCAAAATCCTACAGTAATAAGACAAATTTTATCCACACACACACATTTTATTCAGGTTTATCGCTTTCTATCGCATTCGTACTAGATTCTCCAACATCGTTACTTTCTTTGTTAACGTCCTCAGATTCATCCTTATCCTCTGACATTGGTGCATCTACATTGTCTTCTTTTGCACCGTTTTCCTGCGTTTCCTATAAATAAAATCACCTATGAATTGAGAAAGCGGACGAGAAAAATTGCCAAGGGCAATGCGCAAGAAGAAACAACAATATCGTCTTCGCGGAATTGAGGAAACACAAGATCCGTCATAACAGAAAAGTCAACGTTGTCCAAGGACTTGTCACGAGTTAAAAGACAAAAACAACAAAAATATAAAATTACAAATAAACTGCCGCCTTATTCTTAAATAAACAAGTTTGTGTTATTTTTTTTAAAAAGTGCATAGAAGCGTAATACAATAATAGAAATAAAAAAATTATACCTTCGATTCGTTAACTTCCGCATTATTATTAGCGGACTCTTCTTTCTCAACGTGTGTGTGTTTTCTACTGAACTCCGTCCGCTTTATCAGCAGCTTCGTCAACTTTAGGTTGTTCTTCAGAACTTTCGGGCGCCGAATCTTTGTTTTCATCCTGAGAGTCGGTTTCTTCGATGTCTTTCTTTGGACGCCCGCGGCCTGGACGACAAAAATTTAAGATTAAACATCCGCAACGTTACAAAAAAAGCGGCGTTCTTACCACCTTTTCCTTTAGCAGATGCTGCAGAACTCTTACGCTCTTTTTTCACAGGAGGTGGTGGAGTAGCTGGAACCCCTCTTGCAGCTGAACGTGTACGACGGCGGCCTTCGACCTCTGGGCCTAAACCCTAACACAATTTGATTAAGACGCGAATTTTCGATGTAGTTAATGTTACCTTTGTGATAGCTTCACTTTCTTCACGAGTTCTATCTATTGTCGAAATTTTTTTCCCTTTTTTACCCTTCGAGACTTCTCATTCTGTACAAACATTAATATATAAACAAATTGATACAAGAAATTAAAATTATAACTACAAATTTTAAATTTATAAAGTTTCCCCCAAAAGAATAACGTACAAATTTAGCACATACGCTTCAAACACATTTTAATTTGTGAAAGAGAATATAGAGGTAAACGTACGTTTCATGATAGGTTCAGAAAATACGTCACCTTCTCTAAATTCGGCATTTTCGGTAAAAGTTAGTTATTTAAGCGAAAATAAAATTTGCGGAAATGTTTTACTCGCATCACTTTACTTACTACGTATTATTACAATTCGTACTAATGCGTAATCTTAACAATAATTGGATTTATTAGTTTACTGGGATGGTTGCTTAGAATGTGCGAGTCGTGAATGTAATGAAAATGCGAATAAGGGCAAGCGAAGGGGTTTAACAGCCAAGCGTCACAGTCTAAGTTCATCGATATATTACGTGCACATTGCTTGCACATCGAACATCTATTTAATAGAAATATGTATTTACTTCGCTTACCTGGTTATTTTCTTCATTTGTAGCACTATTGGCGTTTACTGATTCTACTTCAGACATATTTTAAACTTTCTTAAACACAAATATGTACAATCTCCTTATAAAACGCACTAGACGTTTCACTTGCCCGGTCGTTGTGTTTACACGGAACAAATGGCGGCCAGCGTCGGTCACGTGACTGCAAGGGCGCCACTTACCAAACATTTTAATTTGAAATTGTGGAGGTAAAATAAAAATGCTTTATTTACTTTCTTGCGCATTCAAAAGCGTACATTCTTTTTACCAAATTAACCTTAAAGCGTAAATTAATTGTATTTTAGTTGTCATAGTAATTTGTTTATAATTACAAAGTTAACTTCTTACTCGAAATAAAAAATTCTTTAAATTCGATTCCGATAATTTTAAATCTTTACATTTATTTAATTAAAACGGGATACTTAAGTGGTTCGAAAGTTATTATCATTTAAACTAAATAGATAGAAACTCAGTTTTTTTCTATGTAATCTTTTGCTTGTGGATAATGATAATTTTATTTCATTATTTACACAAAAACAATGTACATACAGAAATGAAAACCTTTGATCGTAAAGTTACATAAAATATTTTTGTAAATGATATTAAATTTTTATATACTACTAATCCGATGTTTCGTATTTATTTTGATAAAAGAAAATTCGTTAACATATTTTTCATCAGAACGCGTATACAATGTTAGTTAGTATTTCAGGTATGTTTATCGTATTCTTGACAATATTGATTAATTTATTGAATTCTTGAATTCAATTTCTAAATTGTAATACATCAAGATACCATTCAATTATTCATTTGCAATCAAATGTACAGGGTGATTCACGTAGCCCGTCGGTTAGAAAGTTATCGCGTAATTTGGTATTTGACCATAATCAACTAGTACAAGTCAAACCAAAATATTTTTTAAAATGGTGGCACTTTGCGGATATACCAAAATCGATACATCAATTAAAGATTTTTTCTATTTTGGGTCGCTTACAGTGCCATAAAAGTACCCAAATGAGTTCTTTTATAGAAAATTGAGTACTTTTATAGAAATAGAATTATTTTTATTCGAATGGTGGTAACACTGATTTGATATTAAACGTCAAAGCTGTCGTTACGTTCGGCGTGCGTTAATTTAAATTGTAATTAATGTTCAGTAGATTTATTTATTTACTTATTTTTATTTCTACCAATTTTTTTAAATTAAACGTATGATAAACGTACTAATTAAACTTAAGAGGGCAAACTTACATGTTATTTTACCATAAGGCATAACGTTAGTTAAAATCGCGTATAACATAATGTTTTACCTTCAAATTTATGCTAAGTATAAATCAATCTTTTTATTAACATGACTCCTAATAATTAAGCGCATAAAAGTTTGTAATTTGTTTAAAAATAAACAAATAGACCACGTTGTTAGTGACAAATTTCTTATTGTAATTAATACCAGTGACTCAATTTGTTGGTGCTTGTGTCTTATTGCCCATAAGAGTAATGTAAATCGTAGTAAATAATGTTGTCAACAGACAGCAGTTGTGTCTGTAATTTTTGAATGATTTTCCCGAACACCAAAACTACATTCCGTTTTACCGCATAAAATTATTGGTTAAAACTATAATATTTCCTTCCTGATTTAGATTAGCACTTTATTAACAGCAACTTTGTTTTATAATTGATATACTTGTATTTAGGTACGTGTATTATCTTTATATTATTTTTTATTACCGGTTTTGTGTTTGTTGATTTTTCTTCAATACAATTGATAATAATTAATAACTGAGTGCTAAATTGTAATAAAACAGTGTTTTTTTTTAAATGGTGAAAGTAATTAATTTACGTAGAAATTTAGTTAATCAATTGTGGAGGAACAGACCTAAATTCTCACAAAGCTCTCGTTTGGCCAGGAAACGCATTTTGCGGTATGAACAAAATAAAAAAGTGCTAATTCTACATTAATAGATAATGTATAAAACTATCATTGTTTATAGAAGTATTGCAAATGAAGTGACGAATAAAAATGAATCGTCTAAACCTTTGGGTTTGGAAAGTGAGGTTTTTGTAAGTGAACAGGGTACGATCTATAAATAAAATACCATCTCCATCAAATTCAAATCTTATAAAAAAAAGTACTTCGCCAAAATTACACGAAGTAGTAGAAACACTTGAACAAACTTCACTAGAACTTGAGGTAAATATTTGTCTGTGTGTTATGTCGTAAAAGATTTATCATTTTGTTAAACAGCCCAATAATGAACGTATGGCTAATTACACGTTTTTGCTCCTGAGGATTACAATAGGTAGATACATACCAATTAATATTTTTGATCAAGTTTGTTAATTCTATCAATCTTTTAGTATTATGGCTAAACCATTAGAGGTGAAAATCCACTACAAATCAGAAACGCAACATGAGAATTAATGAAGCTGCAGTGTGGGGAACTTTGGCTACTGGTGGTACCTACGCTCACTCCGAAGGGTTGTTTTCTGTTTTGGGCGTTAATTTTGTCTTCTGATAAATTTCAAAAATTTCAGAAACTCTGTCACGAATGAGTTATAATTATTATCTTCTATAAAGTAATTCTCGTAACCCGTCGGTAAGAAAGTTTTTGACTTTCTGAAATTCCTTCAATATAAAATTTGGTATATGATAACTTGTAATGCGATTATTCAAAAAAAATCGGAAACAAAAAGCATAGTTTCATCAAAAAAAAAGCTACTAGTTTAAAAACAACAAAAGATAAAGAACGCAACGAGTTAAAATGTTGGCTCGAACCTCTAGAAATCAAAACACAAAAAAATTATTTATTTATCTTCAATGGTTCAAAAGCAGTAAATTTCTTAAGAGGTCCCTGCAAGTCTAATGTTTCGCATTAAATGTTACATAGGTCAAAAACGATGACACATGTCTTGATAATATGATGATGCTGATCATAAAATTTAATGTAGAATTCAGGTATGGTGTATAGGTACCAAATTTCATATTGATGGAATTTCAGAAAGTCGATAACTTTCTAACCAACGGAGTACGTGAATTACCATGTATAGCAAAATATTAAATAGACATTGGATTGTTAGAACTGGATAGATTGCCTTTGGCTAAATATGGAGTTGATAGGAATAGAAGAGCGAGAAGAAGCTCTAAGAAGAAATAACGTCGATTCTGATGATAAACCGTGGAACTGTTATAGTTGATGGAGGTTGGAACAAGCTAAGTTACGGCAATAATTTTGACGCAAAATCTGGAGTTGTAAGTGTAAACGAGTACATTTTTTTGTTGCTAATTCACGGACAGTAATCATTGGTTATTTTACAAAAAAATTTATTTCTCGGTATCAGAAACAAATACTGCAGTATCTGTTCTCGAGCTTCCGCAAAGGGTATCAACTCTATTCGCCATGTTTGCTACAAGAACTGGAGTGCAAGAGGCAGATATTTTGGTCAAAGGATTCCGTTTGAGTGAACATATGCATCAAGTACGTTACAAAAAATTTATTGGGGATGACGATTCAAGTGTTTTTGCAAGGCTACGCGATTCTGTTTTGTATGGAAGGGACATAAAAAAGTCGAATGTACTAACCAAAGGACTTTACAGTCTTGCCAATAATACAAAATTTTCTCCTGTATCCAGAAAGTTTTGATGCCGAAGTCAAAATCTATGTTTTTCTGTTGTAATCATTTTAATGTAGGTTTCTTTCATTAACAATTAATGTAGTTCTGTGTTTAAATACATTTTCCTTTGTAGAATGATTCTCTAAAGTCAGATGTAGTTTTCCATGTATTTAATTATCAGAAAAATAAAAAGAACTGCCAGTAGTACGTGGCACAGGTCGAAACAAGCGTCAGAGAACAACATTGATTAAAGAAGCTTTTTTCTGCAGCTGCAGTGGATAGTTGACACTATGAATACTGCATTAGAAAACAAGCGTTTTGCACAGAACTTCACATCGTTCTGATACTAACAAACGTGTAAGAGAGTATCCTAAGTGTTCAGCGACAAAAATTTTGCCCGAAAAATATAATAAACGTCTAACAGTGCCAAAACAAAGTACCTTTTAAGTTTAGTTAAAAAAAAAAAAATTTGTTTTAGAAAAAATAGTTCAAACATTAACAATAAAATTTACAACAAGTTTGTATTATAATTTTTTTGTATAATTAATATTAGAGGAGATATTGTCAAAACAATTTGTATCACGTCATAGTCATTAGATCTCAGTAATTACTTATCGGATCAAAAAGTTATAAACAACTTTTATTTGAAAAAACAATGTGTAAAATAAATATTTTTAAAAACGATTGGACTTCTTTTAGTCTAGAATCTGGCTTGGTCACAAGTTGATTACCTGACTATTAGTTGTCTACCTTGAACTTTCGTTTGGTTTGTTTCAAGTTTCTTGCCCCGATGAAGCCCCTTACGATAGGTGGCGAAACGTTGGCAACTACGGTTACCTTTTCGTCAAGGTCCAATCTTGGAAGGTGTTTTTGTTCTAATAATGACTCCGGCCGTGGAAGCCTCAATTCTGACATTTTTGAAAACATTCCTAGATTTCGAAAATCTATGTAGGTTAACGGCTCTTTTCATCGAACCTATACGTATCTTGAGTATCTTATTATTTTGTGCTTAGCATAATGGCTTTTCTGTCTAGCAATTTTCACTTGTTGAGTAGTTATGTATAAATAAGCCCGCAATTCTGTGTACAAATCGTAGCAATCGTTAGATAAAATTTGCAATTTTGTGTGTTGCTGTAAGCATTTACGGTTTCTTGTAAATCCTTACAGACAGACCTTACAAAAATTTGACAAAGCTACATAATTGCAAATAATACCGATCTGTAAAATATTTGGCTACGGTCAGATCATAAGATACGATTATAATCAATGATACGATCTTACGATTTTACGTTATTACGATTTGTAAGTACAGAATTGCAGTATAAGTTTCATACTTATATGTAGTTATTGTATATATAAATTTAGTGCAGCCAATATTGTTGTTTTTAATAACGCCTTACACCTGTGTTTATTATTATTTACTTATTTAAAAAGGAATATTGCTACAGTAGCTGAGTAACTACAGACTTCTACAAATTATTGTCTATTTGTTACAGTATGTTCAAATTCTCAAGATCTAAATTGATAATTAATGTGAATTCAATATTCTTATGTCAATAATTATTTTCGTCTTCCATTTCATTTTATCTAAAATTATGTTTTTAGATCTTTTTCAGTCGTTATTGCACGTGTTCTTCTTGATTCCTGTATAATGAAGCATTACCTATAAAAATGCTATAATAATGCAGAAATTGCTAACAAAAGTGTAAGTATTTCAAGAATCACTTTTTGTGTCGTTGATATTCGTAATAAAGGACATATTTGTTTATTGTTCTATTATCATTAAATATATTAATATGTTGATATTAAAATTGTTGCTTATAATATTACATCGCATAAAATTTGTTTCTGAACTCCCTTATTCAATCATCGGACATTGTCATAGCCCTAAATCGCAAATTTTTTTAGCCGAATTGCAAATTCTAGAATTCTAGATGCTGATGATATGGAAATTCACTTCACCAATGAACAAAATAAACTCTACTTCGCTAGTTGAATCGTCATACCTCAAGTAAATTAAATTTCTAGTAACCTATTTTAAAACAAATTTTAGTACTAGGTAATTTCGGCGACGTACGTTCATCTATACGGTGTCAGTGTTAACAATAACAGTATTGTTCATGCTGCTTCAGTTTCATCCAACTAAATTCTTCTGATCAAGAATAATAACAACGTGTAATCGAGATTAATTTTTGTTTCATGTTTTTGTGATAATCTCATGGTAGTTTTTACTTTCAAACCGTATTTATTTCTGTCTTTCAACTAGAATACAAACAAAAAGTTGTATGTATTCTGGAATAAATGGCTTCCTTTATTTGAATACCATGTTACCAAAATTGGTTTCACTAGTGCAGCACCTCATTTAAGCGGCAATTTTTGCCTCTTTGCAATCAGGATCAATTGACGCAAGTGGCATCTGTTGATAGTGAATTAAAGTAAATTCAATCGTTTGCCCCTTAAACCAAAATTTAATAAAAATATTGCCATCCTTGCAATTGATAGTTCAAAATTCCCTAAATTTAAAACTCGCGAAATTTTATTTTAGAATTAATCTGAAAAGTTCAAAATAGTATAAAAAATTTTTTAGAAGGCATTTTAGCAACTCGTACTTTCGAAGCTGTACTTGTTTTATAAAAATGCGTCTTCTGAAACTACTTCTTTAATATACTATTTTCTAGTTAGGGTTGCTTACAGAGCTATAAAATGAGATTCTTTATAGAAAATTGAGTTCTATTATAGAAATAGAACAATTTTTATTTCGAACGGTGGTAACACTGATTTGATATTCAACGTCAAAGCTGTCGTTACGTTCGGCGTGCGTTAATTTAAATCGTAATTAATGTTCAGTAGATTTATTTATTTACTTATTTTTATTTCCACCCATTTTTTTTTAAATTAAACGTATGATAAACGTACTAATTAAACTTAAACTAGCATTTAAACCAAAATTGAATAAAAATATTGCCACCCTAGCAATTATAGTTCAAAATTTCCTAAATTTAAAAACTCAAAATTTTTTTTTTAAAATCAATCTAAAAGCCCCAAAATAGAAAAAAATAGTATAAAGAATTCGTTTCAGAAGACATTTTAGCAAAATTGTAATCGTCTTACAAAATGCATCTTCTAAAACTAGTTCATTAATATACTTATTATTTGAAAAAAAGTGTTTAGCTATAGAAAATACTAAACTAGTCTGAAACTGAAAAAAAATGCCTTTCTTGCCTTTTGATTAAAAAACAAAGAAATAATATTATTGTATAATACTCTGGCTGTTTCATTTTCTATTGATAAATTGGCCAAGTCTGAAAGTCTGCTTTGTGACATTTTACTTCTCAAATAGTTCTTTATCAACTTTAAAGTTGAAAAGGATTTCTCTGAAGTTGCTACAGGTGCAGATATCGTTAAAAAATATAAGCACAGCAGATTTTTTTTGAAATTGAAATTGCTACCTCTACCTATCCACCTGTTAGTAAAGTGTTCATTTAAATAATCTCTCTAACCATTCTGCTATAGTGAGGTGGTGCACCGTCATGCTGCAGCCACATACTTTGGCGGATATTTAAAGGCACTTCATCTAATAGTTGGCCCAGCTCCTCCCTAAAAAAATGAAGATACCTTTCTCCAGTTAGTCTTTCTTCAAAAAGTACGGCCCAATTACAAAATTACCTAATTATGCCCCCACACATTAAGAGACCATCTATGCTGAGCGTCGACGGGTCTTAAGAAGAACGGGTTCTCTTGGGCATAATTTTGCATATTATGTTGATTGATGTTATCATTTTTATGAAAGGTTGTTCATCTGTAAACATTACTCTCTCAAAAAATCCGGGGTTTTCCTGATTTCTATCGAAAGCAAATGCAACTCTATTTAGTTTATCCGTTTCACTTAGGGCTTGATGTAGCTGCATATGAAATGCATGAAATTTGTTTTTCTTAACAATGCGAGAAATACTTTACTTGTTTTACTAATATCCGTTTCGCTACTTAAATTTCGTAAGCTGGTATGGGGCTGCTCAATTAATGACAAAATAACATTAAATTCATTCACTCCATTGGCCACTCTTTTTTCTCTCGGGTGTTTTGGATAGCAAACGCTGCCAGTTTCTTCAAAACGAGTTTTAATTTTTTAAATGATAGTTCTTGTGGGTGCCGCCGTTCCGGAAATCTTTGAGCGTAGATGCGAGAAGCTAATAAACAATTTTGTTCACTAGCTCCTAAACAATAGATCATATCGATCATTTCTTGCTGCGAAAGATTCATTTTCGCTTCACTACAAAATAGTAATTGTCATTTAGCTTTGTTACCTACAATTTTCATAGGCAACTTTATTTGTGACAGTGTAACATTAAAACCTACATGCAATATTTTAAATTTCGAATAACTGGAAAGTATTAGGTTTAGGTATAGGACATGTTGAAGAAATCTGAACGAATAATTAATTATCTTTATGAAAACACTAAAATAAACATACCATTCCATTAAAAAAAAATTGAGATATTACACTTTTTAATTTTTGAATATTCACTTCAAAATTTTGGACAGTCCTGTATAGTGTAAAAATATTTCAAAATAATTAAATTGTAGCTTGACACTTCCTTTAAAAGTTTTAATCAAAAAATTTGAATATTGCACTGAACGTCTGAGAAATACAATTTTTACTGACCATCTGCATTTCTTAAAAAGTTATAAAAAAATTAATATTTCAAAAACTGTTAGATATGGGTGAAATTCGATTATGCCATCATAAATAGGAAGAAAAGAAGCTCCATAAAAAATTAAAATCAATATGGTGCCATTTAAAAAGTTTAAAAGAATGCAGTACAGCACTTTAGGGAACACCCTGTATACTTGTAAATAATTTTAGAAGATAGCTTAAGTGATTCTACAAAACATTCCCTAATGCATTTTTGCTCTAAAATTAAAAATAATGACGCTAGGAAGAATTACGCACTAATGGAACACCCTGTATATCTTAGAAGATATAGCTAATTATCAGTGAAAATAGCATATACTTTAACGCTCTGTTATAAAGTTACTTGAAATAATTTAACATGTATTTTTTAACATGTTATTTCCATGTCATTAACTGTGTTCAGTGTAAATTATTTTTATTATTGGAAACTTTATTAATACAGAGCGAAGTAAAATGCAAATTAAACAATATCGTAAGATTCTTATATGGGTGATTATGTTCTAACTGTTACTTTTTTTTATTAATAATTTTTGAATTCTATAATTAAACTGTTTTTGTTTCTATATGCATATTATTAGTCTATCTTATTGTAAGAATGAAAGTGCGAGAGAAATTTGCTACAACTTCAAAATATCGAGAATGAGAATCATACTTTAAATTTTCTATGCCACGGTACTGACTCATTCATCCACGGTACTGACATAAAATTAATTTGATAGACATTCTTTAGGAAAATTATTAAGTAAAATGTGTGTCATCTCGTGTAAACATTGACACGTGTGAATAGTATAAACTAAGAAAAATGCCAACAGTTAACTGTAATGGCATGTGCGTGTTAAAGTGCAAAGCGCTATCTAAGCGATAGCTTTAATGCTTGTAACACACGTTGCCGATAAAGCCAAGTATGACTTGTACAGAAGCACACACGCAACACCTGCATCAGGTGTTCTTTTGTTGCGTGTGTGCTTCTGTCAAGTTATACTTGGCTTTATCGGCAACGTGTGTTACAAGCATTAAAGCTATCGCTTAAAAAATATTAAGTTTATTTATGAATTGTATTATAACATTATTAAACTCCTTTGTACTAATTATTTAACACTTCAATAATCCATACTAACTCATTTATAACAAATGATACATTATAGTTTATATAAAATAATAATTAACTGAAATCTAACAAATATAATATTATAAAAATTAAATTAATTTAGATTTAGTTTTTGCTTTTGATCACAATATTTTCGAATTCTTGAGCTTCTACAGTCTAAATTTTTGCCGGATAATCTCTAGCAACATCTTTCTGAAAACGTTTTAGAGTTTCAGCCAGCTCTGGCGATTTTTAACAACTTGCGATAAATCCTTCGTTTTTTCGTTTCTTGCATCAATCTTTTGTTTGATTTTTCGACTTTATCATTTAAAGAGTAATCAATTTTTCCCATCGAAAAGTGCCTGCATAAATTTGTATTAGAGCAATCAAAGCAACTTAACAAATTGAATGAACTACAATTATGCTGTAATATATTCTACGTATATTGATGTACTTTCATAGTACCTACGAAAGGCTTAAAATTTTTGGTAATATTGCATCAATGTTCGATATCTCCTCTTCTGTAATGCAATCAATATACACAGATTTGACACGATCACGCAAAATTGACAGCAAAGAATCGAAATTTGGTACATCAGTGCCGTATTTCACTTGGTCATCTGCCAGTTTTTTTATATACCTCCGATTCATTAGCTGAACTTTTCCTATGGTCAGCCTCGCTGAAAATATATGTAATGTCTTCTAACTGAGTATAGCACTGAGGCAAGTACTGCGTTATGAGATAAAACATTTTTTTTATTGCGGTACTGTGTCGTTGGACCATCACTCATAATATGTAATCTTTTATTTTTGGATTTGCTATAAGATAAACGTCAAGTATTTTCATTATGTGAATAATTATAGCAGAAGGATCATGTCTGAGTGATTTTGATAAAGTAGCAAACCCTTGAGAAAAATTTGAATTATAAACCATACCATTGTACTATATTACCCCAAAGTGTACTGATTGAACTTCTGTTTCATATTTACATGAATAATTTTCACAGAAGTCAATAAGTAATCCGAACTCATTGCTTTGTAGGAATTGAATTATTTTTTTTCATGGAGTTTTTTGATGAGTGATTCTGTATCCACAAGCTATAAATAAATTTAACTCATGTTCAAAATGCTTGTTCTATCGTACATAATTTTTTTTATAGTAATTTTAACAGCTATTGGTTATTTTGTTTATTTATTTATTTTTCTTCTGAAATTACTTCCCATTTTATGTAGAAGATTTTATCATTAAAATTAATATGGTTCAGATTAAATTCTAATTGGTTAATTTACATTGCTCACATGTTTTTGACAAACATAGCTTAGAATTACTATCACATAAAATGCTCCTCAAAATTTTATATGAAGTATTTTCTGTCAATATCTTATGACTATGAAAAGCTTGTATTAGCAAAGAGATATTTTCATGAGCAAAACACGCACACGTATTTCGATTAGTGATCTTCGGTTCAATACAAACCCTTAGGCTTAAATTTGAGAATGTTGTGTAGCTTATGCGATAAGTACTTTGAGAACAAAATTTTGCATGTAAATCTTGCATTCATATATAGCGCTTTGTTATTTGTTTACTATTTATTTTAATACAAGCTTTTTATCGGGAATTATCTTACAATTTTCATGATATAAATTTTCACTTGACCTTGAATAAACATTTGATTTCATTCTAGTGGATTATTACTTCTATGGACTCTTGAAGAAATAATAGGGGCAACAGTTTTTCTAACAGCAGATAGATGTAGATATTTTTTTACAATTTTTCCGCTTAGCGCTCTACCCTATATTTGCTTATATTTTAAACTTTTCGTATCTCGATAGGATGATTTTATTTGTTGTACCATAACTTCATTAACCAGCAATTTTTTGCAAACTTCGTGTTCCACCTTTCTCCCTTGTCTACTTTAGATTTAGGCAATGTGAAGTCTGTCTTCTTGATTTTCAAACGTTGCAATTTTTTATGTAAGCTATTAACTTTCTTTCAAAGAGTTTGGTTATCGTTCAATAATTTTTTGTTGTCTCTAAAACATTTGCGTAAATTCTTTTGTACTTGTTTCTTACCTAACTTAGCTTGCTTTGATTCCAAATTATTATTGATAACATTTTCAGTTTTTTCCAATTCAATTACTATTTTTTGTCGTGCCCTTGAATTTTTTATCTATAAATTTTGTTGTTTACGACGATCTCGCTTTTCTCGATCTGATAACTCATGAATTAGCTTCAGTTTGTCTTCTTCTTTCCTTCTTTCATTTTTTTCTCTGTTTTGACAGTAATTTTGTAAGCCTCCGGATCATTTCATATTTTTTGTTTTCTTAATTTCTTTGCATTACGTTTTTGCTCCAAACGACATTTTTGAACTTCAGTATTAATATTGTTTTTACGCTTTCCTGTTTTCTTCGATTGTAATTGTTGATTTTTAACACTTCATTCAGGTAATCTTAACCTTAAAGTTAAGCTCCATAAGAATACACACTCTCTCAATAGAGAGCAGAGCCCCGAATCTCTTGCTATTTGAAGTTATGACTGTATATATTCATATTATTATTTAACATGGTACTGACAGCCACGGTACTGACATTTTGAATTTAAGTAGCAACTATAATTTTTTGATTATGAATTTGATTACATCCAATTACTTATAGTGTGATTTAACCTAGTATAATAAATACAGAAATTCAATATTTATGATAAAAATAACAATAGTTAGTTAAGTTTATCATTACCACGGTACCGACGAGTAAATTTATGACATACCTTTTAAAAAAAAAATTGAGTTTTAAAATTACACAAAGTCGTTGCACTATTTCATCTGCTTGATTTTAGAAAACATAACCCAGTTGACGTCTTTTCTATGTGAATGACTAACGGTTTCATTAGTTTCGAGGTAGATGGCGCACGAGTCAGAAACATTTAAATTCAAAAATTCGCTTTAATCTTAGGACAGAAGTTATTAAGCCGAAATTCAATGTTAAATTGATATATTAGGAGAAAATTCGTCAACTTCTTTAAGTTTGATTATATGTATACATTAATATTGATCGGTTAATTAGTTTGAATTATTTATTGCGACAAAAAAATAATCAATTTACAGGTAAATCATAGTAAGAGACATGACACGGTACTGACATTTAAGTGATATTCTGGTTTTCTTTGGACTGCAACTTATATTATATAAAGAAAAATAATGGAATATGTTTATGATGATTGCATTGATAAAGAATTGCATTAATTATTTGATAATGCATAACCAGTGAGAGTAAACAATACAGCATATCAAAAATCACAGTTAGAATAGAATCGCTCATATGTCTTTTTAGGGATTGTTAGTACAATTAATTAGCATTTAAACGATACAGTATTTGTAGGGATTAAGTTAAAGGTAAGGGTAAATATTTTATGAAAACTAAAAATATTGTATACGTGCAAAAATTAAGGTATCTTAAATTTTTACATAAAATTTCATTGTAAATTTTAGGTGAAAGTTATAGAAGGGCGATAGACTTTTGATTCTAATTATGTAATAGTACTCTAAAGATCATTCTTATATACAGGGTGACGTAAACTTCTGACATAGAAAGATAACATCGTTGGAAAAAAATATAACTTTCAAAATTTGTCACATTTAATACAGTTATTGAGTACAAATTTTAAAAATATTTTTGATGATAAAGTGTCTCAAAAAGTCGCGGTAGCATAATTAAACTTACTTTTTTTTAATTGGAACATACCGAATTTTCTTCAAGAGTCGAAAAGATCTCATCAAGTGCTTTATAAAAATATAGCATGTCAATGTATTGTACAGGATATTTCAGAAAGTATAGCTAATTATCAGTAAAAATGTTACCTACATTAACGGTCTGTTACAAAGTAACTTGAAATAATTTATCATATATTTTTATAAACGTGTTAATTTTATGTTTGATAAAGTAATTTGCGCCCTTTATACTGCTGTTCAATTTTATATGTTTTGTCACGAAACGTTAATTTTAAACACTGCGCATGTTTTACTATTTTTACAAAAGAGCGCTAGGTGATAAGAAATTTACAGTGTTAGCGAAATCGTTGTACGTCGGTAGCAGATAAAACAACATATAAACTACAAGTAATGCGCAATAAATAAAGAAATTTTAATTCACGGTCGTTCGAGCCGGATGAAGTAATATGGAAAATTAAGTATGGTATATATTCAACTGGAGAATTTAAATGGAAAATTATTGGAAAAACCTACGCCATGACACGTTCATAATGATAAAGGCATAACAGCAACGAAGAATAGATATAATTGGTGAGCTGCTTATTAATTAATATACTATAAAACGTATAAATGAATATTTTTTCGATTGGTAATAGGGTGTAGATTTAAATTACTCATTTGTAATTGTACGTGTATCACCTTTTACTTTTTGTTATAATGACGGAGATTAAAAGTTCCATAGGAAACGGGGTGGCATCGAAAAGAAATTAACGAATTTTAAACAATTGTTAGCGGATAAATTCGATTCAAACAATACAATTACTAACGAAAGTTTAGCGGAATTATCTGACCATGTGCGTCACGCTGAATCCTTTTTGGGGAATTTAAATCGGTGCAAGACGAGATAGAATTAATTTGTTCTGATAATAACTTGAAAAGTAAATATGAAGTAAGAAATTCGTTCACCAATAATTACTTTCATTTAATTAGTAAGGCAAAATATCTTATTGAATCTAATACAACTGCGTTAAAGGGAATAAATTGTGGTTCAGATTTGTCTCAGTCAGTAAAATTGCCAATAATTAATTTACCAAAATTTAAAGGTAATTATGATGAGTGGTTGGAATTTAAAGACACATATGAAACATTAATCAATAATATGACAATCAATTCAGTTCAAAAGTATTTATATTTACGGTCAGCATTATCAGGTGATGCTTCTAAATGCTTGTATTCCTTAGAAGTATCTGCTGAATATTATGAGATTGCTTGGAAATTAATTTGTAATAGATATAACAACAAAAATTATTGTCACAACCACATAAAGGCATTATTTGATATGGAAAGGTTGAATAAGGAATCGGCGGTTAAACATTTACACGCATTAAAATCGTTTGGAAGCGATTGTTTATCAGTCGATTCGTTATTGATTTTTTTAATTTGTAGTAAATTGGATAAATCTACGCTATACTCAGTATACTATTGGCGCGGAGTAATAAACCTGTCAGAATTATCGAATCTCCCGTATTGCAGTGGCGTAGGTACCTGATACGTTTGGAAAATCATATTTTTACTAGGTAAATATATTATAATAGTGAAATCTACCTTGATATGAATTATTATGTGGTTTCTTTTATTGTTTCAATCCTTACTTTGTGGAATCTATTTTTCATAGTAAATAATTTAATTCAGCAATATTCCACCGTATCTTGGTATAATACCCACATCTACGGCTATGATTCTTGTTTCGTCAGTACCTGGGCTGATGGCAACGTGTTTACACAGATTAAACTATTGTTCTCAGACCCTAGATGGGTCGATATGCTGCAAGAGCGGCACAATGATCGTATTTTGGTTAGAATTTATTGGTTTTTACTTAACCGTAGAAGTACCGCTTTCACAAGAAAATAAAGAATTATTTCAAGCAATTATGATTTATTACTCCTCGCCAATAGTATACAGACTTTAACAGAATGGGAGCGACATAAATCGTCGGCAGATTTTCCTTCATTTGAATTCTTTACTAATTTTTAATTAATACAGTAGATTTATTAGAAACCCTCGAAATAAACGGTGGCGTTAATAAGATTCCTAAAGATAATAGACATACATCGGTTAATTTAGTGGCATTTGAAAGGAAATGTTTCTTTTGTTTAGCAGATCACTTAATTTATGATTGTAATGCTTTTTTGGGGCTTTCTATTGAAGATAGGTTGTCTCACGTTACTCAACATAAATTGTGTAAGAATTGTCTGTGTCAAGGACATTCCTTATTTAAATGTAAAGGACGTAAATGTACTAAGTGTCATAAAAAACACAATGTTTTATTACATGTTGATGTTCAAGATACTCCGGTCGTTCAAGTAAATTTAGCAAATAATGCCAATCACCATGTTTTATTATCTACAGTAATTATTAAGGTTGTAGATTCTAAGGGAAAATTTCATAATTGTAGAGCATTACTGGACAATGGATCCCAATCTAATTTTATTTCATCAAAAATGTTTAATTTTCTTAAATTAGGAAAATCATCAACAAATATTTCGATTATTGGCATAAATGCACTGTTCGCATTCATTCGCTAGTGTCTGATTATAACAAAAGGATTGATTGTTTCATAATACCTCGTATAACGGAACCTTTACCTGCTACCACATTTGATATCTCTGATCTTCAGCTTCCCGATCATATTAAATTAGCGGATCCTTCCTTTAATGTATCCTCGGAAATTGATTTATTACTGAGAGCATCCATATTCTGGGAAGTTTTGAAGGGTTCAGTTACTCAGAAAATGAATTTACCAATACTGCACGATTCATTATTTGGATGGATAATATCTGGTTCTTTAAGTATGCCCTCTAATCAAAGTGTTTGCAATTTATCTCGGGAATTTTCTCTAGAAAGGTTTTGGTAGTTGGAGGAATGTAACTTTCCTGTTGCTCCTTCAGATGACGACATTGCTTGCGAGGATTTATTTAAGTCAACTTTTTCTCGCTCGTCCGAAGGTCGTTTTTCTGTCGTAATTCGGTTTAAACACTCTGTAAATTTGTTGGGTGATTCAAGGTCGAGCGCTATTAAAAGATTTCTGAAATTGGAAGAACGTTTAAAGGTAGATCATCAATTAAGGCATGATTATAGAACATTTATTAATGAATATATTGAATTACAACATATGTCTCTTGTCAATAATCTCTCGAATCCGACATATTATCTTCCACATCATCCCGTAATTAAAAAAGATAGCACGACTACAAAGTTACGTGTTGTTTTTGACGGTTCATCTCCGAGCACATCAGGTTGGTCCTTTAATGACCTTCAGCATGTAGGCCCTCGTATCATTAATGACTTGTGTGATTTATTAATTAGGTTCAGAAAATATAAATATGTCATCTCAGCAGATATCGTTAAAATGTATCGACAGATACTCGTCGACCCATCACAACGTTCGCTTCAAGCAATTGTTTTCGTCCGCGCCATATTTGGTAACTCGTTGTCTACATTAACTAGCCAAAGAAAATTTCTAAAGCTTCGTCTATAATAAAAAATGATTTTTATGTAGACGACCTTCTTACTGGGTTTGACACCAAGAAGAATTAATAGAAGTAATGAAACAAGTTATTTTAATTTGTAATTCTGGGTGCTTTCTCCTACAAAAATGGAGGTGTAATGATGTCGATACCTTGACAAAATTAGATGTCTCTCCATCCGAAAATTTAAATTTGTTTGGAGAATGCGAATTTACAAAAACATTGGGATTGATTTGGTCTCAATCTCGCGACATTCTTTCTATTCGCATAAATTTAATGCCGGAAAGAGCGGTTACTAAGAGAACAATACTTTCCGTAATTGCGCATGTGTTCG
Source organism: Abscondita cerata (assembly GCA_030710515.1). Taxonomy (NCBI): domain Eukaryota; kingdom Metazoa; phylum Arthropoda; class Insecta; order Coleoptera; family Lampyridae; genus Abscondita; species Abscondita cerata. The sequence continues at coordinate 77,045 of JALBCR010001501.1, read as the reverse complement.
ATCCACTCGGATTAGTTAGCCCGGTAACAATCGTTTTAAAAATTTTAATTCAGAAGTTATGGTCACAAAATTTAAAGTGGGATGATCCCATTTCCGAACATTTACATAGATTGTGGATGACCCATAAAAACGAATTACATAGTTTAAATGATTTAGCGATAAGTAGGCATGTCATGTGTAACAACCCAATTGTGATAGAAATTCACGGCTTTTGCGACGCGTCAAGTGCTGCCTTTGCTGCTTGCGCTTATATTAAAAGCATCGACATTCTAGGAAATATTCAGGTGCCATTATTAATTGCGAAAACAAAGGTAGCTCCGCTAAAGGCTCAAACTATCCCAGGCTTGAACTTTGTGCTGCTCTTTTGCTGGCAAAACTACTAAAAAAAGTTAGAGCAAATTTCTCATTTCAGGCCACTATTTGTCTTTGGTCTGACTCTAAGATAGTTTTGGCATGGATAAATTCAGAATCAAACTGTCTTCTAACGTTTGTGTCTAATAGAATCGCAGAGATTCAGTCAATAACATGTAGATCAAATTGGTGTTATGTACAAGGTAAGGAAAATCCTGCTGATATTGCCTCTAAGAGGTACTACTCCGCAAAATTTAGTTAACAATAATCTATGGTGGTCTGGTCCTCAATGGTTATCTGACCGTTTAACAGTTTTTAAACCTTACAAAATGGAGGCCAATTTAGACTTACCTGAGCGTAAATCAAAAACGGTGTCTTTAACATGTACAAATGCCACATTGAACTTATTCTCCAATTATTCCTCTTTTACAAAACTAAGGGCGTAATTGCGTATTGTTATAGGTTTTATAATAATTTGAAATGTCTTAAATCAAATAGAACTGTTGGTCCCCTTCTGGTTGAAGTAATTAATTTAAGTGTTAAGTCGTTAGTAAAAATAGCCCAATCAGAAAGTTTTGGGGACACAGTATCCACGTTGCACTCAAGTGGTGAATTAAGTTCCAAACATAAATTACTCCCGTTGTCACCATTTATTGACAATGAGGGAATATTCCGATTTATCTTATGACGTTAAGCACCCAATTTTGTTATCAGGGAAACATCCGTTTACTTATTTAATTCTAAGAAACATGCATTTCCGCTTGATACATGCAGGTCCCCAACTTACGCTTTCTGCTACGCGACAATTGTATTGGCCTACATCAGGTATGACATTAGCAAAAAAATTGTTAGGAATGTATCATTTGTTTTAAGTCAAATCCAAAATCATCGAATCCGCTTATGGGTAATTTGCCAAAGCCTAGGGTGTCCGTTACAATCCCATTTACTCATGTTGGCGTAGACTACGGTGGTCCGTTTATTTTAAAGGATAGAAAGGGACGTGGAAGTAAAACGTATAAGGCATATATTTGTATATTTGTTTGTTTTTGTTCAAAGGCTATTCATGTTGAATTAGCAACAGATTTAAGTACCGAGGCCTTCATAGACGCCTTGAAACGTTTTATTTCTCGTTGAGGCAAACCTGACCACATTTATTCTGACAACGGGACAAATTTCATTGGTGCGAAAAGAAAATTATCGATAATTTATGAGTTTGTGCGCAATAATGAATCTTCATTTTCTAATTATTATACAAATGAAGGTATTTCGTGGCACCTGATACCCCTCAATTCACCCCATTTTGGTGGGTTGTGGGAATCAAATTTAAAATCGGTTAAATTGCACCTTGCGAGAGTAATGGGTGATACAAATCTTACTTATGACGAATTCTACACCTTGTTAGTGCAGACTGAGGCAGTAGTAAATAGTAAACCCCTCACTCCTATGAGCGCCGATCCAAATACCTAGGATCCATTAACACCCGCTCACATTATTATTGGAAGGAGTTTAACAGCACTTCCTGAACAAACCAGAAAATATATTGGAATCTCTGTTTTGGCTCGATATCATCTTTTACAGACTATGTTAAGGTCTTTTTGCAACGATGGACAAAGGATTACTTTATTAATCTACAAAGGCGCATAAAATGGGCGAGAACTGGTATCCAATTACAACTGGGCGATTTGGTTGTCATCAAGCAAGACAACGTGCCACCAGGCAAATGGAAACTAGGCAGAGTACTCCAACTCCACCCAGGCGAAGATAAAATGGTTCGCGTCGCAACTGTCAAAACCACAGATGGTTGTTTGAAACGACCAGTTGTAAAACTGTGTCCATTGCCAATTCTACCTAGTGACGAAGAATTATTATGAAACTTGTGTGTTAATAAGTGTAATTGTATTTATTCGTATTTTTTTATGTGTGTGTAATTGTATTGACTGTTATTACTATGTTTTACAGTTTTAAACGCAATTGTGTTGGAAATGGATTAGCCATCCCAAAGGCGGGAGTATGATAAAGTAATTTGCGTCCTTTTATACTGCTGTTCAATTTTATATGTTTTGTCACAAAACTTTAATTTTAAACACTGCTCATGTTTTACTATTTTTACAAAAGAGCACTTGGTGATAAGAAATTTACAGTGTTAGCGAAATCGTTGTACGTCGTTAGCAGATAAAACAATATATAAACTACAAGTAATACGCGACAAATAAAGAAATTTTAATTACAGTCCATTCTAGTGTTAATAAAATTATTCAATGTTATTAGCTGTGTTTAATGTTAATTACTTTTATGTTAAATTGTTTCCAGTTATTTTGTAACAGAGCGTTAAAGTATATGTCACTTTTACTTATAATTAGCTATCTTCTAAAATAACCTGCACAATACATTGACATGCTATAATTTTTTAAAGCTCTTTTTAAACCTTAAAGAAAATATTGTGTATTATATTTAAAAATGTACGTTTATGCTGCCACAACTTTTTGGAACACCCTGTATAATCAAAAATATTTTTAAAATGTACATTCAAAAACTGTACTAAATATGACCAATTTTGAGGTTGATATATTTTTCCCAACGATGTTATCCTCCAATATTAGAAGTTTACGTCACTCTGTAAATAGGAGTGATCTTCAGAGTGCTATTACATAGTGAGAACTAAAAGTCTGTGGCCCCACTATAATGTTAACCCAAAATGCACAAGAAATTTTATGAAAAAATTTAAGATACCTTAATTTTTGCACGTAAAATACAAAATTTTCGGTTTTCATAAAATATTTACCGTTTTCCTTAAATATTAATTTCTTGTGTAAGCGACTCTGAAAAAATCATAGGAATAAAACTTGACTAGATTCGTCGATAGGTTTACCAAATCAGCGTAGGGATAATATATCAGGACCAAAAGAAAAAACTGCGCTGTTTAAGCCTTTGAAGCAATTTTCAAGTTGTAATATCATATCGTCCAATTACAGACAATCGCTCGTCACATGATAACTCATCGAATTGTTATTTCACTTTGCGAATTTTGTGGTTTCTGAATATCTGAATTTTTTAATCTGCAACACATTAGATACAACTTTTGTGACGATTAAAATTTTATGTTCTATCACTCTCAGCACAACTGTATCAAAATTTTCAAATTTTTTTCGAACCAAGTGTTTGATTTTGTTCATTTGCTTTTGTGCTTGTTAAAGTTACTTGCAAAATTTCTCGATAGTGAAATCTTAAGCTGTGAAGAGGGTCATATCGCATTGGACACAAACGTTTCAATGTGTGTTTTTTGATTCGAACATTTTAGTCAGTATTGATCACCGTTTTGTGCTATGTGCAAAAAATATATTCACTTTAAACAATATTATAAAAATTTTTGTACTTTTCTCGAACTATTTACAGTCCTTGCTTGCAGACAATCGTAAGCACCTCTCATATTAGCTGCACCAACGTAACCTTGAACTCGAAGTTTTTTAAGTTCAAAATATTGTTTTCCAAAATAACTGCTTCACCATGTTTTTGCAGATTCGTCAACACATTCTTCAAACCCGAGAAAGATTTCTCTTATGTCGATATCACGTTCTATGTTTGTGTTTTCAGGGGTCCTTTATTACGTTGACAAATTTATTACAAAACTCACTTCATCATTTTTTGATACATCTTGTGCTGTATCTTAGGTATACATTGATTCATTGGTAAATGCGCATACGTTAGGCTTAGTTAGGGCACATCAAAATGATTCTAAAAAACATATATTGTGCAGGTCTATGATCCTTTATAACGAGATACAGGGTGTTTTCTTAATTTTGTTTATTCCTATGTTTGTCCATAACTCACAAACCACATTGTGAATTTTGTTTATAATCGCAACATATTTTCTTTTCCGGTAAAGTTCCAATAGCGTATAATAATTAATGTCAATCCAGAAACGGACTTAAAAAAAATCTAAAATTTTGTTTACTTAAAAAAGATGTCAGAATTTTGAAAAACTGTTTACATATTTGAAAAGATCAGAAAAAACTAAGTTAAATAGACACTTTTTTAGTTTTCATACAATTTGGTTATAATTAATTTGAAACAAACGGTTTAAAAATTAAATAAAGTAAATTGTATTGCGGAATTTCTGAATATTTTAACAAAAGGAAAACACCAAAAAACTGCACAAAAAAAACTTTACTTGGACACGTGTTTCAATAGCTAAGCTATCATCATCAGCAAACTGATACTAAAAATAAAAAACAATAGGAAGCTCATATATACTATCAGCGTGTCACGCATCGTTACACTTCATTGATTCTTAGATAAGCTTAAACAATTCCGAAAATCCTAACGGACGGTTATCATTATAATTCATAAACAAATTTTTGTTTTTAAAAATTTCCAAACTTTCACAAGAATCAAGTTTGTTTTTATTATCTACCCTCTTAAGTAACTGATATTTGACATGAGCTACGTGCTCTTTAAAACGAGTTTTGATAGGTCTCTTGGTTTGCCCTATATATACTTGGTTACAGTCTTTACAATTTATTTTATTTATTCCTGATTTATCACACATTTCTATCAGGTCTTTTGGATTGCCTAAAAGATTTTAAAAGTTGTTACTACTAGAGATTACTGTTTTATAATCAAATTTTAAAAATATTTTTTGAATATCTTTTGTGTATGTGGAATAATTTGCTACTTTCTTATCTATTTTGCTATTACTAATTCCTAATGTTGTAATGTTTCTAATGATTTGTTAATTTGAGACCAACTTAAATGTTTCCGTAATACATCGGACAATTCGAATAAAATTAATTTTATTTGGATTTAATAAATTTTCTAATTTAAAGTAATAAAATTTGCACAATAGATAAAGAAAATTTTAAGAAACATTGTCTTTTATAGATTTTTTTGACTATTAATTATTATGTTCATTGTCTTAAAAAAAATATTTATTTATTAAGTGGTGCAAATTTATTTTGGTAACTTACATAAAAAAATATTATTACAATTTCGTTATGCATACAGGGCGTTTCAAGATAGATTAGGTATGTATTGAAATACGTATTTTATCCTAAATATGGTGATTAGTTTTGCATTTCGACTTGAATCTAAAGAGACTAAAGAGAAACACAAATATGACAAATTTTATTACTTTAAAACAAAGAATTTATAAATCCCAAAATAAAATTGATTTTATTTTAATTTTAAATCGATGTATTATTGAAACAGTTAAGTTTGTCTCAAACTAGTTACAACAAAATTGTATGCGGAAACTAGAAAAGTGTCTATTTTAACTCAGTTTTTTCAGTTCTTTTCAAATATGTAAACAGTTTTTCAAATTTCAAAATGTTGACATATTTTTTTTAATTATCTAAATTTTTGAATTTTTTAAATCCGTACCTGGATAACGATTAATGTTTATACCTATTAAATACACTACTGAACAAGAAAAATATGTTGCCAATATAAAGAATATTCACAATGTGGTTTGTGAGTTATGCGCAAATAAAGAAATAAACAAAATAATCGGAGATTTTTACAATATATGTTTTTTAAAATTATCTTGATGTCCTCTATCTAATCCTAAGGTATGCGCATTTACCAATGAATCACCCTGTATATTAATACGAGTTTGTTCTGTGAAGCCGGTCAGCTCATCCCTCCGTTTATTTTTTAGTTACAATTTTATATAAAAATATATTTGGTCTATGGAAGGATCAAACCCACGACCTTCGCGTTATTAGTATGACGTTCTAACAACTGAGCTAATCGGCGTTTTGTCTGTGGTGTGTGTTCTGTTTTCATATAAAAAAGGGTCCGACGATTACACAAGTTTTATTATCAACTTATAGTGATTGCAGAAAAAATGATAATTGATAGTTTTTGTTTGACTACTTATTGTAATACGTCAATTTTTGTTGTTAATATAAATTTTTTTAACGTGATTATTTTAACTCTGCCGTGAATTCCTTCGTAGGTGTAGCAACCCCTTCAATTTTTGTTAATTGGGAGGAGTGCCTTGTGCTACTTCGATAAAAAGGAATTTTAATTGTCTATTTGATGGTGTGGTTCTTAAATAAATAAATTAATTAGTAAATCTTAAAATTTAAACAAATATGTTAAGAAACAAAAGTCGCAGCAGACGGTAATTTTGCTGATAGTAAAAAAAAATTGAAGAGGCTGCTACCCCTACGAAGAAGTTTATGGCAAAGTTGAAATAATCACGTTAAAATTTGTTTTCTCATACCCTGTATAATCGATGGCAACTTTTAAATAATGGACAATTACCGCCCTAAGTGTGAATAAAGTTTGAATTTGATATTTCAAGTAATAACCTAAAAAATGTGAAATATCTGAAGGCCGATATTGACCAAATTAAATGTTTAAAAGTGATTTCTCGAAAAGTATAATTTTTTGAGTAAGACTCGTATACATAATGTCATCATAGTTTTTCACATAGATTCAGAATAAAAAGATAAAATATACAGTGTGTGCTTGGATAGATGTATCAAGAGTTGGAATGGACAAAAGTTTTTAAATATTTGAATAATATTTGGAGAATGAGTCTAAGGTATTCAAAAAATGAATTGATTCAGTGTTATACAGGGCGTTTAATAGACAAATAAGTAAAAATCGTTACCAACAAAAAATTAACAGAGAAGTTGTTTAGTGTGCAATTTTATACTTCCGTTCGAAATTTGAACAACAACTTTTTTTCTACTCCTGTATTGTAATTCATATATTAGAGTTTTACAATCTGTAATCTAATAAAATTCATTACGATACAAATTTGACAACTCGTAACTAGGTAGTAGTACTTAATTATAATATTAATGTTTCTATTTAATATTATGACGTCGTAGAAAAATAGTGTATGTAATTCGCATGTAATGACTATTAAGCGTTAAATGCTCATTGCATAATATACTATTACTATACAATAGTAAACCTATTGATAATTAATTAGATTGTCTATAAATGTGTTATTATAATGTTTACGCGGTTCAAAATTAATTAATGTTTTCCCTAGAGTACTGCTATACTCCTCAAATTTTTGGAACCAAAGTATCAAATTGCATACTAAACAACCTTTCTTAGTTGAATTTTCCCGTATTTTGAAAATTGAAGACACTTATTGAAAAAAATGTTTAGACATTTGTCTATAACTCGGAATTAACCAAGTTTTTGAATACTTAAGTTGTACCGGGTGACCCAATAAGACTGTTCCTTGACCGTTCGTCGTATGACTTTGGTGTAAAATAAATATTAGGTAAATCGGCAATGAAGAATTGCAGGAAAATATTTTCAAGTCTTAAAAATGACCACCAGAAGGCGTAATAATAAACAAACAATTGTTTTCACATTTGTAAAGAGAACAAGTTTATCTATCATTTTCGTAAAAACAAAAGTTTAGTTATATCAAAAACAAAGATGGCGGGGGTGTTCAATTGTTTTTGAAATAACCTGCTTTAACTTCTTAACGGTTTGACCGATTTTAACAAATTTGGTATCATTGAAAAAGAGCATCCTTAAGCAATAAGAATCAAAATATAGTTAATTTAGTTAAATCCTTCTCCGACAGAGGGCTAGTTTTGACACCATGACCCAAATTTAAAAAAAATCAAAAAAATCAAATAGAATAATATGACTTTTTCTTTATGATAAAGTAGCCAAATAACATCCAAATAGGCCAGTGAAAACCATTTTTCAAAATCTCGTTCCTAACCTCAAATATTGGGAAAATGAGAATAATGGATGTTTGAAGATCGAAGACCGCGCGGTAAATTTTCTAAAACTATTAAAAATTTAGCACAAAATAAATAAGATGTTAAACAGACAATTGTAAGTCTAAATAGAATTCATTTAAGTATTATTTAAAAAAAATATATATCATCAGAACATTCATGTTGCTCCAAAGGGACTAAACGCATTTTGAATTTATTGTCACTTTAATATTACTCTCGTAATTCTAACCTTTAATTTAAAAAGTAAGCCTAAAAACCTAAATAGGTATACTACATCCGAATTTGAATATGTTAGACCATATATAGGTAGTTCAGTTCACTTTGCCAAAAAAATATAATATATTTAAAAATTAAAAAGTATAAGGTATAACTTATTAATCGCAATAATGAAAAACAAGGTAAGTCTTGGCTTGGTTTTAAAGTAAAGTAAAAGCACCTTACACTTTAGGCGCCTTGGAAAATTAAACAAATGGAACACGATGTATTATAAAATGACAGTGGTAATTTTGTTATTTTGTTGTGTTTACATTCAGAAAGTGTAGTTTTTTGAATTTGTAATCTTTTTTAAAATGCCGATTTCTAACCAAGAAGCATTTAATATGCTGGCGATCTATTTTGAATGTTTTCAAAATGGGATTATCGCTGCTTGCACTTTCTATTTGCGCTATCCAAATCGACCGCAATACCATCGCCGCGTGTTTGTGGGTTTAGCCCAGCGCCTGTTAACAACGGGTAGCATCCGTAGAACTGTCATAAATCGGAGAAATAGGCAAAATAACAAACAAAATGTTATTAATATTCTGGCATCTATAGAAATCAATCCCCAAATTAGTACTAAAGAAATTTTACAAGACTTGGGTATTTCTCAAAGTACGGTTCATCGCATTATGCAAACCCAGAGGTATGTAAGAGGTATACCTCTTTTTATAAAGTTTAATCTATTATACAGTCAAATTATAAACCCCTATGTTTTTTTACATTTTTTGCTATTTTAGGCTACACCCTACCATATCAACTTACACCAGGTCTTACTCCTTTGATTTCGACCGAAGGATAGATTTTTGCCATTGGCTATTAAACATGGTAGCAGAAAATCCTCAATTTCTGTCAAATGTGTTGTGAACTGACAAAGCCACTTTCGGTAGTAATGGGCAATTGAACTTACATAATGCGCACTTTTGGGCCCGAAATAATCCGCGCTGGTTTGGAGAAGTCCAGCATCAAGGGAGATATAGTGTAAATGTTTGGTGTGGGATAATTGGAGGGCGGGTTGTTGGTCCGTTTATTTTGGACGGAGCATTAAATGGTTGAACATACCTACATTTCTTAGAAAATGTTTTTCCAATTTTAATGGATGATATTCTGCTGGACGTCCGCCAAAATATGTTTTTCCAGCATGATGGTTGTCCCGCCCATTATGCCCTTGCGGTTTGCCAGTATTTAGATGCCACCTTCCTTAACCGTTGGATTGGAAATGGAAGCCTGTTCTTTTGGCCTCCAAGGCAAGTTTTTGTAATGTTGTTCCCGTAAAATAGCTTCAGTATTTAATACTAAAAGCTTTGGATGTTGCATTTTGGAATAATTCTGTTTATAATTGCGCACATATTAAAACTTATTAAATATTTCAAGGTCTCCCGATTTAACCTGCCTTGATTTTTATCTTTGGGGAAGAATTAAGAATATAGTCTTAGCAACAAGGCCAACTTCCCGCGAGGATATTATTGCAAGAATCAGGAATGCCATCTTGAACATCCCAAGAGCTGAAATTGAGAATGCTGTTCTTTCAACACATCAGCGTCTTCAGATGTGCATCCAAAATAACGGAGGCCATTTTCAACACCTGGGTCGCCATTAGATCTCTTTTTTTCCTTTTATGGGTTTTATTAAATAACGGTTCTTTTTAGAACCACAGACCATTTCATAAAAAGAATTCCGTAAAGTAACTATATTATACCTACCAAAATCTTTGTAAATGGTTCCAAAATAGATGGTCTAACATATTCGAATTCGGATATAGTATACCTATTTAAGTTTTTAGGCTTACTTTTTTTAATTAAAGGTTAGAATTACGAGAGTAATATTAAAGTGACAATAAGTTCAAAATGCGTTTAGTCCCTTTGGAGCAACATGAATAATACCTAAATGAATTCTATTTAGACTCACAATTATCTCTTTAACATCTTATTTATTTTGTGCAAAATTTTTAATAGTTTTAGAAAATTTACCGCATGGTCCTCGATCTTCAAACATCCATTATTCTCATTTTCCCAATATTTTAGGTTAGGAACGAGATTTTGAAAAATGGTTTTCACGGGCCTATTTGGATGTTATTTGGCTACCTTATCATAAAGAAAAGTCATATCATTCCATTTGATTTTTTTGATTTTTTTAAAATTTGGGTTATGGTGTCAAAACTAGCCCCCTGGCGGAGAAGGATTCAACTAAATTAGCTATATAGTTGATTCTTATTGCTTAAGGAATGATTTTATCAACGATACCAAATTTGTTAAAATCGGTTAAACCGTTAAGAAGTTAAAGCAGGTTATTGCAAAAACAATTGAACACCCCCCGCCATCTTTGTTTTTGAAATAACTAAACTTTTGTTTACACGAAAATAATAGATAAACTGGTTCTCTTTACAAATGTGAAAAAAAATTTTTGTTTATTATGTGAAATTTTAGAAAATGCAATTTAAAAATGTAAGATGGTAGATTACGCTCTCTGGTGGTCATTTTAAAACTTAAAAATACTTTCCTGCAATTCTTCATAGCCGATTTACCTAATTTTTTTTACACCAAAGTCATACGACAGAACGGTTCCCGAGATATGGCCGAGGAACAGTCTTATTGGGTCACCCGGTACATAAACAGGACTCATCCGCCAAATATCATTAAAAATTGAAAAAAATTATTGTTTTCTTCCTCTTCTTGTTACATCTATCCTTGGGGATACTATATGTTTCCATTTAAAATGTCACAGTTGACAGAAGGTCTATGAAAGTGGAACACCAGGTATAATTACAAATATTTTATAAATTTATAACCACTAAGGAACCTAAAAAGATGATCGAAACGCATTTTAATAACATATACTTTTTAAAGGTGCGCATTTGCGGATTAATTATTCGTTGATGAAATTTAAAACTTGGACACCACAATTTCTGTAAATAAAAGTTTGCACATTGTGAAGCGGGCTTAAGGGTATCATTTACAATTCTAACAGCAGGTAGTCTCAGCAATGGTTATCTTATAGAAGGACTGTAGAATGAATCATTACACTAAGCACGTTTTAGAAAATAGGTAATTTACGTTGCTTACTTAATTTTTTCTTTAAAGAATATGTTTGAAGGTATCGCTAATTAAACACCATAGCTCGATTAATTATCGAATCAAAATTTTGTTTAGGAAATGTTTACAAAATAAAATTAGAAATAATTTTGATTTAAAAAACGTCTACAAGCAATAACTTTTAAATTAAATCAAAAAACTAAACATGGTTATTTGGGTTGACTGATTATTACTTATTTTTAAATAAATCTAACCTACTAATTATTGTAAGTTATTAAAAAAAATCATTAAACTCTCTATTCATAATATTTAGTCCTTACAAAATGTATATTTTATGACGTTTTTTTTTTCTGTAGTTAATATAAAAAGTGAAAATAAAAACTAAGGCAATTCTTATTGTCAACGTATATATTTAGTTTTTTGATAAGAATTTATTACATAATTATAATTAAGATACCAAGTTATAGTTTAAATTAAATTAAAAATTTTTTTTAATAAAGGTATTACTATATAAATAAATATAAGAAATCAATAATGGGTGTGACCTCCATTATTATTGATACATTCTTGGAGGCGTCTGCTCATTGACGCTATCAAGGTATCAAAAAAATGATGTCCCTATTAGCATCATTTGGGCGGGAAATTTCTAAAATAAAAAAAAAGCGAAGTAAATTATAATTTTTTACTCTTCTTTGTGCGTAAAAATTTGGTTGGCACTATCTTCTTGTTTTCCGCAATTTTCTCTTCTCAATAATAAATATATATGAACTGAAAACTACTGAAAATAATTATGGGAACAGCACAAACGTTCCGTTTGTTGTTCGGATTGTGGAAATTATAAAAGATCGTTTGTCGTTCTGTTTGACTTTCGGTTCGTTGTTATGTTTGTTGCTCGGTTTGTTGTTCAGGTGTGTACGAAGCTTTACAACATAAGCAACAATTTTTGCCGAATAAAGATTAGTTTGTGATATAATATTAGAAACACAAATTTGTATCATACCAAATTTATGACAACTTAAAAACCAATAACGTGTATGTTATTGCTAAGAAATTATTAAAGAAAAGCGCAATTGCAGTGTAAATATTTATAATTAGATATTTTCGAAAGTTTATAAGTCCTCTATTGTAATCTTAATACTTAAAAGAAAATCCTGTCCATTAGCATTATAAGGAAATGGCTTTTACTTTATGAATAAGTTTCAATAACAATAGAATATCCTTGCTTGTTTAATTTACTTCCTTTGGAGTCATATTGCTCTAAGGGTTGTTACATTAGTTATTAGATGTATGTAATAAATTTCACGTATGTTAGATATACCAAAAGCACCGTAGGGCATTACCGAGTAAAATGGAATCTTGAACATACTTTGGAAAGAGCCATCGGAAGTGGTAGACCTAAAGTATCTACACGTGCTCAATATCTCGAGTTGTTTCATTACGTAACAGAACAACCATTTGCTACATACTCCAGAGCTATAGAAGATACACATTTTCCCGGATGCCCTATAACTGTTCAAAAAAGATTAAAGGTGATGGGAATAAAGAAGTATAATGCTGCTGCGAAAGAAGTTCTTAGTAACGAAAATATGAGACGTCGTCTGGAATTTGCAAGGCGATATTTGAACGAACCTTTGGAATTTTGGAATCGAGTGATTTTTAGCGACGAAAAAACGTTCAATAGCCGCAACGATGGACCACTAAAAGTTTTTAGAATGGAAGGAACTTGTTACGAAAATAATCACATATGTCCTAAAAAACGAAGTTAAAATTAATTAAATTGATACCTTGATAGCGTCAATGAGCAGACGCCTCCAAGAATGTATCAATAATAATGGAGGTCACACCCATTATTGATTTCTTATATTTATTTATATAGTAATACCTTTATTAAAAAAAAGTTTTCATTTAATTTTAAACTATAACTTGGTATCTTTATTATAATTATGTAATAAATTCTTGTCAAAAACTAAATATATACGTTGACAATAAGAATTGCCTTAGTTTTTATTTTCACTTTTTATATTAACTACAGAAAAAAATGAAACGTAATAAAATATACATTTTGTAAGGACTAAATATTATGAATAGAGAGTTTAATGATTTTTTTAATAACTTACAATAATTAGTAGGTTAGATTTATTTAAAAATAAGTAATAATCAGTCAACCCAAATAACCATGTTTAGTTTTTTGATTTAATTTAAAAGTTATTGCTTGTAGACGTTTTTAAATCAAAATTATTTCTAATTTTATTTTGTAAACATTTCCTAAACAAAATTTTGATTCGATAATTAATCGAGCTATGGTGTTTAATTAGCGAGACCTTCAAATATATTCTTTAAAGAAAAAATTAAGTAAGCAACGTAAATTACCTATTTTCTAAAACGTGCTTACTGTAATGATTCATTCTACAGTGACAATGTGCAAACTTTTGTTTACAGAAATTGTGGTGTCCAAGTTTTAAATTTCATGAGTACGTAAAAAATGGAAGATATCATTTTTATCAAAAATTTAATTATTTTTCACTTTCATAATAACCTAAATTAGCCTCCAAACCATAGAAAAACAAGATATTCGTGAAAATCTGTTTTTTATGACTATTGACCTTGAATAATCAATGACGCGATATAATCTCGTTCTCGATTTATGGCATTTTGCTTAAAACACCAAAACAAATCGATTAAAAAAAAAAAGAAATTGACAGATCTAATTTTTCGTACTGAAGCCCTATTTTCGTCTAAAGTGACTGGACTAAATATCAACGTTGGGAAAATCCTTCACATCGCCAAATAGAATATGATAAAGATAGCAGAATGTCGAACTTCTTCTTATTACCACATTTACATTTCAAAATATCAACAAAATATATTGTGTTCCATTTTCTTGCTAAGTAGGATATATGAGAACGATTTTTCCGATTTTTTATTATTACCTAATGAAAGGTGAGTACCATTGAGAGAACAAAATTTGGGACACGGTTGAAAGTTAAATGAGCATAACTATACGTTAAATAAGTATTTTTCACTCAATGGTTAAACATTAGTAACCTGACTGTTACATATTATTATAAGAGATGGCGCAAGCCAAATGTAAGAAATCCCAACCTAATAGCGTTGATTGAAATATTGGTAAAGATAGTCAACCTTACGGGATTATGCGACCCCGAAATTTGTTCTAAACATCAGAGGTCAGTAGTATCGCTTTGTGCTAAGAAAATACGTCAATTGTATTGTAGAATTTACAGAACAGTATTGCCGATAAATGTGAAATAGAAAACTGTAATTTTGCTGATAGTTTATGCTAAGGCACGACATTGTTGCCAATGCATCATGCAGTTGATTGAAATATTGGTGCATTGAGTCAATGTTGACAAACAAACAAAAAACATGCGTTCTACAATATACAAGAATTTATTGATTTTTGTCGACGTACTAATTAAATGTGTGTCCTTTGTTATATATTTTTTTATATTGTCTGTTAATTGTTCAATGTAATAATATTTATTTGTATCTTTCTTACGTAAGGTTATAACAATGGTTATACCATCATGACAAACACATATATGTACAAAGATTGTATACATACACATGTGAATAAAGTTTATTATTATGAAAAAAAACCTGCAGATTTAAAAGTATTAATTTCGTAAAGAAATCGTTGAAAAACGTTCTCCCAAAAAAAAAACAATTTCTTTAAATACTTTTGAAAATTCCATACTCATATATTTATTACATTAACATCGTTTATCCGTTGAAAATGTTTTAAAATCTATTAGGCTTACGGAAGTAAATTTCTAAATTTTGGTCATTGAAATTAAAATTTTTTAACATAGAAACGCTATCCCTTTTTATGTTGGAACGAATGTTGAATTTTCTTATATTACAATCTAACGTACTCAACTGTTTGCATCTAAACAATATTATAACAAGCCTACTCATTTACTAAAGGTGTTGCTAAAAGTATGCAATTGTAGAATTTCTGACTAAGCCGATAAGGAATGTGACTCATAAACGATAATCCGGAAGACTCCTCGTAATACATTTGTTTGTGTATTATACACGTATTATCCGCACCGCGTCGGGAGACAACACACCTCAAGCTAAAATCTAGTACTTTTATTTTTAGAAGTAATAGGAATAGGTTTTATTACCAAGTGAATTTAAATTTGAAGGTCTAGTGGAACCCACTTTCCCTAAAAAACACGGTAACTTGTTGCCTTTTGAATTGAAAAATTTGAAAACCAATTTTTATTTAAAATCCTTTTCAACTGAACACGTAAAACAAGTAGATACAAAAACCAATAATTTTGCGTTTCTGAACTCTAGTGGTATTTCTCCCAGTATGTTCTACTTTATTCCTAACGAAGTTATTAAATGACAAACAAATGTCAACATTATTATTTGCAAGTTAAAAAATAAAGTGCAAGCATAATTTGTAAAATAATTGTTTCTTATTTATCTAACACCGACCAAACCAAACTGTTTTAACAAATAACGCTTCGCATGTATTTTAGTAAATTATTAAAAAAAACATTGTCATTAAAATCCAAGATATGTATCATCAATGGTATTATTCATAAATGAAAAATTCGTCACTTTTAATTACTAGTTAATACGTTTACTAAATATTTGAAAACGTTGCAACATTGTATTGACAAAAGTAAATTTTACGGATTGTATGTTGCGCCATTTTTACAACGGTGGAATAAATTGAACTATTCTATTTCAAGAATCGTACACATTATAACTTAGCGCTTCAGTACAGGTGAAAAAGTAAACAAAAACGCAACCCAACATGCATATGTGAATTGCATCCGTGATACAAGCAAATACAAGCGGTTGACTATCTTTACCAATATTTCAATCAACGCTGATAGTCTGTTAATAAAGTATATTCACAGCGAGCGTATGTTTGAATAAAACGAAGCTTGAACATGTTGTCAGGAATTAAAAGTTAAAGTGTGTTAAAACCGCAGGAGTGATATCTTTAAAAAATGGCTTCAAGTTCAAGCAATTATGTGCCAATAGCTCATGTAGGACCTATTGGTAAACTAATATTAGATTCAGATAACAATTTATTAGCGGGAAGAAATGGTATCAAAAGTTTGATTTTTTTATAACGGCCGGTGAATTTGAAAGTGCTTCGGATAAAAGTAAAATTGCCCTTTTAATTTATCTGAAAAGGATAAAACATTCGATAAAGTCGTAAAATTATTTAACGAACATTTTGTTCAAAAAAAAAGCATCACCTTAGAACGACATAAATTCGACGATTATGAGACATTACCGATTTGCATCATAAAAATTTAAATTGTGAATTTAAAGATATGAGAGAGATCTAGTGCGTGATATTTTAATTGTCGGTATCAATAATATTACAGTTAAAAAAACTTTTACGTGAAGACGATTTAAAATTTAAATATAATTGCCTTATTAATTTAATTAAGAATTATAAATTCTGTAACTGACATTTGTGAACTAATTCACTTCCCGTACAAAGTTTGAGAAATTAAGCGTTATGTGACATCATAGTTTTTATGCGCGATTCCTATAGTTATTTTTAAATAATTTACAAAATTACTGAAATGGTGACGTCTAGGGGGTGTGAGATATCAGAATTGGTCTTACAAAACTTTAACAGTGATAGTAAGAGACTTTCTAAAGATGAACAAAGATAGACCACATTTTAATGGGAAGAATGGAAACACTAACTGGTCCAAGCAACCACGAAGACGTAAGAAAAAGAGTGAACCCCAAAATATCTTAAATCAATCATCTGGTCTTACTGCACGAATGAAACATTTAGTAACAGAAAGTAATCTATTTTTACTCCACATCTTATGAAATAATTTTTTATTTTATTGAAAGATAGTAGATATATTGTTGTATTAGGAACAAACGCAACATTTTTTTATAACGAGTTTGTATGTTTACGGGACGAACAAAATGAGCCACTCAGAGCGGCAGTAAAAGTACTTTAGTTCCACTGCTAATATCAACCGGCTATGTAAAAAAAAGAACAACCTTAGAGTCAAAAAATAGTAAGTAAAAGTTGAATGGCTTTTGAAGAAAAAAGTTTGGTTATTCACAAGTAACTGTAGATATATTGTACGCTTCCGGTTTCTAAGCGACCCCTGAATGCAGTTTTCAACTTGGAAAGAATTAAAATATACTTCTAAAAACTTACAAAAAGGTGTTTTTAAACAAATTATTTTAATTTTTGAACATATTTAATGGATTTAACGCATGATGTAGATTCATCATTGAGGAATAGACTCGAAGTAGAGAAAGAAATCCACGAATTAAGCCATAGCGTTTAAATTTTGTATTACATTATAAAACCATCATAAAAAATATTGTAAGTTGTCATCTGTTTCTTTACCCCCTTCCCCTTCTCTCACAACCATTTCCTGTATACGCAATTGAACACCTTCGACACTTGTTCAAAACTACAATTCTGAATAGGTTTCAATTCCATTTTTATTATGATTTTTAAAAATTAGATAAAATCTTGTATGTAACATGTAACGAAATACGATTTATCAGTATTTACATGTATTTTTTATTTAACCAATTTTTCTACAAAACGGGATATTGATCACTGACCTCACCCCCACTGCGTATTGTGAAGGAGAATGTTAAAGATAATCCTGGGTAAGAAAGACTGTTGTTAACCAATTTTAAGAGGTTCGGTGCAGTAGTGTCCCATTGTTTCGTTTTCTTTGTATTTTAGCAAATATGACAAAATATGCTAGAGCTATAATGCTTGTCTTCACAATCTTGGCTTATAATAAACTATTTCTAATTTGACGTATAAAGTGACATTTTTTAAATTATAGTAGATATCATAACGATCTACTCCGGGAATACTTGCTTAAAGTTTAAATTGGAAATACTTTCACATTCCATTTTTTACTGTTTTTTTTTCAAAATTTTGTTTGCGCAAAATCCTACATCGTTTCGATACTAACCAAGGAATAAAAGAGTATCGAATGTGTTCAGCGATATAAAACATTTTGCTCAAAAAATATAATAACAGCGATGGAAAGTGCGTTGCAAATATACATAGCTGTTTATATAACGCAAAACTCTTAAAACAAGTCCAGGTACCTGGTTGTTATGGACCGCCTCGCACTCGATCTCTTTAAACGTTTTAATACAGGAAATTAAACTTAAAATTTTACTCGGAAAAGCAAAAAATTATAATTGGGTTAAAAAAATACTTTAATAAATTTAAATAAAATATGACTTAAACTTTCTTTTCATAACTTTTATTGTACAATTAATATTCTTAAAGATGTTGTTAAACAATTACATCAGTCACGTAATTACTTATCGGATCAACAATAGTTTAAACAAGTTATGTATAATGAAATAAATTACATACAACTTTTATTCGAAGAAGAAATGTGTAAAATCAATATTTTGTAAATATGTATTCTAATAATTCAAAAATTGTAGGTTAACAGTAATTTTAGTTCGACAGACTAATACTGCAATTCTGTACTTACAAATCGTAATATCGTAAGATCGTATCTTATGATTTGATCGTCTCAAAATATTTTACAGATCGGTATTATTTACAATTCTGTAGCTCTTAAGGTCTGTCTGTAAGGATTTACAAAAAACCGTAAATACTTACGAGAATCTGTAGCTTACAGCAACACACAAAATTGCAAATTTTTACACTAAGGTCTTACGATCGCTACGATTTGTACACATAATTGCAGGCTAAGTCAAAAATTTAATCGAATCTGCTCTATTATAAATTAACGACAAAGTTATTCTTATTAAATTCGTTTATTTATACATTTGTTTCTAAAGCGCATATATTGTCAAGTAGAATTCAACGAAAAATTAATTGATTAAGATTGTTATGGCTTTGTTTCTCAAATATATAGGATGGTACAGTAAAAGTTAAGTAAAGTTAAGCAAAATTTTGACAAGTCTTGTCACATGAGTAACTTGTAGATTGATAAATTTTACATTTTAAAATATAGTATGTTCCAAAATGGTGTGGCGCATCAAACGTATATTTCTTCTAATGGAACACCCTATATCTTATTGTGTTTTTTTGATTGCCCGTAACAAATAAGGTATACTTTTATTAAGGTTCCCTATACCTAAACGCTCTGAGTGTTCAGAGTTACGTCGACTTTTCTTAAAATATGGAGTTTTTTGAAATCCAAGAATTATAACAACTCTACTCTTACGTCCAAATAGTTGGATATTAGATGAATGTATTCCATGATTAAATATTAAACATTTCTTTACAGGGTGTTCAGAATTTACAAGTTAATTATTAGATTATTCAATGTGTAATAAGAACCTTTTTTAAATGGAACACCTTGTAATTTATTAATTATGACCTTAATAATAACATAATTTTTAAATGGTATAACGGTGTTCTATCCTAAGTGTTACAGGTTTTGCGCCACACTGTTTTGGCACATACTGTCAATTTCAAAATAATTTTATAATGTAAAATTGATCAACCTGCAAGCTACTAAAAAGAAAACTTGTAAAACTTTTACTGTTTTGCTATAAATCTCTGTCTCGTTGGTGGTGATTCATTCTGTATTTAATAAACATAGTACATACTAATACCAGAGTATACATCTACGAATGCAGTAGTTGTACTTGAGTAAAATCTTTGTACTTAAATTAAAAAGTGTATTTTATTTAATACCAAATTTTCTCATGTATTTTATATGAGTTGCAACTACTGCATTTGTAGATGTACAGGGTTATTCACTATAAATTACGCACTTTTATTATTTTAAATATAACAGGTAAATATGCAAAGCTTTTCTGCTTCACTACAAACCATTTTGGTGATTTAATTAATTAATTTATTTATTTAATCGTATGGTACATTTTAAATATTGTGTTGTGATGTTAGTGTTATGTATGGTGCCCCAGAAGATCAGTATAAACCCGTACAGTGTGGTGACGAAATCGTGTGCAATTGTGGATTGGATTGTCTTGGCAAAGCATTTACTTTAAAGTTTAGGAAAACCACTAAAACCTTAACATGCCAACCCTTACCCACCTAGTATTCACATGTAAAATGTGTAAACATTATAGAAGGTAAATAAGAACATAAAGTATAACATCACAGCCATTGCATGACCACACATAATAGACCGGTCCAAGCGCCATTCACGACAATGACGGAAAAAAAAGTAGCTTAAAGAAATAGCAAAACAATCTCATCTCCACAGTGTGCTTCCTGTAAAAGTAAAATATCGACCCTATTCTTAAACAAATATTAGACAAGAAATCTGATTTTTCCTTACCCAACCTCTCAACACCAATTTGCAGAATATTTGTTGTGTGCCCTATATATTAGAATTTAGGCGATGAGGTAGGTTTATTGTTATTCCTTCGCTAAGCAGCTATCTTGAAAATCATTCCGCTACTGTCTGGTGCTTCAAGGTTTTCATAGAACTTTTGGCATTGGATTGACTTTTGACCGAGCTACCTCTCTTGCAACGTTTCTTGTCGTTTCGTTCTTCCTCTTTCTCAACTCCCCCTTCTCTTTAACCAAACCTGGGTCACATAATGACTACGCTCTAAATGTCTCCTTCTTTTCCCTCACCTCTGTTTTGAGTGCTTCTTCTTTCTAGAACCAAGTTTAATTTCTAACCTTTTGATGTTCCTAACAGTTCCTTAGCTTTGATCATTGCTCCATCTTGTAATGCTAGCCACATCTCATTCGCATTTAGCTTTCCTTTGTTTAATACAATGTTCGTACACCATTTCTTCATTTCAATCACGTACTGCCTTCCTTTGTCTGTGTCAAGCTTATGTCACTTAACTCTGTTCTGATAGAAGTGTTTTTCCTATGATGTTGATTCTGAACGGTTATATCAGAAAGCAAAAGTCTATGTTGATCCACTACTTCCTCTCCAAGGATTACTTACAATTCTTGATTGAAAAAAATCAATATTTCATGACAAAAATAATTACAACAAATTTACCCTCAAGTTTGAATAAAAGACTGTTCTCTTAGTCTATTTATTGATTGATTAATAAATATTTTGTTACATGGTTGTTTATAATGTATAGTTCAGTTAGTAGAACATTTGAACATTCTTGCTGTAATAATTGGATTATTTTAAATAACACTGTCGTATCAAAGTGTGAAATGGGCAGGGCAACAAGCCTGCTGTACAATGACACCTAACAAACTTTGTCAATTGTCGTGGATACATGATTTTCATTTTAAATTTAAACTTAAAAAATAATACAATCAAAAACCAAAAACTCTAAATTTATTAATCAAATTTTGTATTTAAACTTAAGTTTTCCTTTTCTTTTTTTTCCTATGTTCATTTGGACAAACTGGGAGCTTTTGAAAAAATAGTCAAAATTCGAGCAAAAGTTAAATATTGGCAAAACTATCTAATTTTTTTAGCTGAAATTTGAGTAGAAACATAGTAGAAAATTAACTAAAGTCTTTTCGGGTAAACAAATTTATAGTTACGTATGTAATCTGTTAAATTAACCCAAATCAATTCATTTGTTGAACTTTACGTTACGAGTGCGTGATAACGATACGAACAATCTATTGCAATGCAATAGTAACTTGCGAAAATGTAATGCGAAATTAATAATAAATAAGTAAATTTAAATACAAACAATAAGAGAATTTATTGAATAGTGTACTGACATGCGGTAACATAATTTTTACAATTGTTATTGGTAAATTGTTTTAAATAATTGCTTAAAAACGTTCTGAAGTTACCAGAAGTCACTTTATTACGATTTGAAATTGAAGTTAACGTGAAGTTTCCTCAACTCTTCAAGAAAAGTGCATAAACGTAGACATAACCCTCTAAAGTTTTTAACCAAAAATGAAATACCAATCGTGCAATGTTTTTTATCCAACCAAGTGTTATTGGAAAATCGACAATCAAGTGCCATGATTGCAAAGAGTGGTTTTACACTGGTTGCTCAGACATTGATGATGACTACGTTGATTATTTTCTATCGGAAGCGAAGACGTCGGGAGGTGATAAATGGGTGTGTGAAACGTGCAAACTTAATAAAACCAATCCTGGACCAGGTATCTTCGATGTAAATTCTTTGAAAGAATCGATCGATAAAGTCGTGAAGACTCACATGAAGTAATTGAAGTCAGATATTATTAGATCAGTAATAGTTGAAATCAATAAAATCAATCAACGTCAATGTCTCAAAAATACAAGCAAACAGCACGGCTGCGGGTAGAAGACATTCTAAAAGAGTTTGAAGATCGTCAACGTGGACAATCCAACGTCATGCTGTTTAATGATCCGGAGTCTCGGTCCTCTGTTGTGGCTGATTGTGTGAAAGAAGACACCAATATTGTGACAAATCTTCTACAAAAACTGCTGTTGATACAACTCTATCATCAGTCATTTGAGTCGAAAAAAGTCTACAAAACAGCGTCCGATAAAAGTTATATTTCCTGACAAACATTCTGCATCTGAAGTCCTGAAGAAGAGCAAAATAATCAAAACAACTATCAGATGGGACCTGATGTAACACCGCTTCAGGTCAAACAATCCAAAGAGCGGAAAGACGAACTGAAGGCGCGGAAAATTGCTGGTGAGAAATATTTAAGAATTAAACACGTCAACGGCCACCCAACAATTTTCAAAGCAGCACCTAAGGACAGAGATAACAATTCTAAGACTGGATCTGGATCAGGCTCAAAAACCTCGGATTGAACATCTACTACCATAACGTAGGCGAATTTTTATCGAAACTTCAAGATTTTTCTATAAATGTTTTGTCGTGTCAGTATGATATTATTATTGTTGAGACATGGTTGAATGCGAATATCTCTGATTGTAACATTTTGGCTCACAACATTTATAATATTTTTAGAAAGGATAGATCACATTTAACGAGTACGAAATCAACCGGAGGTAGAGTTTTGATATTAGTCCACAAGAAATTTAATGTTGTCTCTGTTTCTGTTTCAAACAATAATATTGAGAATTTGTATTTAAACGTTTAGTTAAACAACAAAAATATCTTATCGGTGCGATTTACGCACCTCCTTTATCTGATGTTGATGTTTTTCAAGGTATCTGTGAAATTATTGAATAGGTCTTAGAGAGTAATTTGTATGATGATATACTCATATGCGGCGATTTAAATTTATCTGAGATAAAAAATTTGTATAACGACGAGATGGGCGTGGCTAACGATCACTTTGTTAGTAAACAGTCAAATATTCTGATAAAGTCTGTATACTATTGGCGCGGAGAAATAAATCATAATTGCTTGAAATAATTCTTTATTTTCTTGTGAAAGCTGTACTTCTACGGTTAAGTAAAAACCAATAAATTCTAACCAAAATACAATCATTGTGCCGCTCTTGCAGCATATCGACTTATCTAGGGTCTGAGAACAATAGATTAATCTGTGTAAACACGTTGCCATCAGCCCAGGTACTGACGAAACAAGAATCATAGCCGTAGATGTGGGTATTATACCAAGATACAAAAATAACGGTATATAATACGTAAGAAGTAAAACTTGTAATGTGATCTACTATACAAATAAAATAAATAACATATAACCACATAATAATTCATATCAAGGTAGATTTTACTATTATAATATATTTACCTACTAAAAATATGATTTTCCAAACGTATCAGGTACCTACGCCACTGCAATAGTATACTGAGTATAGATACTTGCGGTTTTTTTTAATTAATCATATTCCTCATAAACAATGCATTTCTTGATGTTATGTTTAGTAATTTTAAACATTGTGTTTTAGCAGCAGAACAATACTCTAAGTGATATTAAACATCACCACATTGCGTACCATATTATAATCGATTGTGATATTATATGTGATAATCTTAAACTAAATAATAATAATAATAATAATAATAATAATAATAATAATAATAATAATAATAATAATGAGACTTTATTTGCCACCTTATTTTTACATACAATAGAAAATATAATTATATTACAGACATACAATTTTAAAGTACAAAGAGAGAGAAAAAAAAATGGCAAACCTCTAGGCAAAGTTCAGACTTTCGTCTGTTCTGCCACTTAACCTAGTTTAATTTACATATCAGTAAAATACTGAGTAGGAACGAAAGAACGAATTTCTAAGCACAATATATCATCGTATTTTTTATAATGAAAAATTGTTTGTTTGTTGTTTAAATAATAATTTTTTATATGCCTTTTTAAATTGCAGAATGGGCAAAGCCTTAAATTTATCGGGTATATTGTTATATACAGCGGATATATTATATAAAAAGAATTTTTTGTATAAAGATGTTTTGAATTTTGGAATAGTAAGCCTACCTCTAAATCTGATATTTATATTACGAGGATGTATTGCATAATATTGCGTTACCATAGCAACGAACAATAACTTATTAGAAGTGTCAGTGTAAAGTTTGACCTCAAAAAAGTAAACCAGAGTCACGCAATAAATTAAATGAAAAAAAAATGTCCACCGAAATTGTGAAAATTGAAAAATTGGAGTATCGAGCTATCATCAAGTACCTGTATTTAAAAGGGTAAAGAGGTAAGCAGATTTACGAAGATATGCTTAATACCCTTGGTCATCGATGTCCTTCGTATGCGACAGTTAAAAATTGGAATGCAAGCTTCAAAAGAAGTAAATTTTCCATTGAAGATGCTGATCGATCGGGAAGGCCAGTTTCTGTGTCAGTCCCCCGAAAATACCGATGCAGTTCATGACATGATTTTATCAGACCGTCGAATTGGGCTAAAACGGATATCTGAAGCACTGAATATTTCATACGAACGCGTTCATCATATGGTTCACGTCAATTTGGACATGAGAAAATATGCTACAAAATGGAT
The DNA here is from genome assembly GCA_030710515.1 of Abscondita cerata. Lineage (NCBI taxonomy): Eukaryota > Metazoa > Arthropoda > Insecta > Coleoptera > Lampyridae > Abscondita > Abscondita cerata. The sequence goes on along the minus strand of JALBCR010001501.1, from coordinate 51,826 downwards.
CCCCAAATGTTTGAATGTTGACCAAAAGCGTGCAAGGGTAGAAGCATCGCGTTCGATCTGTGCTCGATTTGAAAACGATGTAGACTTCTTAAACCGAATTGTTACTATGGATGAGACTTGGGTACATTTCTACGATCCAGAAACAAAGCAACAATCGATGGAATGGCGACACTCTGGTTCTCCAAGACCTAAGAAGTTTCGTGTCCAAAAATCTGCTGGAAAAGTTTTGCTTCAGTTTTTGGGATTGCCATGGAGTAATCATGATTGATTTTTGGATAAAGGTAGAACAATAACTGGAGATTACTATTCGACATTACTGACCACTCTACGGGAGAGAACCTGACCACTTACGGGAGAGAAAAGACGCGGAAAGTTATCCAAAGGTGATTTGTTTTGCAGGACAATGCCCCTGCACACAAATCTCATGTTGCCATGCAAAAATTCGTGATTTAGGGTTTGAATTACTAGAACACCCCCTCTATTTACCCGATTTGGCTCCGTCCGACTATCACCTCTTTCCTCAACTGAAAAAAGTTTAAAAGGTCGTACATTTTCTTCCAACAAGGAGGTAATAGAAGCTGTGGAGGTCTGGTTTGCAGAGCAAGAAGAAACATTTTTTTGAAAGGTCTAGAGACGTTGCAGGTTCGCTGTAATAAATGTATCAATTAAGAGGAGAATATGTTGAGTAATAAAATATTTTGACATTGAAATTTTGTTTGGTTCTATAGTAGGCTAAGAATTTTTCAATATATCCTCGTATGTACATCCGTTCTGTATTGAATCTTATTGTACAAGTAGGGAGGTTTTTGAAGTACTATAAATTTATGATAGAACACTGCTGAATGAAGCAGCACATTATTTTTATATTTAACCAATTAATCGTAAGAAGTTTATGTGAAACATGGTCATACTTACGAATGCCATAGATTAAACGGATACAGGAGTTATGCAGGTTTTGGAGCCGTTGAAGATTATAATTATCTAGAAATGGGCTATACACTGATTTGCAGAAGTTAAGGGATGAAATAACTAATACTTTACTTAGCATGATTTTGGTTTTTAGTGGTAAATAACGTCTGCTACAATAAATTGTTTTTAAAGAGATGTAAGCTTTCTGTAAATTTTAATTTGTGATCAATGAGTATTCCCAAGTTTTTCACGACATTTTTCTGACTCAAAACTATTTTGTTCAGGTATAGTTTAAACGATTGTTTATTTATAACTCTGCATCTCGCTGTATTGGAACCAAAGACTATTAAGTCTGATTTTTTCAGCATTTAATTTTTAAGTTGTGGGATTCTAGAAATCTATTAGTTTGTTCTAGATCATAATTGATTTTCGAGATTGCATTCTCAGATTCATGCTTATAAAAAGGAGTAGTAAAGCTGAGAATCCGGGTAAAAATGATATTGGTAATGCTTTATATAATGTGGCAGCGATGAGGTGTATAGAGAAAATAGAAGCGGACCCAGTATGGAACCTTGGGGAACTCCTGTGTCCAAGTATTGAGTGTCAGATAATTTATTGTTGATTTGCACACGTTGTTCCCTTCTATGTAAATAAGATTTAAAAAAGTTTAAGCTTACAGGATTTAAACCTATTGATTTTAGTTTAGTCTTCGTGATTTAGGGTGTCGAAAGCTTTACTAAAGTCTAATAAAATTAAAACAGTAATTTTTCCTTGAACTGTACTTGTCACAATATAGTCTATAATTTTATTTAATGCAGTTTCACAGCTGAAGCCCTTGCGAAAATCCAGATTGGGTGGTAGGTAGAATTTTTATGCTATCACAGAAATACCTTAACTGATGTTCCACGATTCTTTCTAATATTTTTGATAAAATAGGTAGTACGCTTATAGGTCTTAGATCCTTGTAATGTAAGGGCGCAGATAATTTTGGGATAAGATTGATAATTGCCACTTTCCAAGGATCAGAAAAAACACCTTCCAACAGACAAGTGTTTACTAAATGTAAAATAAATGTTATAATATAAGGGCAACACATTTCAATCATTTTAATGCTCAATCCGAGAGTTTTTGGTAAGACATTTTGAGTTTAAGTACATTTTTTTTAAATAGTTAAATTAACCGTATTTCGCAATATTTTATAGAAATCTTTGTCTTTTTTCTAGTTTTGTGTTTTGATACTTAAAAAATGAAATACTTATTATTTTGAATATAAAAATGCCAACTATGATTGCAATATTAACTTGGATGGTGTATTTGTCGACTTTGATAATAATGTAAATCTTGCTGTTGATAAGTTTTATGCTATTATGTATTGTGTAAGGGGGTTCTTTTTTATTCCCACTTAAAAGAGGTTTTAACTCGTCATATCCTAGATGGTATAACAGGGAATTGATTAATTTACTAAAATCAAAAAGGCTGTTCGTCAAAATACAAATGTAATAGTACTTATGCAAACTATCTTATTTTTTCTGATCTTGGTAATCAGTGTAAAGTTCTTAACAAACAATTGTATCTTAACTATGTAAAACGCATCGAAAACAATATGGTTAGTAATCCAAAAAGTTTTTGGACATTTGTTAACGAACAAAGAAAAGTCGTTAATCTTCCTGTAACATTATTTTACAACGACGAATGTAGCAATAATGCGCAAGAGTCAGCTAATTTATTTGCAGATTTTTTCTCTAGTGTATATAGATCTAATTCTTTTGATAATATTAATGCATCTGACTATGAGTCATCTGGATTTGTTGATTCGCTATTTGCGTTTTGTGTAAATGAGGATCTTATTTTCAATGAGATCAATAAGCTTAAAACACATGTAGCAGTGGTCCTGATGAGATTCCATCAAGAATTGTTCATTACATACAGGGTGTCCCACCGGGAAAGCCTTATCGATAGATTATAGGAAAACTGTACATAAAAAAATTTAAAAAATTTGGTAGTAAACTAACATTGACGAGGGCAGTTTCGCTAAAATATTTTCAAGATGGTGGCACTTTCGGTTATATCGGAAGTAGGTGTCAACTTGCTTAATTTAAATGGAACACTTTATATATTATTCCATTTTTGGATTTTGCTCAACATTCTAGACATATTTTGTGTATAATGTCCTATACCTAAGTCTAACTGTTTTGAACTTATTTTAAATTTTATGGTCAAAAATGACGTTTTCAGGCCTAAACAAAATTATAAAATTTTCCTATACTAATGCCTTTATTATTTAATTCGAATGGGTTTCTTTGTAGCAGGGGACCTATTTTAGTGGGCTATGTCAATATTTTTGATAATAAATTAATACAGGGTGATCGAAAAAAATGATTAGAATTAAATTCTAAAACACGTCAAAAGTCATTTTTTTAAATGCAAGCACCCTGTTTTTATAATTTTATCTTATTTAGCATCAAAAATAAGGTTGACTTTCTACAAGGTTGTCTATTCAAAAAATTCATAGTTTTCGAAATATTGGCAATTTAACTTTTTTTGTTGCACAAATGCTGTTGTATTTCTTTTAATACGAATGATTATTGCTAGTTGCCCATGATGGCGTCAAGAATATGTCAAACTGTTAAAATTTTCAATACTCATGCCGGGACGCTTAAATTATACAAACGAAGATTACATACATTTATTTCTTATTTATGGACAATGTGATAAAGTTATATCAAGAACATGTGCAGCAAGATACTCGCTAAGACAGAAACCATCACCAAAAGCCCTTAAACGAATAATAGAAAACTTCAAACACTTTGGACCCGTTAATTCAAATGAACAGATAAATAACCTTATTATTTGATTAACAAGAAAGAAGAATTAATTAGAGACCAAAGTTAAAAAAAAATTATTTTATTAAATGTTGAAATTGACGTCTTTGAACTTCTAGACATTTTTCGCATCTGAGTAGCAAATTTTTATGGCTCGCCTTCCTTATTGCTTCACGTGTTGAATTTTGAAACTCAGTCCTAACTCGCTGCATGCAGTCTACTTTGGTGGTTAACGGGGTGTTATAAACTCGAATTTTAATTGACCCAAATAAAAATCGAGCACTGAGATATCTGGGGACCGTGGTGGCCAAAGGAAGGGTTCATTGTTTGCTATCCATTGATCATAAAGGCGCCTTGTAAAATTGTTGATTAATTGGCTACTATGTGGAGGTGCGCCGTTATGTTGATAGAATAGATGTCTACGATCAGTCAAAGGTAAATTATCTAAATAATTGTGCAGGATGTTCAGATAGCCTTCACCTATTTAATAAGTTAAGAAATAAAATATTTTCAATGGTTTCAAAAAAGGTTAACTTACCTTTTAAATTTTCTTGATAAAATGTAATGCGACGATGCCATCGTTTCTTACTGCATCATAAACAAGGTTCTTGAAGATTTCGCTCTCTAATAACGTGGACATTTGATTCACTCCAATAATGGGAATTTCACCGATTAAAAATGCCGTTTTTGTAAATTTGGCTTCGTCTGTCCAAATGATGTTATCAAGAAAAATTCGTTTTTCTTGCGACCAGGTTAAAATAAATTTGCTGAAATTCAATCTCCTTAAAACAGTCTCTTTTAGATAGTGAATAAGTTTAAAACAGTTAGACTTAGGTATAGGACATTATACACAAAATGTGTCTAGAATTTTTGTGCAAAATCCAAAAATAGAATAATATATAGGGTGTTCTATTTAAAATAAGCAAGTTAACACCTACTTCCGGTATAACCGGAAGGGCCACCATCTTGAAAATATTTTAGCGAAACTGGCCCCGTCAATGTTAGTTTACTACCAAATTTTTCCCATGTACAGTTTTCCTATAATCCATCGATGGCGTTCCCGGTGGGACACCCTGTATAACTTATCGTATTACTGTATTGTTTAATATCTCGATTAAAACAGGTATTTTTCCAGTTTTACTAAAACTAGGCAAAATAGTTCCTATAGTTAAAAATGGTGATAAATCTGATGTCACTAATTATAGAGGTGTTTGTCTTCAATCTTGTATTTCTAAGATTTTTGATGGCTTTGTGTCACAACAATTACAGTGGGCATCCAAAAATGTCTTAAGTAATCAACAGCATGGCTTTGTCAAGGGCCGCTCTACTGTGACTAATTTATTAAGTTATCACTCTTTTTTTGTTGGATGCTCTAGAGGGAAGGCAATCAAGTTGATTCTGTTTACATAGACTTTTCCAAAGCTTTTAATACTGTTAATCACTCGGTTTTACTATGTAAATTTGCCAATATGGGTTTTTCAGATTTAGTTGTTAAGTGGCTGTACAATTATTTATCTGGCAGAAGTCAAGTTGTTTATGTAAATGGTTGTTTTTGAGTGGCATTTAATGTGGCTTCTAGTGTGCCACAAGGCTTGCATATTGTGCCTATATTATTTATTTTGTTTATTAACGACCTTCCTAAGATTTTTAAATATTGTAACTTTACGCCGATGATGTTAAATTATATTCTAGGATTAATTCAGCTGCAGATGCAGAACTTTTGCAGTCAGATATTGTTTCATTCGAACAATGGTGTAAGTTAAATGATATGCAACTTAATATTAAAAATGTAAAATTGTCACGTTTACAAAAGTACTAATTACACTATTTACAACTATTCTTTAAATCAAATTGGCTTAAGTCGTTGTTGATGAAATAGTTGATTTGGGTGTTTTATTTTGTAAGTCTCTATCTTTCAAAGCACATTTTGTCAGTGTATGCATGAAAGCGTCATAAATTTTTTGGATTTATTGGTCGCGTTTGTAAAGATTTTGATGTCAAACCTTATTATATATTGTATAAACCTTTTGTCCGCAGTATTTTAGAATATGCTTCTTCTATTTGGTATCCACATCAGAATTACTTAGTAAAATTAATAGATAAGTTTAATGTCGATTCTTAAAGTATGTTCGTTTAAGTTAAGAATAAACACAGTTAATACAAACTATAATTTTTCTGGCATTGCACCTAAATGTCGAGTCTTATGTTAGAGGTAATTACCATAATTTGTGCTTATTATTTAAAATTTTGAATTCTGTTATTGATTGTCCAGAGGTGCTAAGTAAAATTACTTTTCGTTGTCAAGCTAGTGTATCAACCAGAAACAAGGAATTATTCAAAGAACTCACCGTACAAACTACGGTTTCAATAATCCTGTGAGTAGGATGCTGAGGTTGGTTAACTTACTTAATTTTTCAAACAATTTTGATTTGTTTTCGGCGTCATTGAGTGTTTTTCAATGGCGCATTCGTATTTTATATTTAAACATTTAGTATGGTTCCTAACTGAACCGCATTTTTGTATACTTTTTTATTATTATTCTCTCTTTGTTTATATTGATTGGCGGCATTATATCAAGTTTGTACATTTTATTTTGTTTCTTTTATATCTTGTAAAGATGCTTACCGTAAATAAAATTATTATTATTATTATTACCTTAAACCCAAATGTTCCCTGATCATCGATAATAAAAGGGTTCAAATCTGGTTCCTTAACACAAAAGGGAAAGTGAGTCAAAATAATTTTTTCTACTACTAGCTGTGAAGTGGACAATTGTACGTCTCTAGCCAACTGAGAAGTTGAATTTCTCTATTAGTGGTTAATAATTTTTTCTATTGTTGACCTAGGTTAATAATGGACAATTTCAAATTTTTTGAGAATCTAAGAATAGTTGTTTAACAAAAACGAGTGAAACATAATTTTGTATATCCAGGTGATTATCTTTAACTTATTTGCTGCTTAAAATTACCTAACACGATAAAATTATTTGAATAAAAATGCCATTAGTTTAAAATTCGCGCCCCCATCCCATAACCGCAAATACATAACCTGAATTTATTTATTTATTAAATATGATGGTAGAATCAGTTTTTTCAGGTTTCCCAAAGGAGATTTAACCAGGCGAGTTAAGTTACATCAAGAATTTTAAGTAAATTACAAACATTTTTGTTGTAGGTATTTTGAATGGTTAACAGAATCTGGAAGGTCCGATCTGTTGCATAAAAATCTCGACTCTAAAAACTTAACGAGTATGTGGTGAACACTTGCCATTCCTAAATGAATTACAAGTGTCAATTTCTGAAACCCAATATTCAAATGATGCAAGGTATATTGGCGAAGCAATAAATGCCCGTTAACATCTCTAGCTATACCAAAACTACTCAAGCTTGCAGCTCAAATACTCTTAGGTAAAGAAAATTACGGAGGAACATTCTTAAATTGCAACGTGAAAGAAAGCACTTCAATTGAAGTTAACATCTCCCAACGATTACTTCCCGAAAGCAGAGCACAAATTGTGACAGCCGAAGTGGACTTAAAAAATAAACCGCTAAGAAGCAGGAGATAAATAGAGGAATACAAACAATTTTCACTAAAATTATATTTTATGAGCCCCAAAATGTTAATTTTAAAGTAGGTTTAAAATTTTTTGCCAGCTCAAACTGCTACGTGATCATGGTTACAGTTATATATAAAAAGTTAAACAACCCTTGTGCTACATCTTTACAAATACGATTGTAAAGGTGACAAATTGAAGTCGATAGTATTAGACTGCATAGAAAAGCTGCAATTACAATGCGGTGCGAATGTTAGGGCAGTAGTAAAATTTTCTAAGCCTAATTAAAAGAATATATGTATCACCTGAAAAACCAAACCTTCTCGTAAACGATAAGAAAATCTATTATTTCTACGATGTCTCCTATTTATTGAAGTCGGTGCAAAATAACTTGATTAAATACGATATAATCTTTAATAACAAAAAGCATCTTGGAAAGACATTAAAAATTTCTACATGTCAGACAAATCTAAACCGCTGCGATTGGCTCCTAAATCAACTAGTTTACATATCACTCCGAATAATTTTCAGAAAATGAAGGTCAAATATGTCACACAAGTGTTTAGTGAATCAGTTGCAGTTGGTTTATCAACGTATGTAGCTTTTAATGCTTTTTGATTTATTTGCATTCCTGTTCTACTTGATTTTTACAAGAAAAAATTTTTTTAATTTTTCGCTTAAATTTGGCTAGTAGTAGAAAAATAGTATATACACCATGGTTGTGAAGTCTGTCATTATTGCCTTAGGCGTATAATATACTATTAAAGTCAAAAGTACTCCAAAAAAGGATGGGAAAAACTCAAGGGTATTGTTATTGGTACCAAAACAAACATTTTTGTGCCGGGTCACTAAGCTCTAACCGATATTATCGCAAATCGTCTTTTTCCACTTACTTGATTCCACATGACTTTATATTTTGTTTGTATTAACCTTTTCTAAATCTTCGTTGTAAAATGAAAACGTATCTAAAGTTACTCCTAGATAAACTGGGATAATTATGGTTTAACTTTGTATTATAAAAGAAAACATTTTTTTTTACTTTTTTATTACTTAAATGAAAACAAGAAACTTCTGTCTCTTTAAGATTGGGATAATAACGTCATTCTTTGCAACAATTTTCCATAATACGCAAATCATCAGATAACTTCAATTAAATAATATCCGAATGTTGAAATGAAATTGCTATATCTTAGGCGTAGACAAATTTTCGACATTGTAAAGAAAGAAGATCAGAAATATATACATTAAAAAGAATAGGTGCAAGAATTGATCCCTGTGGAAGACCATTATTTAAAAATTTAAATTTATTTCGTTTACCGTGAACAAAAACTCAACTTCCGATAGATAACATATTTTCAATAAATTTTGAAACAAGGAACATTTTAAAACAATTTAAAAGCAAACCTTCTTTCCCCGCTGTATCATATGCAGCAGTTAAGTTTAAAAATATTTTTTTAAACAAAGTTTTAATAAATTTAGTTAGTTTCTCTACAACCGCAATATACGTAAAACCTGGTAAAACGATAGGGCATGGGACAACATCAGTTGAGCAAACGAGATAAAACAACAATGCAAATTACACAATTAGAATTATAAGTTTTATTAACATTTTAACATTCATTCTATCATGACAATGAAGATAGAAAAAATGGAATATCCTGTATAATGAAATACAATATCTCGCAGAATAGTATATTAAAGAACTAGTTTCAGAAGACGCATTTTATAAGACGAGTACGAGTTGCTAAAATGCCTTCTGAAACTTTCAATTCTTCTCACTATTTTTTTCTATTTTGGCTTTTCAGATTGGTTTTAAAATAAAATTTCGCAAGTTTTTAAATTTAGAGAATCTTGAAGTATAATTGCTAGAGGGTGACAATATTTTCATTAAATTTTGGTTTAAATGCCAGAAAATTTGATGATACGTTTAATTTAAAAAAAAGCTTTGATGTTTAATATCAAATCAGTGTTACCACCGTTAGGAATAAAAAATTGTTCTATTTCTTATAAAGAACTCATGTGGGTGCTTTTATAGCTCTGTAAGCGACCCTAAAATACAAAAAAAGAGATTTGTGATCAAAAATTTGATATACTTGGCAGCGGTGATTGACCGTCTGTGTGACCAAGACACATTGGATTGGTGTTTGTTGGTATTAAATGGTAACAGACGGTGGTTCCTGTGTGACTGAAGGCTAATTCATCACAACAACTTCTTTCGGAACGAAATCCTTTGGTCAATTGGTAATTTCACTGCGATTAATAGAACAATATTCTTTAAAAAATTAATCTGCCCAAAACCTTAGAAATTACACTTAGCAAACTTATTGGATGATAAGAAGTGGGGTTTTATTTTTCTTTTAAATTGTCATCACTTTACATTTGTTTTAAATTTCTTGGTAACTTACCTGTAAAATAGATAGCTAATGTTAAAATTTACATTTAGTTAAGAAGTATTGTTATTCATTTGGGAATGTTAAGGTAAGATAATAAGCAAACAGAGGAAGTTAAATTTTACAACGTGTTCAATAATTTATCTCAAAATTAAGATCTACGCTTAATGCTGAAATAATTTATTTTCCAATAAGTACTTAATTTAAACATTCTAACTACCTAATGTTAATCTACTTACTTAATAAATATATCGGAAGAGTTTAAACATCAAATATCACTGCAATGATTAAACCTAATTAAAAATTATAACATATTTAATAACACTAGAGATATGCGAATTTTTAATGGAGATTATAATTTGGTGTTGTATGTATAGATAAATTGAATATCGAAACTGTATTGTCAAATTAAACGAAGAAACATAACATACACCACAAATATATTCTCTATCGATCTGCAAAAGATCAAATGACAATTCTTTGCGATTGCGTTTTGATGCTATTTTTTGTTAATGCCAAACTAAAAGTGCTTTTATATGTGAAGTAAAAAATTGCCATTTAAATCGTGTGCAGAAATATAACTAATTTAACAAATATATTGAATCCAGGCACTGATGTATGGAAAACACTTTTAATCAGTCCAGTGTATATACAATTGCGTGATAACAAATTTGAACATCCGAAGTATATATGTAATATTTATTTGAACACGAAGCACAAATGTAGTATACAACTATTGTTTTAAATATTATTTTATATGGTTACTAAAACTTGAGCAATCGAACTCAATAATTCATTTATTTAAATACCAACTACAGAATCGATTCTGTCAAAAACATTGTCGTAATTCGAGGAAGACAAAAAATTGGTGAGAAATAATTGATTTTTTTACCATTTAAAAATAATATTGTTTATAGTTCATATTGTAATTTAAGCAACATTTAGTACAAGCAATTTTCGGAAATAAAATATTAATACCTATATAATTATGTATGTTCTTATAAATCTACTACCATAATATACATTGTACAAAGTTTTCTCATAATTAGAGATAACGTAATATCAAAACTTAATTAGAAGTGATGTGCAATTTAGATATCATATATGAATGAAGTTTTTACAAAAAATATTTATTCAAATACCTGCAACAATAACATCCTTCTATCACACAATTTCTTTACACCCAAATAAATTCTAAATACTTGTGGTAAATACTTGTGCTGGTTATATTATAATATTTAATCACCTTTTTTTGAAGAGCTTACCATACATATTTTTAGAATATAAATTTTTTGTAGTAACGCTTCACGGCCGCATTACACCAAAAACTGCCTAATAGAACACTACAATTTACAATTATAAAACAATTTCAATATGTTTAATACATCAGTCATGTAAAAATCACACAATATAACAACCTGTATTGATACAATTCGATTTAAAGAATTAACAAAATATCCTATTTCATTATTACGTCGTACTAATCGTCCCAAGTGAAATGAGTCTGAACTAACAAATAGATTTCTTGCTTCAGCTGCCGTTCTATTGGTATTTGTTGGTGATTTCTTGGGCGAACGATTTGGTACGTTGTGTTGTTCTGACTGATATTGCTGATGACTAGTTGGTTGAGGGTTTTGAGTTTGTTCTCCCAACTGCGACCAAGAGTTGGTTTGATTCCATGCTGCATCCGGATCCCATTCGTACGTTGGCTGGTTTTCACTAGAATTACAACAATTTTACTTATTGTTGTGGTATAACTTTTGCTATATTAATGCATTGTTAAAGTTGTAGTAAATAATTTTACTACTGTACATTGTGTCAACAACTTTTTTGTTTCTTATATATTTAACCTAACATCAACCTACGCATATATTTTGTTTTTATTTTATTTTACCAAAGCAAAGTTAATGCAACAAGTAAACAAAATACAAGAAATATTGATAACAGCATTCTCCATTAGTAATTATTGAATCAATATTGTTATGCATTAAAGAGGATTATGTCTGACTTGACAGAAGATCTTATCAGATTATAATCAAGTACATTTTAGTCGTAAAATAGATGTGGACAATTATATTCTGCCGACACCAATTACTCGGAAAACCCAATGCTGTGATTGCAAAATTTGCAGAAGAGTGTATAGAAACATGCCAAAGCGTAAAAGATAGGACAACCATCTTCAAACTCAAAAAAAACAAGGAAAATATCAAGTTGTGTGGACTAGAACAAAACGTGGAAAGCGACATTTATGTATAAGAAAACCGTTCGCAGTAATAATATCGTGCAAATAGCTCAAGAACATTTAACATCAACAGCTAAAAAAAAAAACTTGCCAGATCTACCCTTCTTCGTGAAAAAAACATTTTTCTTAGGCAACCAATTCGACCAAACGACAATTTTCTCTATTCTAAAAATAAATATTGCGAAGTAAACAAAACACATCCGCGTTTTGTTGCTCTAAACTTAAGTCACTTTTGAAGCAGAAGAATTCAGAACTTAATCATTTTTTCAAAACCACAATTTTAGAATTTTAAAATTTAGACGAGATCCATAGTTTATTGTGTAAATATTAAAGAACTTGTACTATACAGAGTGGCCCACTAAAAACTATCAAAGCATATTTTTACCACTTAACATCAATTTTGTAAAATCGCTGAAGCACGTTCATTTTAGTTTGAAGAGGGATATCTGAATGCATTATTATTATTTGCATAACTTCAACCCTAAGGTAAAGGTTGATTGCACCCCAAAAATTTTAAATAGGAGTGGATGTCAAACATCACACAGTTCTAAAAGACTTTTCAATCCACTTTTCAACCAGTTTTTTTATTTTTTCAAATCTGATCATTATTTCGTTTAAAAAGAAATGTTGTTAGGTGTTAAAAAATTACGAATAAGTGAGCTTAAACAATTAATGGAAACAAAAATATCAGTTTAAAATGCTTGTAGGTTCTGCAACATTTGTACAGTAATCTGATGGCCCCACCAAAAGAAATCTAATGGCGATCTTGCTGTCCATTCGATAACGCTCATTATTTTCTATAATATCAGTTAGTATTGGAACGATGCGATCTTCTAACAACGATAAGTACATCTTACCGGTCAGATTACCGGGGAGGAAAAAATGTGCAACAATGTGATCACCATAAATACCTGCCCAAAGGTTCACTTTTTCAGGATGTTGTGTATGACTTCATGAAATAGCCTAGGAATTATTATCTGACCAGTAACGTCAATTATGGCGATTTACAGCCCCATTAAAAAAAAAGAACATTATTGAGAAAACAGATGTTAAACAAAAAATTAGGATTAACAATTATTCCATTACTCAGAGTCTCACAAAACTGCAAGCGACGGTCGTAGTTATCTATTTTGTCTTTATTTTGTCTTACACGTTGTGCACTGTATTGCTTTTTATTTACTACAGACCCCGTCTCCCGAAATGTCTTTACTAAATGTAAAACGTATTATAATAATAATATATTGATCCAGCAGACACATCATTGTCTATAGTGGACAACATTAAAATAATCAATACAAGTATAGTTATCAAAATAAAATAAATTAATGCAAAAATAAATTATATAATGTTAAATAGTAACTAATTAGAGAAAAACTCTAGCTCTCTTTTAATTATAACATGTGCAAAGTTTGAAAAAAATCATATTTTGTACAAATCAAATTATATAATTTAAAACAATTAATTAAAATGCTGTTGTAGTGATTTATTTTATTTATTCGTATGGTACATTTTAAATATTGTATTGTGATGTAAGTGTTATGTATGGTGCCCCAGAAGATTAGTATAAACCTGTAGAGTGTGGTGACGAAACCGTGTGCAATAGTGGACTGGTTCGTCTTGGCAAATTTGTTTAGGAAAACCACTAAAACCTGAACATGCCAACCCTTACCCACCTTAGTATTCATATGTAATAATATTAATTAAGTGTGTAATCATTATAGAAGGTGTAGTGATGTACATTATTTGGAATGGGGTAATATAAACTAATGTGACTTTGACAGTTGGAGGTAAGAGGAATAACCAAATCAATAGAATTTATTTTAATATCTTCTCAAAACATTTTTTAAAAGTGATATATAGTTTTGCATGTAAGAGCCCAAATAATGCTACAATACTCTAACTTTGAACGCACAAGTGTATAGAAAAGTTGCCGTATACAATTAACATTAGAAAAGTCTCTGATATTTCGTATTAAAAATCCTAATGACCTCATTGCTTTTATTTGAAATATCAGTTATATGATCAAAGAATGATAACTTACTATCTAAGATTATACCTAGATCTACAATTGAATTACAGTTTTTTTATAATGGTGCTTTTTAAATTGTAATTGAATTAAAAAATATTAATTTTTTTGTAAACGTGATTTTTTACATTTTTTTATATTTAACTGAAGACAATTAATCTTGCACCAATTTTTAAATTAATTCAGACAATTTTGTAATTCAAAACAATTTTCAGGAGAACTAATAATTTTTGCTAGTTTTAAGTCATCCGCATAGATATGCAAGGCATATCTTTAGTAACATCATTATAAAAAGTAATAAATAGTAAAGGACCTAAATTAGATCCTTGCGCAACTCCGCTGATAGCTTCAAAAATTTTTAGAACTGTAACCACCATATTCAACATATTGCAATTTTCCTACAATTAAGACTTTAAATAGAGATATCAATTTGTTGTAAAAACCATAAAATTTTGATTTTATTTAGTAGAATACAGTGATGGCGAAAGCCTTAGTAAGATCGGTGTCTATTATCTATAGCAGTTAAGACAAAGTTAGTAAATTGACACAAGTCAGTTACTGTTGATCTTCCTTTTACAAAACCATGTTGTTCATCTACAATTGCATTTGATATATACAAGTACACTATTTTAGACAAAATACTTTCAAAAGAATTTTGCAAAGTTGGACAAGAGGGCTATAGGTTATTTATATGAGCTCTATCTCCTGATTTAAAACTGGTAATATGCGTGATATTTTCCAAAAGATTGGGTACTCAGTAGTAGCAAAAACCAATCTATGATTAAAAATGACGGGACGTTATCATGTCCACTAATCAAACTACCTTTAAGACGTATTCGTCCGTTCGTTTGTTCGTAACGTATATTTGTGTTGTGTGTGATGTTGAAATTTTTATTCCATATTATTATTGTTAATAATATTTTAATTGTTTATATTTTAATTTTTAATTTCTTGACGCCGTTCTTTATATTATGATCAACTTCCTTGATGACCTTCAACTCGTTATTGAATAAGCCTTGACAAAGCTCTCACACAGAGAACGGAAACGTCGGCAATTTTAACCAATTCAGTTAAAGTTTACATACTTCACTTCCATCTAGAAGAGTCTCAGACCAAATCCTAAACTATTAATTTAAAAAACTTTGAGGAAATCTTACCTGTAACCTCACCTGTATCTTTAAGAGATTTATTGCTAACCGTTAAAATGTCCGAGAATTTAATTGAAAAAAGAACTTAACGTTGGTAACCCACTCATTTTCACTGACATGTCAATGAACATAGACCGGCAGTTATTTGTACTGCAGAATTTACAACTCTGGTTGGCTGTATCAAAAACTACACTAATTCCATCATGGAATTTATTGTATACACTAGAAAAAGGCATGATAATGAACAATAGCTTGTTCATTATCGAAGATAGAATGATCACCCAACATGCAACGTATGAATGTTGCACATGTTTATCTGCGTGTTCTTCATTAAACAATTCTACAGTTCTAGTAGCGGATTAATCGTTTTTAAAGAAAATAGTAATTATTTCAACCCTTTCCGCAATAGAAGAAAACATTTTTTACTGTTTAGATTATGACCTACTTCTAAAATTCTTGCTTATTAATACATAAGTTGTCAGAGCAAATGTTTTTAATTACAGTCAATTGTTTAAGCCTACTAGTTAGAAATTCTAAACACCTTTCTTTTTAAACGACATTTCTCAGGAATTAATGATCGGATTTCAAAAATAAAAAAAAACTGTTAAAGAGTGGATTGAAAAGCCTTTAGAACTAGGTAATGTTTGACACCCATTCCCAATTTTAGGGTGCAATCAACCCTTAAAGTTATGCAAACAGTAAAAATCCATTCAGATATCCCCCTTCATACTAAGATTGACGTGTTTCGCAAAATTGATGTTAAGTGGTCAAAACTTTTGTTGACAATTTTTAGTCGGCCACCTAGTATATTGTAAATAGAATATCATTTTTGAAGTACTATCACATTAAAGCCGGAATTGATAGAGGTGGGGGATTTTTCAAAATCATCATGGATAAAATTGATTCTGATGATAAAAAATATACAAATTTAAATAATGCTGGCGTAAAAAAGTTGATTATTCAGGGAATTGTTTCTGATGTAGTAGAAAATTTTTATAATGTCTCCATATTGTGAAATTTTATGCTGAGTTTATCAAGAACAACAAGTAACTATCGCATGTGACTTAAAGGTGGGGAATATATTGACAGGCGTGTTGTCTCATTCATCAGCACATCTGTGCACTCACTGCAATGTAAAAAAATTATTTTGTTCGTTCTCGAACTTCTACTAAAAATTAAGAAAAGTTAGCTACACGATGGAGCAAATGTTATAAACGGCAATTTTTTCGAAATTGTAAATTGTAAATCAGGACTTGAGAAAGAAAGTGAAATAGAAATAATACCTACCCAAAGTGCACTTAATGTAGTGAGCGGTCAATTATTTATACCACAAAATGAATTTTCCAAAAATATGTAAAAGATGGCTTAACGTTTGTTCGGCTTAGATAAAGCGGTAAAAATTGAGTCAAAATATTTGCTACAAATTGAAAATCAAAAACGATTTTTGGATGTAAATATAAATGTGACACCCAAACTGCATTCTACCGAATTCTGTAAAAAAAAACAGCAAGAATTAGGTATCTTTGCGAACAAACTTCATAATGATTTTAAGGTGATTTAAAAAACAATACAAAGTTTATATTAGCTTACAACATGTATCTAGGTATTTGATTAAAATATAAATTAAAAACAGTTGCAACCTAGAAAGAGTTTAATTTTCATTTTTTGACAAACCTGAAACCTGAAGAAATAATATCATTACTTCGTCATTTGTGAGTAATTTTTTTTAATTGAACAATTTTTATGTATTTTTTGAATACAGAATCCAAATTGTAGTCAAATTTTCTCTGTAAGATCAAATTTGAACTTATTCATAATGTTTGTAGAAGAAATATCAGCTATTTAAGTATGCGTCTCGTCCGTAAATCCTCTGGGCTCACCACAAAAAACCTACTTCTACTCTTAATGATATAATCTACTATTCCGTGACTATTGCAAAAGTAAAAAACTTTAGAATTTAAAAAATCGAATAATAACTGTGTTTTCAATTTGAATAAACAATATTTTTTGTAATTTTGTGTTTGTTTAATGTGTCTAATATAGAAAACGGTAAGTGCATAGTATGAACTTACCGATACAACTCTTGGTGATTGGTTTAAAATTATAAAATAACATAAAGTCATTGGTTGTCGCAAGTGATTTTGACATACGTAACGTATGCAATAGTCACCGTAAAGCTTGCAGCGTTACAGCTCTGGCTCTGACTCTACTGGTCTTAGAGTTCGATCCGATACATTTTGTGCAAGATCATCTTTTTTGAGACTGGTGACCAAGTGGAGAATACCAGAATACGCACCAAAAAAAAAGTGTCCACATAAATAATTGTAGCTTTTTTTTGACACAATTACGGTGTCTGTAAAACTCACTAACACTACTCATATATTTGAGCTTAAGTTTTCGGCGTTTTAAGCTCTAATGGATAATTATTTTCCCCATTTCCCCATTTATGTAAACTGAATTTAAGCGTTTCTTTTGTATATTGGATAGCATTATAATAAGTATGCACCTTGAAGTGAGACCTCGGCTAGATATGACTAATTCATATACACTCAAACGCATGCGCTGGTATTTACGTCGCTAGTGGTAGTGTTGTTTTCTCAACTTTTCTTTTTTCTTTTTCTTTTTTGTGATACAAACAAACTTGTACAAATACATAATTTCTTGTCGCTGTATCTCTCACATCTTCCCATCTCGAATTTATCGGATTCACAGCTGGAAATTCATCTTATATAAGGTAAGTCTTGAAGCGTCCACATTTTCAAACCATTTCATTAGCCGATTTGTAAACCTGTGGACTGGCGTCCAAACAAATAAAACATCCCCCAAAAAGAAATAAATTATTATTATATATAAAATAACAACTCCTGCAATTACCAATACTTACACAATTTATTAATATAACTATAGTTTCGACTCTATGAGATTTAGAGTCATCTTCAGATTATACTATTTAAATTATGACGTTATTATTAATTATTAATAGTTTAGAAAATCGCAACTAAATCCACAACCTAGAGCAAGTTGCCGAGGTAAATGGCCCCAGTATAAGAAGGGGCTGTTATTTTCACCTTTTAAGGTTAAGTTTGGTACGACTACACTTTAAAATGTTTTCAAAAAAAAAATTCAACAAGAAATATACTCTAACTCATGCGTGTCTATAATTTGTGAATGGCAAATTCGACAAACTTGTACGGCTTATTTTTCCAATTTTTTTATTAAAACGTGTTAAAAAAGATCATACTAATAATTTAAATAAAAACAAATTAGGGCACATATGTCCAGTTTTCGAAAAAAATTTATCAAGAAATATACTTATCTCATGTGCGTCTATAATTTGTGGATTGCAAATTTGACAAAATTGTACGGTTTATTTACCTAACTTTTTTATTTAAACGTGTGAAGGGACGATTAAACTAATAATTTAAACGAAAAAATTAGGGCACATACGACTTGTTTTTGAAAAAAAAATGCAACGACAAGAAATATACTTATCATGCGCGTTTATAATTTGTGGACCCATGTGCAGTTATTACCCACAAATCCATTCACAAAAATGTGACTCATGTTTTTGACGTCCGACACAATAATTAAAGATTGGAAGTAAAAAATTACAAAATAAATTACATATGTAGTATTTGTTGCTATTTAAATACACAAAGAATTGTTTAAACAAATTCAAATGCATAACAAGTTGGCTTCTATAAAAAGTGTTTTTTAACATGTTGGCGTGGATTAATTTTTGTGAAAATTTAACAAAAAATAGAGGAAACTACAATAAGTAACATATCGCTAAACAAAAATGTTTTTCAAATTGAATTATATCACTTTAAAATTGGCATAACCCTCATCAACAATTTTGCACTAAACAGTGATTTGGCGTGGATTAATTTTTGTGGAAATTTAGCAACAAATACTACATATTCAATTTATTTTGTAATTTTATTAATAATTTTTTCATTTCCATTTTTAATTATTGTGTTAGACGTCAAAAACATCAGACACATTTTGTGGGTGGATTACATGAGTCTATAAATTATAGACCCGTATGAGTTAGAGTATATTTCTGGTTAAATTTTTTTCGAAAACTGGATTTATATGCCCTAATTTTATCATTTAAATTAATAGTTTAATCATCCCTGAACACGTTTTAATAAAAAATTGGGAAAATAAGCCGTACAAGTGTGTCGAATTTGCCATTCACAAATTATAGACCCGCATGAGTTAGAGTATATTTCTTGTTGAATTTTTTTTCGAAAACAAGACTTATGTGCCCTAATTTTTTGTTTAAATTATTAGTTTAATTATCCCTTAACACGTTTCAATAAAAAAATTGGGAAAATAAGCCGGCCAAGTGTGTTGAATTTAACATGTTGGCGTGGATTAATTTTTGTGAAAATTTAACAAAAATAGAGGAAAGTACAATAAATAACATATCGCTAAACAAAAATGTAGTGTTTTTTTTTAAATTGAATTATTTCGCTTTAAAGTTGGCATAGCCCTCATCAACAATTTTGCAATAAAAAGTGATTTTTTTATATGTTGGCGTGGATTAATTTTTGTGGAAATTTAGCAACTAATACTACATATTCAATTTATTTTGTAATTTTATTAATATTTTTCATTTCCATTCTTTAATTATTGTGTTAGACGTCAAAAACATCAGACACATTTTTGTGGATGGATTACATGGGTCTACAAATTATAGACCCGTATGAGTTAGAGTATATTTCTGGTTGAATTTTTTTTCGAAAACTGGATTTATATGCCCTAATTTTATCATTTAAATTAATAGTTTAATCATCCCTGAACACGTTTAATAAAAAAATTGGGAAAATAAGCCGTACAAGTGTGTCGAATTTGCCATTCACAAATTATAGACCCGCATGAGTTAGAGTATATTTCTTGTTGAATTTTTTTCGAAAACAAGACTTATGTGCCCTAATTTTTTTGTTTAAATTATTAGTTTAATTATCCCTTAACACGTTTCAATAAAAATTGGGAAAATAAGCCGTACAAGTGTGTTGAATTTAACATGTTGGCGTGGATTAATTTTTATGAAAATTTAACAAAAATAGAGGAAAGTACAATAAATAACATATCGCTAAACAAAAATGTAGTGTTTTTTTTTAAATTAAATTATTTCACTTTAAAGTTGGCATAGCCCTCATCAACAATTTTGCACTAAAAAGTGATTTTTTTATATGTTGGCGTGGATTAATTTTTTTGTGAAATTTAGCAACAAATACTACATATTCAATTTATTTTGTAATTTTATTAATAGTTTTTTATTTCCATTCTTTAATTATTGTGTTAGACGTCAAAAACATCAGACACATTTTTGTGGATGGATCACATGGGTCTACAAATTATAGACCCGTATGAGTTAGAGTATATTTCTGGTTAAATTTTTTTTTCGAAAACTGGATTTATATGCCCTAATTTTATCATTTAAATTAATAGTTTAATCATCCCTGAACACGTTTTAATAAAAAATTGGGAAAATAAGCCGTACAAGTGTGTCGAATTTGCCATTCACAAATTATAGACCCGCATGAGTTAGAGTATATTTCTTGTTGAATTTTTTTTTCAAAAACAAGACTTATGTGCCCTAATTTTTTGTTTAAATTATTAGTTTAATTATCCCTTAACACGTTTCAATAAAAAATTGGGAAAATAAAGCCGTACAAGTGTGTCGAATTTGCCATCTACAAATTATAGACCCGCATGAGTTAGAGTATATTTCTTGTTGAATTTTTTTTCTTGAGAACAGGTCGTATGTGCCTTAATTTTTTGTTTAAATTATTAGTTTAATTATTTCTTAACACGTTTTAATAAAATGAGAAAATAAGCCGTATAAGTATGTCAAATTTTCCATCTACGAATTCGATACACGTAATATGTTCAAGCATATTTGGTGCTTCAAAATATTTGTATCCAAATTTCTATGACAGCTACAACAATAAATTACATTTCTATATAAATTAACATAATTAGACGAAAATTTAAATACATATGAGAAAATTTATTTTTTTAATAAAATTTAAAGTTTTCTAAATCTTGGGCTGAGAGTTACGGCTAACTTAACAACGGTCATTCAGACACCCAAAAAATTAAAACTTAACAATTTATTATAATTACCAAAGTCAGATATTAGATGTAAACACATTAAAGCAAACGTGGCTAATATTATGCATTATCTCTAAATTTAAAAACGGAGTGTTATAAAAACACTTACTTTTTGAGAAACGCCCTTACAAAAACTCAATAATATCTATGAAACAGATGCGTTATACGTGCCTTTTTTTTTAATTGTTTAATTAAATGTTGTAATACCAAAAGTAATATCCATTATTAGCGCAACACTAAAATAAGTGGTTGTGTTTCTGTTAAACAAACAAAAATCAATTTTCTTTTATAAATAAAATACAGATATCGGTTGTGTATTATGTTACCTTTATTTTCTCTGATAACTATGTTTATTGATTATTTAATTTAAGGGTAGGAAGTTTAACCTTTCAGTATGTTCGTAAAACGATTACGCTTTGAAACGTTATCAATTTACTGTCAGTGACAGTGTACTTTAACATTAGTTAACATTAAATTATAGAAAATACTACTGAAATAGTTTTTATTCAAAATGCAAATTTTATTATATCTGCAAGTAATTTTAAAAGAATCAATTTTCTTAAATTCAATAACTATCAGCATCAGCCATCAAGCGTCTTTCTGCATCAAACCGGAATGCAAGGATTGGTTTAGGACAAAAATTAAAGTTGTTACTGAATTCTTTTGGTAAAAATTATTCATCAACTTCAAAATAATTATTTGTCTTTTATTAATATTTTAGATATACGACTTCTTTGTCTGAACTAAATAATAAAGAAAATAATATGACCACGCAAATGTAGATAGTTTGTCAAAAGTAATCATATTTTTTAATTACTAGTTTTGAAAAACGTTTTATTATTTGTACATTTATATTATTATAATATTTTTGTTCAAATTCATCAAACTTCATAAATGACTTTTTAACAAAAATTATCAACCGAAAGCATTATATAAAAATAGTATTAAAGAAACTTCAAAACTACTTTCCAATTCTGAAACAATAATTTTACACTTACATTCACGTAGTGTACAAAAAAACATAATTGAAATCCAAACACTAATTTACGAATTTAATAAACAAAATATAATAATTGATATTATAATTTTAACTGAAACACACCACTTTAGTTATATTATACCTTTAGAAGCATTCAATTATGAATTTCATATAGAAAACTATGAATTGAGTTATTCTAGAAAAGAACATAATAATTGCGAAGGATTTTTTTATATATGTACATAACAGATTAAAATGTAATTTAACTAATAATATTAAAGAACCAAATATAATTAAACAAGCAAATTCACTTTCAATTCGTTTTACAATAAATAATAAAATTAAAATACAAATTTTAGGTATTTATAGATCTCCTAGTAGAGACATAAATCAATTCATTGAAAGTATTGAGGAATGGACTTCACAAAAAACAGATAACGATATTGATATGATAATTGGTGATATAAACATAGACCTGTTAGACAAAGATAATGACCGCCGACTTATATATGACTAATTTAATAACAAATGGCTATCAACAATGTGTAGACTTACCAACCAGAGTTATACATAAAAGCAAGGAAAGCTGTGTTGATCACGTATATATAAAAATAAACAAACAAAAGATAAAGTAAAACAAAAACAATTATTTTTTGGAAACTTATATAACTGACCATTACGCTCAACTGAGGTATAAATTGAAATCAAAATTAACATAAAAATTTATAAAAAATAATGACCATATAAAACAAATAATAAATAAAAAAAAAATTGACCGAACTTTTGAACTAGACCATAATTGGAATAACAAATTTAATTATTTTAATAATGTAGATAACTACATCAATTTACTTACTAAAGAAATAACTGAAAAAGTTAAAAAAGCAACAAATACAATTATTGTAAAACCAAAATTTAGACCAATTAAACCATGGATTACCCCAAATATAGTTATGTCTATTAGAAAAAGAGACAAAATTAGACATAAACTTAAAAATCAACCATTTAATGAAAAATTATCAACGATCTCTCATACAGAAACAAAAAAAAAAATAACTGTTGCACTGAATTAAAAATAGATGGACAGTTCATTACAACTACTACTGAAACAGACACAAAAAAGATAGCTAAAGAGTTTATAAATGTAGGAAAAACTATAGCTCAAGAAATAGGAAATAGTCATTCGTATGACAACGGAAAAATCAACAATTAACTTAAAAATACAACTCCATTAAAATTTGATAAAATAACTGAAGAAGAAATTGCAAAGACAATTAATGACTTCAATAGTAAATCTTCTCCGGGAGAAGATGGACTTACATCTATAACATTAAAATCAATAACGGACTATATAAAGACCCCACTAACAAAAGATCTAATTAAATGTATACAATCAGGCCAATATTCAGAAAATTTTAAAAAAGCCACGGTTGTACCAGTATACAAGTCATGCGATAGTGCAATTATAACCAATTACCGACCTATATCTGTATTGAATGTCTTTGCCAAAATATTTGAAAAATGTATAAAAAAGATTAACATTATTTCTAGAAGATAATAAAATTATACCAATTAATCAATTTGGGTTTAGAATAGGAAAAGGAACTAACCACGCTTTTTGACAAATTTACTACATTATCATAAGCAAAAATTTAAATAAAAACCTAAAGATTATTGGAATTTTCCTAGATTTGGCTAAGGCATTTGATACAGTTAGTCATAAAATATTAATCAATATTTTAAAAGATATTGGTATCCGTAATAAAGAATTATAATTTTTGAAAACATTCGTCATCAAAGGGTAAAAATATATAAAATACTAGGTGATTAGAAGAAATGTATAGATTATGGTCTACCACAAGAAACTGTTCTGTCTCCTGTCTTATATACTGTGTACGTTGCATCTCTTTTTAAACTGAAAGATAAACAAACTGAAATAATAGGATTTGCAGATGATAGAGCAGTACTTATTACAGAGACAGAATGGACATCATGCTATATAAAAGCTGAAGAAAAATGAAAGAAATCTCATTTGGTTAGCTAAACATTCACTAAAACTAAATATAAACAAAACATCAATTATCCCTTTCTCACTTAACTGGTCTCCCGATTAACAACAAAATTACTTTACATGAAATAATAAATAAACAAACAATACAGATACTTACAACAACTAGCACATCTACAAAATATTTAGGAATAATAATTGACTCACATCTAAGATGCAAAGAACATTTATTAAACTTGAATAACAAATTGAAAAGACTAATATACATATTTTATAACCTTAAACAAATACTAAATTTCGAAGACTTAATAATTGTTTATAAGACACTTTTTCAACCAGTACTAGATTACGGTATAATAGTCTGGGGTGGAATATTTTTTTCTCATACTAAAAAAATTCAAATTACAAAAAAAATGTACTAAAATTAATTTTAGGATTTCCGAGAAAATATCCTTCAATTAAAATTTTTAAACTTACTAATACACTAGACCTTCATAAATTATTCAAACTTAGAGTCCTTTCATACTTCATCAAAACATATAAACTAGAACCTATCCACCATAAAATAAATACGAGATACGCAACAGAACACAATATAGAATTACAAAGAAGCTCAACAACACTCGGACAAAAACAACTTTAGTACATTGCACCAAGACTATTTAATAACCTTCCTTTCGACTTAAAAGAACTATCAACGATACCTAAATTATTTATAAGAAAACTTAAATTATATTTACTAACTGATACAACCAACAGATTAACATAGACTAAATCTTTATACAAACAAAAAAAAATAAAAAAAAACGACAAATATAGATATATTCTGAATAAAATTACGTTATGATTAGTTTATTATTAGTATTTATAAATTTAATGTATTTTATTTTACCTATTTGTTATTTTTTGGTTTTTGAAATTGTTACTAATTTTAATTTGTATGCCCCTTCAACACAAGCTTGCTTTTTGAAGGAGTTATATTCCAATATTATTATTATGTATTTACATGTTATTTAAAATTACGGAATAAATAAATTGAAATGAAAATTGAATTGAAATTGAAATAAAATCATGTTTTTTATCCTTTGACTTTTTTGACAATTTGACAGCAAAATATGATTTACTATCTAAAATTACATAATAACGGTACTTTTCATAAAATATTGTAGGACAAACCATTTAAGAGATATGCCGATTTAAATGAATTACAGCATGGTTAAGAGCTGAAATTATACAACATTCAAATTACCGTAGCTCCTTTATAAGACTGTTGTAGACCAAGATTATAGGAACTTTTTTTCTATTTTTGAAAGTAGAATCAGCCTTTAAAGTTTGTCTTCTTATTTCATAAACACTCTGTATATTACTATGTACAGTGTGTCCATTTAGTGTGTAATTGTCCAATTATGAGCTTTTAGACTACTTGTCTAAAAAAGTGTGAGCAGGCTTCATAAATAGACTAGTTGCACATTTTAAAAATTATTTTCTATATAGAAGTTATTCAGAAAAACATAGTCAACCAAACTTGATTTTTTTTAAATAGAACACCCTGTTTATTTTTGCATTGTCGAATAACTCATAAAATTTTGCGTACATTTGACCCGTTATTCATATCCCTAGCTTCAGCGGTTTTTCAAATTATTGGCATTATTTTTAAAATTTTTAATAGATGTACGCTATCAAAGAAATTAGTGTACCATGGAAGTTATTGTATAGATAAGAACTATTTTATCAAGTGTTAAAGTTTGAGTACGGTCCTAATAAGAACCATTTTTGAGGCGTCCGAAAAATTTGGTTCAAACTTTGACATCACAAACACCTGTAAGTTCAATTTTCTCAAATGGAAACTACCATTTTTTATGTCACTAGTGAATTCTTCTTTGAAGATTAATAGGAAAGTATCTAACATGTCCTATATCTGAAGTAAACAGTTTTTGATTTATTCTATAAAATTTGTGATGCCAAAACTTTGAACCAAATTTTTGGACGCCCTGTACAATATTTTCAAACATCAAAAATGGTTCTTATTAGAGCCGTACTTAGACTTAACAGAATAATTTTTTTCTCTACAATAACATACACGGTACACTAATTTCTTTGATACCATACATCTATTAAATTTTTAAATAATGTCAATAATTTAAAAACTGCTCAAGCAGAGATTTTATATATATAAAAGTGATTTAACGGTGCAAAAATATACAGGGTGTTCCATTAAAAAAGATTAACTTGGGTTGACTACGTTTTTCTGAATCACCATGTATATATAAAATATTTTTTAAAATGTGCAATTTTTAGTCTATTTGGAAAGAATGCTTACACTTTTACGGACAAGTAGTCTGAAGCCCATAATCAGACAATTACACATTAAATAGACACACTGTATATAAAATGCAGCTCTTTTTTCCACTTTTTGTTTTTGATCCATTTGTATAGATATGGGTACAATGTTTATAATTAGCTAGAATTGTCTGTAAAATGTTGTTATTGTATTCTTTGTTATTAGTATATTAGACAAACCTCATTGGTTCCATAATCGATTAAAAAAATGGTAGAACTTTAAATTCTTGATTGATCGAATATAATAGTGTATCGTTATACACATCCACTGAGGAAGGATTATTTTTAACGCGCCAGTATTTATTAGTCATACATTCTAAGAACAAGGAGTAAATTGTGTGTATTAGTTCCTTTTCTTGTTACCGTGATTTTAATAATTTGTTAACGAGCCACAGGTCTTCTCAAGTTAAGTGGTGGTTTTTGGGATTCTGCCAAAATACATTAGTTGGTGACGACTTCATAAATCCGAGAAAAATTCGGAGAGCTCGATATTGAATTAGGTCTATAATTAATAGATTTTAACTTGGAAGTCGATCCGTTTGCTATACATCCGTAATCCACTATAGAACGAGTATAGTGCTTATAAAAGTGAATTCACATTTTAAGGTCTGCTACCCACTTTGTTTTTACTGTATATCTTAATAGGTATATTTAAGCCTTTTTACATTTAGTTTTTATTAGTTGGATATGTTTTGTCCACAGTAACTTACCATCTCAGGATAATACCTAAATATTTATATGTATTTTTGTTTCTTCGACTGTAACATAATTACCAACTTTTAGCCGGTGTAAACGTGACTACAGCAGTTTTTCCGGTGCTAAAAGAGAACCCATGTTTTTGCAATAAATCGTCCCACAACTTATGTACATATTGCGATGGATTGTTAATATGCTTTTTAATAAAAATATTCAATTTAGCAATGAGACTCCAAATTATTTACACAAATTATACAAATTAACTTCAAAATTTTATCTCGCTCTTATATCTCAAAGTCTTGGGTTCGTTTTCAATTAAAATTATTCATTTAGTATAACAACAAATTTATTTATCCATTGCATACATTTAATTTGTGGTACACATAAAATTAGATTTAATACAAATCTAATTTATTTTTCTTGCAAGTTCTCAAATAAAAAATCGATGTACTTAATTTATTTACATTTAACATTTGTATATAAATTTATTTACAAAATTTTATGTAAACTAACCTTTTCCACATTTGACGGTGTTCTTTTCAGTTTCGCACATTGATGACTTCGTCCGATTAATTGACTCCTTCGATGGTTTCCTCGCTGGTAACAGCATTGTCCCCATACTTTCCATTCATTTTCTTTATTAATTTTATCACTGATTGTTTATAATAATATCGACAACGCGGTTTGAAATTTTATCCATAATAAATTTTATTTAATTTATCGGAAATTTCTCTTTAGTATTTTTACACGTTCATTTGAAAATACATAATGTCTTTAATTTTTAACACTTTCACACTTCAATATTTAAATACCAAATCTTTAGTTTTACACGTCACTTCTACGTTTAGTCACTGTCTGTTCAATTTTTACATGTTAATGCTTTGCGTTCTCAATCATAACTCACATCTGTCCTTACTATTCACACTTTTACATTTTAAAAATGCGTTTGTACATAAAAATCTTCGGGTTTATTTCTACGTACCGGTCTTATATTTGTGTAAACGTTCGGCAATACTATCTTGGTAAAAACCCAAACATACAACCTCATGTCTACAAATTCGCTGGAACACTGTTTATAACAGTTTTCTTTGTGCAGACTGCTAATTTAACAATTTTATTTTAACACTTACAAATAACAAACTTATCTACTTACTATTAAATTTAATTAAATGAAAGGGTTTTATTTACAAGAATGAAAAACAAATCTTTTCCTTAAATAAAATGTAAATTGGTTTTAGAAAATCATTTAATTACGTTATTAGTGATTGATTTAAATACACTTTCATTATAAATTATTATGTTAATGAAATTACGGTTCTAAATTTTTTTATTTAAAATAAAACTTTTTCAGTGCAATATATTAAACAACAAGGGGCTCAATGCTAACCTTTGTGTAATTCCTTAATTAACGTCTCTTGGCCCATACAACAAATTTTGATTATCTGTTAAATAGATTTGTCTATTGGCGTACATATTCATTATATTAGTGGATGCGTATTCCGATACCCCTAATTCTGTTAATTTCAATTTTAGTTCGTTTAGTTCTACTGATTCTTATGCTCCTGTTAAATCTAGAAATAAACAGGTTATACAGGGTGGCACTTAGTGGATATCTCGAAAATATTGGAGTTAGATAAAAATTCGCAATGAAAGTTGTGCAAATCAATAAGGGCACATTTTTTAAATTATTTTTTTATACAGGGTGTTTAATAAAAGTGCGACATACCAACGTTATGTTTTTTTAAATGAAACTACCCATTTTTTATTACAAATTTGGATTTCTTAGGAAATTCTAATGCGACCTTATGCATTATACATAGTGTTTACATTGGAGGGTTTTTGCATTATTTTACTTTCTTCGGAAAAATTGACGTTTTGAAAAAATTAAATAACTCAGTGATCCTGGAATTCATCCAACTGCGATTTTGTAGCTTTAATATGCATTAAATATGCTAACTACATCTAGTTGTTCACTTTTCCAACCTCAGCTAGGTTTTAAGTAATCAGTTATTTAAATTAAACTCCCTAAATTCATGGATAACTTGATTTTTTTAAATGGCACCACGTAACCCCGGTTTGAATTTTTAGTAATTTGTTTTAAAAAAGCATTATGTAGGTGAAAATTCGATTAACACCATAATTTGTTTTAAAATTATTTTCCATACGTGCTTCGTGGAAGTTTCAATTTGTTATCTTTGTTGCGTTAGCAAGTAACAATTAAAACACCGACTCAGTCTACGAGTAGAGTTTATCGTACGTGCCAGTTTTTGGCCAAATTGACCAGAATTATTTTAATGCAAACATTTCGTCCGCGTTACTGCCGACTGCAAATCCATCATCGGACCCACGAATTACGCCCTGGATTGACAGACACCTGGTAATCACCAGGTATTTATAAATTTGGTTTTTCGTGAAGTTAAGTGAAACAAACCTAATATAAAAACTTTGAAATAATAAATTGTAACGAAATGTTATTACAATATATTTATTATTCTGTGATATTACTCTAAACCAGCGTGTTATTTACCATTCATTAACTTTTCTATGCAAGACGCGTAATTTAATAATTTGTAACAGCGACATGATTTCGTTTCGTTATTGTATGTTTTTATTATGTAGCCCGGTTAATATTTAATTAGTTAGGATATTTATTTCTTAAGAATTAACAATCACGTGATTCGTTTAGTTCAACCATTTTAGTGATGTTTTTTTGTGTTAATGTTTACAGATGTTTAACGGTATTTTAAGTTCAAAAGGAAAATATAATACCACCTACTGGACTGGCTTCTGGCGTTGATTGAAATATTGGTAAAGATAGTCAACCTTACGGGATTATGCGACCCCGAAATTTGTTCTAAAACATCAGAGGTCGGTAGTATCGCTTTGTGCTAAGAAAATACGTCAATTGTATTGTAGAATTTACAGAACAGTATTGCCGATAAATGTGAAATAGAAAACTGTAATTTTGCTGATAGTTTATGCTAAGGCACTGACATTGTTGCCAATGCATCATGCCGTTGATTGAAATATTGGTGCATTGAGTCAATGTTGACAAACAAACAAAAACATGCGTTCTACAATATACAAGAATTTATTGATTTTTTGTCGACGTACTAATTAAATGTGTGTCCTTTGTTATATATTTTTTTTCTATTGTCTGTTAATTGTTCAATGTAATAATATTTATTTATATCTTTCTTACGTAAGGTTATAACAATGGTTATACCATCATGACAAACACATATATGTACAAAGATTGTATACATACACATGTGAATAAAGTTTATTATTATGAAAAAAAACCCTGCAGATTTAAAAGTATTAATTTCGTAAAGAAATCGTTGAAAAACGTTCTCCCAAAAAAAAAAAAACAATTTCTTTAAATACTTTTGAAAATTCCATACTCATATATTTATTACATTAACATCGTTTATCCGTTGAAAATGTTTTAAAATCTATTAGGCTTACGCAAGTAAATTTCTAAATTTTGGTGATTGAAATTAAAATTTTTTAACATAGAAACGCTATCCCTTTTTATGTTGGAACGAATGTTGAATTTTCTTATATTACAATCTAACGTACTCAACTGTTTGCATCTAAACAATATTATAACAAGCCTACTCATTTACTAAAGGTGTTGCTAAAAGTATGCAATTGTAGAATTTCTGACTAAGCCGATAAGAATGTGACTCATAAACGATAATCCGGAAGACTCCTCGTAATACATTTGTTTCAATATCAACTTTAGGTGTACTTATATTTTAAGATATGATAAACGCATTAAAGAAGCATCTATGCAAAGCTTAATGATTATCTGTTTATTTGTTACAATGAAAATATTACAATCAAGATTCAGAAAAACAACTGGCATTATCATTGTATTATAAATCGCCTACCGCTTACAAATTTATGTTGAACCATTTAGGATTTGTTTTTGCCAGCAATTTCAACAATCAAGTCGTGGTTGAAAATTGTTAATTTAAGATCGGGGACAAATAATGTTCTTATACAAAAATTTAAAAAAGTTGAAGGAATGACAGACAAAGAAAAGCAGTGCGTGGTAATGTGTGACGAAATTACTTTAAAACGAAATTTAAATTATAACCAATATTGGGACTACGTCGAAGAATATCAAGATTTAGGGGAATTAGGACGTAAACCTCCAACATAATACCGTTAAGTTTAAAAAGATCATTTTCATATTTAGCTCCCTAAATTTTTAAACAACTTTGGAAATCTTTTAAAGATGATGTATCTTGGAATATGATTAAACGTTAAATTAAGAGCATTATTTTGTCGATAATGTACAAATATCTTAATATTATAGTAGTTTATATTATCTGTTTCTATTAGAATAATATTCTAGTTTACAAATATTTTAATATTATAGTAGTTTATATTATCTGTTTCTATTAGAATAATATCTAGTTTTACTTACTTAATTATTGCATAATTATTGCATAATTTTACTTTATTTAATATCATTCAATCTATGTCTTAATACTTAAAATGTTTTGTTGGTTGGAGTGGCAGAACAGCGATTCGTTGAATTTCCATCCATTTGTGTACTTACTTATTACACAATAAATTTATTATTATTATTATTATTATATTATTATTAAACCGTTTTTAAGTAACCATGGATTGGTTTTTTATTTGAGAGGAATATTGTATCATTGGAAAATTCCATTTTGTTATTTTTCTCAGTAATGGATCAGTTAAAAGCGAAATATTATGTACTCTTATAAAAGCAAGTGATGCATAAGTTGTTTCAAATTGATTGAAACCTCAAGCGTTAGTTTGCGACCAAGGATCTAATAACAGAAGTGCTCTATCTTGTCTAGGCGCACAAAAGAATATCCAACAATTCAAATCGACAATAACAAAATATATGTAGCGTATGATCCTCCTCATTTACTAAAAAGCTTAAGGAACAATGTCATGAACAGCAAACTGAAATAGTCGTCAACAATAAAAAATTCAGTGGACCGATTTTGTCAACACTTTTATATTGATCAGTGTATCAGTGTAGCAAGATCCATGTTAAAAATTACGGACAAACATATTAACCCATCAAATTTTCAAAAGATGCGTGTTAAATACGCCGCTCAGGTATTTAGCAATTCTGTATCTGCAGCAATTAGCAGTGCTGTGATGACGGGTCAATTAACAAGTAATACGGCGTTAGATACTGCATCTTTTTTAAAACAATTAACAACATTTTGACTGTTTAAATAGTTTTTCAGTAAATGATCCGAATCCCTACAAGCGTGGTCTTTCAGTTTTTAAAGACATGCCATGCGAAACGTTGAAACGTTCTGTACAATACTTCAATTCCATCAAGTTTTATGAGAACGGTGTAGAAAGAAAAAATATATACTGTATCGCAGGTTTCCAATGGACTATAAATTCAATTTTAAGTCTGTGGGAGGACTTAAAGGGAGAAGGAACTTTGTACTTTTAACGTCACGAATAAATCAAGATCCTCTAGAAAATGCTTTTCAATGATTAGTGCTAGAGGAGGTTATAATGCCCAACCGTCTGCCCGCGAATTTAGGCTTGCATTACAACATAACATGCACATTCGCTTGCAAATACCAATAGAACAAGGGAATTGTGAAAAGATAACGACGAGATACTATATGGTATAGATGAACAATTTAACACTAACTATGAGGAAGAGGATAACAAAATTGGGACAAATGAAAGTGTAGAAAATAATGAAACAAAGAGATCGTCTAGAACCTGTCTGGAGAACAAAATCAATGAAGACAATGTCGTAATTAATAGTTCTTTAGAATCTTGTTCAGTGTCGTATGTTGCGGGTTATTTAAGTCACTACATATATAAAAAGTACATTGTAATACGTGTAAGGAAATGCTAACAGTTAACGACTCAAGTGTTTTCAATGTGAACGAATCATTAATTCTATATAAAGATTACAGCAAATCTGATGGAGATTAAATACTTACACAGACCATCACCCGAATTCTCAAAATTTGTGTTTTTTTATTGAAACTTTTTACTGAAGAATTTCATCTTTTTAAAACAGATTATGGTTTATTGGGAAAAATTAAACTCCGTATAAAAAATGTCTCAACAGCAGTGTGAATTCATGGTTCAGAGAATGCGACACTCATAAACTGTTAATTATCGATCAGTTGGTTAAAATAAAACTATATCGAACCTTAAAATTGGGAGGCTAATAAACATATTTCTAATAGCTATAATTACAGTGATGTCACAAAACCACACCGTAAAATAAGAATATTATCTGCATAAATGTTTGGATATGTTTTATGTATAGCATTGTATTAGGTACGTTATTATTTATGTGTAAATTGTTTGTAAATTATTACTATTATTTTAGATCAGTTGGAATTGTAATTTTGAAACAATGTTTATAATTAATGAGCTATTTTTACTTTAATTAAACTATTTTAATTCGAAACCATGATATTTTGATACAGTTTCAAAGAGTAAAATCCTAACTTTTATCTCTACTAACAGATAACAAAGTGTCACTTTTCGTAAATTATTTTTTCCCTCGGAAAAAAGGTGAGTACTATTTTTAACACCAAATTGCCCTCAATAATTTTCTAATTCTATTGTAATATGATTTTTCAATATTAAATCGTCATTTATTTCGTCACAGAAAAGAATAGTGTATTATACACGTATTATCCGCACCGCGTCGGGAGACAACACACCTCAAGCTAAAATCTAGTACTTTTATTTTTTAGAAGTAATAGGAATAGGTTTTATTACCAAGTGAATTTAAATTTGAAGGTCTAGTGGAACCCACTTTCCCTAAAAAACACGGTAACTTGTTGCCTTTTGAATTGAAAAATTTGAAAACCAATTTTTATTTAAAATCCTTTTCAACTGAACACGTAAAACAAGTAGATACAAAAACCAATAATTTTGCGTTTCTGAACTCTAGTGGTATTTCTCCCAGTATGTTCTACTTTATTCCTAACGAAGTTAGGTAATTAAATGACAAACAAATGTCAACATTATTATTTGCAAGTTAAAAATAAAGTGCAAGCATAATTTGTAAAATAATTGTTTCTTATTTATCTAACACCGACCAAACCAAACTGTTTTAACAAATAACGCTTCGCATGTATTTTAGTAAATTATTAAAAAACATTGTCATTAAAATCCAAGATATGTATCATCAATGGTATTATTCATAAATGAAAAATTCGTCACTTTTAATTACTAGTTAATACGTTTACTAAATATTTGAAAACGTTGCAACATTGTATTGACAAAAGTAAATTTTACGGATTGTATGTTGCGCCATTTTTACAACGGTGGAATAAATTGAACTATTCTATTTCAAGAATCGTCCACATTATAACTTAGCGCTTCAGTACAGGTGAAAAAAGTAAACAAAAACGCAACCCAACATGCATATGTGAATTGCATCCGTGATACAAGCAAATACAAGCGGTTGACTATCTTTACCAATATTTCAATCAACGCTTCTGGTGAATAAAGACTGGAATCTACATTAACGTCGTGTCCTTGTTTGGCGCTTTACTAATTTTTGACGTATTTATCGATTGTTTTATTGGCCTTTCTATCAAATTAATTTAGACTATATTTTCACAAAAGCAAATTATTCAGCAACTTATCCCAAACCTCTTAAGCTGGCGAACAATCCCTCTTTATGTTACTACTATCTAGTTAAAAGTATCGTTAACATCTTTTTACAAGTTCCTATATATACTTTGACACAAAAGCAAGGTATTTGGTAAACTCCGGTTGTTAAAAAAGGGTCTAGTTTGTCCTTTGTTGATCTAATGATTCGGTGAATTTTTTTTTATTAGTTTGCCCATTTTGGCCATGAACTGAAATTCGAGTTTAACGATTTTTAGTTTGTCAGGTGCGAGAGAACACAGTTAACATGTGATTGGTGGCCCTGAAGTGGTTTTGATGTAGTGTTTTGTTGTGTGTTTGGTGCGCCAAAAGATCTCGTGGAATTCCTCTAGGATTTCGTAGAACCGGGTTGTTCTTGAGATGTTACGCATTGACTAGGCCTTTCTTGCTCTGACGTCACTCGCGAAATGTTGGTTAACAGCTCTATTATTTTTTTGTTGTGGATCTGTGGATGTTCACCAACAGTTGTAGTGATGAAGAAAGTCGGCTTCAATGACGAATATTACGTCTGCTATCATAAAACCGACAAAGAATCTTCGTAAGCCTAATTCGAGGCTAAGCGGTATGAAATAGAATGTTGAAATTGTGGATACATTCGAATGATGTTTTGTGGTGTGATTCTTTAACTAATTTGTATGAGAAAATTGAGATGTCCGCGAGAGTGTCGACTAAACATCTTTGTCTTGTGCTTTGTTGGTGCATAAATTGACAGCGCGGGGTTTTTTGAAGGCTGTCGTTGACCGCGTTTAACGACGGCCTTGGCCGTTTTCCGATAGATAATTACATGATTTGTGACCATCTTAGCTTTTGCTTGGAAAACTTGGTGGTGTTAGTATTGTTGGGATTTCTCCCTCCGGTCTCTTGTAGCTGACGTGGAGTTCGCGGTGAGATTCGTTATGTCGCATGTAATGGCACTTCTGTACGAGATGGTCACATTGACGACGTGTTGCTAAATTGTCATAATTGTCATGTGCTTGCGTTGTCAGGATCGCTTGCATTGATGTGCACAACTGACCCAACCGCATGGTCTGTAGAAAATCATCGGAGACGATGGTTCCACCGAAGTACCTAAGGTGCCTCAAGAATTGTGACGTTTTGCAGGCGCCAAGTTCTTCGCTTTCGAGTAATTGTTGTATTTTTTGTGTTTGTGATATACTCAGGCAATTGATCAGTTTTTTCTTAAGAGTGTTATATATGCCCTTGCCTGGTGGGAATTGTAGGAGGTTGCGGACATCTGCGACGTGTCTTGTATTAATGCTGGTGATGACGTAATTGTATTTAGTTTTGTTCGAAGTTCCCACCCAAAATGGAGAGAGGGGTTCGTACGTTTGCGCGCTTGATGTCAGCGGGTGTGGTGTGAGTTCGGGTAGCGGTGTTAGACTTTATAGCGTTAGTGGCGGTCGTTTTCCGCACATTTTGTGGATTTACTAAAAAAAAAGTTGATTTATACTTGTCATTGCGCTGCCTGGAGTTGGTTGGCTTTCTTGTTTATTTTTCTTTTGTTTATTTATTTATTTATTCGTATGGTACATTATACAAATATTGTATTGTGATGTAAGTGTTATGTTTGATGCCCCAGAAGATCAGTATAAACCTGTATAGTGTGGTGACAAAACCGTGTGCAATAGTGGATTGGTTTGTCTTGGCAAAGCATTTACTTCAAGGTTCAGAAAAACCACTAAAACCTAAACATCCAACACTTACCGACCTTAGTATTTACATGTAATAATATTAATTAAGTATGTAAACATTATAGAAGGTAAATAAGAACATAAAATATAACAGCACAGCCATTGCATGACGACATATAATGGACCAGTCTAAGCGCCATCCACGACAATGACGAAAAAAAAAATAATAGGTTAAAGAAATAGCAAACAAAATAATGGAAAAACAGATAATCAAGACAAGAATACAAAATATTGCTAAATTTCAAATGTCCTTCAAATTCGTAAGCCATAATATTACTTCATCCGTTAAATTATGAATGTTTGGAAATCCCTTTAAACTTCGTTAATTGACAATCCTCTACAATATGTCACAATTTGGATTAGAAATCGCACCACATTTGAACAACATAGAGTTGCATTTTGAATGGCCTGTTCTTATGCGATTTACTTTTGACCAATTTTTTTTTATCAAAGCCTGGGACTTCTATTGTTGGATCATCAATGAAATGTTTATTGAAAACATTAACTCCAGACCAAAAATATTTTGTTGTCTTTTGATCGTATACTAAATGTATGTTTTGAAATTCCATCTATGTTTTTAACGTTATTCAATTGATATCGTTGTCTTTCTAGCCCCATAATGTGTTATAACAATTAAAGTCACCAACATATACACATGGATGAGGAAAAACGATATTAAAAGTTTTGGCTAAGGTATTGGAGGAGGTTTGTAAATATTTACTACGTGTAAATCTCCTATTTTAGTAGTTATAACGAAAATTTCGGAAATTATACTTTTTTCCATAGTGAACAAGAATCACCACTTTGGTTTCCGGATCTGGTCATCAAGACCCTCCCGGATAATGAGGAAAAATGTACAACAAAATTTCACAAAAGACAGTTACACACTAATATAGGGCACACAACAAATATTCTACAAATTAATGTTGAGGGGTTGAGTAAGGACAAATCAGATTTCTTGTCTAATCTTTCTTTCAGGAATAGAGTCGATATTTTACTTTTACAGGAAACACACTGTGGAGATCAGACAAGTATACTCAATAAAGGTATAGTAAAAGGTTTTCCTTTTGTTGAAAGCGCAGAGGTCTTTTACGACGAAGCGGAGGATTACGACGATGAGTAGTACGACGGTTACTGTGTGGAGTGTTTCGGCGATGGTTAAGTTGACCGTTGCACTGCCGTTGGCATTTTGTAAGATAATCTCTCTTTTTAATTTGGATTCTCTCACGTTCCGGGTTTACCACCGTTTTGTTGCGACAAATCGTAAAATAATGAAGAACACTGTCATTGTCAACAAGTAGGATGCTTTCGCGGCTGCGTTGCTGCTAGTGTATGGCAGTATGATCTCTTAAAATGCTGGTCTTCTTCTGATCGTGATTATTACGT
Organism: Abscondita cerata; assembly: GCA_030710515.1. NCBI lineage: Eukaryota > Metazoa > Arthropoda > Insecta > Coleoptera > Lampyridae > Abscondita > Abscondita cerata. The sequence goes on along the minus strand of JALBCR010001501.1, from coordinate 13,842 downwards.
CCGGAAGCCACCACTATAGCGTCATAAGGATTGATACACCGGTTGTAGTCTCCAATGAAAAATGAATGTAAACGGCGGCGTATGTGTGTTTATTACATTACAGTTCATTAGATACAATATTTACATGATTGAACTGTTTGTTCAGCGCAATCGCTGACAGATATATGAAGTGAAGGTTTGCGACTACGTGTACGGTTGTAGTAACTGTAGTTTACTAGATACACAATACTTAGTTTGTCTATATTGTGAACGGTACCATAAACAGTGTACTGCCTTTTTGCTGACCTTAGAATTCTTCCTATGTAGTCTGTGATTTTGAGTATAAATGGTAGGTCAACTCTGCAATTCCGCTGCTCTTGATCTTTCGGGCCTCCTTAATCTTTCGATCTCCTTCCTGGTGTACCGATTAGTCTCAAAGGCAGTTTTTATGTGCTCGAGTTTCGCTTTAAGATTCTATGGTTCACAAATATTTCAAGCTCGTTGCATCAGAGTCTTGATTATTCCGTTCTTTGGCTTGGGAAGTGCATCGATAAAGCATGCAGGTCCTGTCCGTGTGACCTAGTTTGTTTCCTAGTTTTTTCACCCAGCACATCCAAGAAAACCAGATGTTGTTCGTCTTTTGTATATATATATATATAGTAAACTGGATGCTGAGGTGTTGACTGTTCAAAGTTTCAAAGGACAAACTTATTATCTATGTACTGAAACCATGTCGTAGGCACGTATTCGCAGTCTCGTAGAAACACAAGTCCAAGAATATAAGAAATTCCTAGACCAGGCAGGCACCGAAGATCTCAAGTCTTGACCATGGTCGACTTGAGGTCATCCTAAGAGACAGAGTACTCACGCACTGTTTTCAATACTAAAAATAATAAATTAAAATGACATAACAGTGAATGAATGAAATATTGAGGACGATTTCTTAGAAATTTTGGTAATCCACCAGCATTTCTTCAACAAATTAATTTGTACTAAATATGTAGTTATAGAAATGTGTAATAATTGCTGATAATGGGCCTAGTTAAAATGCACTTTCTACACAGAAGAACATTTTTTAGAATATTTCAAATTAAAGAAAAGTATAAATTTTAAGCACTCTATGAACTTATGCAGTAACTAAAATATTTTTATTAAAAAATTGTAAAGTTATACTTTCTATTTTTTTTAAATTTAAATTTAAATTTGTTTTTGTTTTAATTTAAAATGTTTAATTATACTTAAAATAACTTTAGTCCTTTTTACATATTCTTAAATTCAAGTAGGTATTGAAATTTGTAAAACATTCTTATTTTATTTATTATTTTTTTATGCAAAAATAAAATCAAACATCAACGTACCTGTAATCGTTAACTGGAACAGTAGAAGTAGGGTACTTCGGTTGAAGTACTGATCTATTTTTTCGTGATCCGTTACCGTAAGCTCGATGTTTTGATCTCCATCACCTTCTAAAGTACTGTGTTTGATCCCATAATAGAAGTACATAATAAAACCTAAACAACGTACACATGTATATACAAAACAAGCACATTGTTTCGAAGTTACCTAACGTCATCCAAATAGTAAATCTAACCAAAGTTAAAATTGATAATTTAAAAATTAGATAAATGTTTACGGTGACCGCAATTGCAGGTACAAACGGTAGCCCCGGTGTCATAAACATTAACGAATTTCTACAAACAATAACGAAATGTGAAAGTTTTTTGAAAACACGACTTACCTATTTTGCGGTTTTCTTGAAATAGCAAGTAAAAAACGCCTATAATTACAAATAAAAATACAAAAAAGAAAAAAGGTTGTTGCACCGGTCATGTTGTGCATCCGCAAACAATGATGAGATCAAATGTGATAATGAGCAAATACAATATTCCCACCATTTTCATAACGAACATTCCAGATTCTTCAGTTGGCGGTCCAGTGTCAACCCAAGGAAAGATCGCCGGACAAAGATATGTTGCTGCCTGTAATAAGACGACTTAATTTAACATAAAACAGAAACGTTTGTAAAATACTTGTAATCTACGGCCTATATATCCTAAACTAGGTCCTACAGTAGCGCCTACAACACCACCCGTGCTAGCCGCACTACTTGCGCCATGTAGTGTACCTAAAAGAGATCACATAAAGCGGATGCAACAAATTTTAAATGCTTACCGTAAAATTTATTTTCGGTTCGATCAGATACTAAAAATTGGTCATCTCGCATAGAAAAATCTTCTTCGGGTTCATCCCCTGGTAAAGTATCGTCGCTATCTGGCGAGCTTGTAAAAATAAAGTGATTCTCTTTATTTTATTATTAAGTGTATATCAAAATACCTGCGAGTAACTCGTCTGACCATTACTCGTTGCATCGTTTGATTTGGAAGTGGTGATGGAGCTGGAGTTATTTGTATATCCATATTAGAATCTAGAGCGTGTTTTAACGCATCTGGGTGCAGTTGATTACTATACAGTGTTTGGCCATTTGGAACTTGAGCAAGAGTTTCTTTTGTAGGCGAGCCTCGAATTGGAGTTCTTAAGCTTTGTGGTAATAACTCTACTAGGTTGGTAGAGTGTGGTTGATACCGTAATATTAAAACACAAGTTGAAACTAAAGTATATGCGAGTAAAGTGCCTATGAAGCATCAAATTAAAAACTTTAATTTAATAGTTTCGTAGCGTGTTACCAATAGACATCATTTGTACAAGCACTTCTAACTGAACTAATAATGCAGCTAATGATGCGGCTAAACCACTGGTAAATGTGGCAAGGGTGGGAGTACCTGTACTCGGCCACACTTGTGATAGAGTCTAAAAGTAATTTTCTTAATAACAACGTAGTGCAATTTTAGGTACGGACTAAAAAATAAGACCATCCTGTGCCATAGCGTATATGATTCGTGGCATAGGAAACATAGATCCAAACATACTTACTGTAAGCCCAGCAAGAGCCCCTACAGCTACAATGTACCTGCAATTGTATGCCCCAACTTGACCAAACATTTTAACTAACGCTGAATCTTGATCCACTTCAGTGTAAGGTACTGAAACCGTTTGATATAATTAAAGTTTTTAGTAATTTTGTTCAAACTGGTACCTATTAAGGTTAACATCATTGAACTGGTAACATACGCTGTTAAAATAATAATTAAACTAGCCATAATTGCCATAGGAATGGATTTCTTTGGATTATTTGCTTCTTCACCAGTTGTAGCTATAATATCAAATCCAATAAAAGCATAAAAGCACGTGGCTGCGCCCGTAAACACCTTAAATAATTGAAGTGTAACTGTGCCGGTATGGCATATCTTTTAACTTACTCCTGACCACCCATGCGGAAGAAAACCATCATGTTCGGACCAGTTTTGAGTGTCTATGTAAAACATACCCGCTCCCATAATAAACACCCAAACAGCTAAATTTATCGTGTTTAAAATATTATTGAATATAAGGGATTTTTTTACACCAGCTGCCAGTAAAAGCATCATTAATAACGTTATAACAAAAGCTAAAAAATCCGGTGGCCTTCCTAAAACAACATAAATAGTCGGTAAAACTATTTGAAACTCTTTTGTAAAATTTACCAAATATTGTTCCAACGCTTCCTGCAATGGCTTGACTAATGGCACCGTTTGATAAAGCGTTAAGGCAGGCGCTTAAAGCGCAAGCACAGGCACTAGTACCGATTAGATACTCGAGTATCATATTCCATCCTATAACAAATGCAAGAAATTCTCCGACAGTTACGTAAGAATACATATAAGCTGAACCGGTTGTATGCGGCACTCTTACACCAAATTCAGCGTAACATGCTCCTGAAATGTTAATGTTTTAAAATGGTGGCAGACGGTTTTGGTACTTACCAGAAAATATACTTGCAACCGCAGCTATTATAAAACTAAATACAACACCAGGTCCAGCAAAGTTTCTTGCTACTATTCCTGCGACTAAATACATTCCTGTGCCAACACAGCTTCCGACCCCGAGCGAAGTGAGATCTAATGTTGTTAAACATTTCTGAAAGTAGAAAAAGGTTTCATATAATATAGTACCGAGAAACGTTTAATGATTAAAACAAGTTTAATGGGTAGCAACATTGATTACTATCCGTTGCAATAAATGTCAAATTTGTAGGTGAACTTTTTTGATGAACGGGTTAGTAATTACAAATCTATCAAAACTTTTTAAATTTTGATAAGAATGGACCTTTATCAGTACCGGACAACTTTTTAAAATTCAAATTATTCTGTTTCGACTAAACCAAATTGTAGTTATGAATTGATAGTAAATTAATGATCATTAATAAATTATACCTATCAATTTTATAATTTCGTCGAAATTAATAAAAACATTGTATTGCTGTCTCCGTTACCGTGCGAGATTAGTTTTTATTAATTGGGACGAAGTTATGTAATTAACATGTACGAGTTATGTATAATAGCCTTTACTATTTTATGTATTCAGCAATAGATAAATAGTAGACAGATTTATCTAGTGCTGATGCACATCCTATAGAACAATAGTTACTGTATTCTTAATTGTAATATTCATTCATATGAATTATCTTAGTTTTAGTTTATATTTGTCTTCTGTAGAAGCAACACTAATTGAACTCCGTCAAATGTAATATTGTTTAAATAAATTACAACTTTTTAAAAACGACTTTTGACGTTAAAATAACAAAATTTACGAATGTTAATAATCACATTTGAAAGACTTGGGTTTGAAACCGTCTGATCTGACGTGAATTTGTCACAGGTTTTCTCAATTCTAGAGCAGCCCTTCATTCTCAGTCAAGGAGTCAGAAAGCAAGCGTGTCTGTTACTCCTCTTTTCGAGAGGAATGAAATACCGGTGTTTTTATTTTGAAATGTTTTGGTTTTTCGCTCAGGGCCAAGACAGCTTTCTAAGATTAACTGAACTACTCTCCTTCTACCGCCACTTTCATTTTTTTGTCGTAGGAGTGACACATTTTGCTTCACCATCGCTTATCTACCGTTTCGTATATCGTTTTAGAAACTGACTCGTCTCGTATGTACTAATAACACGCCTGAACAGTTTTTCCCTTTAATGATTTGTATGCATGTCCTTGAAATATGGTTTGTGTTACACTTCTTTGGGTAGCCAAAAATAGCATTAGATTTTGTGACATACTCTTCAAACAAATAGCTACGAGAATGTAACTCGAAAATAAAAATAAAACATAAAAACTGTTCAAAATAAAACATTACGAACCGATGACGTAGATCAATTTTGTGGTCCTTGCTTCTTTGTGCAGTTGCTTCACTTCACAATTTGGTGCCGAAGATTACAGTACAGATGTTGATGGTTCATAGCCATAACATAGTAATAATCTAAGCTGACTAACATAAGCAGAATCTGTAATGCTGCAAGCGACTACTAAAATTTCTATTAATATATCGATTTGACATTTTAGAAAAATCTGATACTTCAAACTTACATGCATCTACAAATTGGCTTAATACTAATTTTATAGATTAATAACAGGTTAATTTATCTAATTTATTAAGATCTATTATCTTTTTTTCTTGTAATTTTACTTTTAGTACGGAACAGTTTCTCATCGTAAACGATAATTTGTGCTGTTTGGTAGCAATTTCTTTTGTATATATAGTTCAGCGTAAGCTCCATTTGTTTTATATGATTTACATATTATATTCAGTATTGACCTGATACGCTGTCCTGTGAAACCCCATATGCTATAGTAAACATTCCTGACACCAAATTTCACCTGATAGAACCGGATATGAAAATCAGCTAAATATGTATAATTCTGTATCAAGCTTCTTTAATAATGACGACAGATTTCTCTCTAAAGGAAATCGGTTTTAAATGTCATTACTTAGTTTAGATAAAATAAATTAAAAAAAAACAATAACTTAATCAAACTTGAATAAAAATACAATTAAGAACAATTAAATAATAATCTAAAACTAAAAAAATGGTATTATATTTTTACATCTCCCCCCTCAGAGAGCAATCCGCTATTCGGATTGTTTCTAACTAACAATATCTATTGACTCTCCATAATATGGCAACAATTTACTAGAATGATAATAATTGGCTTCTGACCTACGTCTTCCGCTCTTTACCTCATAAATTGAATTTGATATTCGTTGTACAATGCGATAAGGACCTGAACGAATAGGTTGTAACTTTTTCGGTTCAATTTATTTCCATTTTCTACATAAACTAAATCATTTACTGCAAATTCCATATCCCTTCCTTTCCTATCTATCCTTACTTTATTTCGTTCATGTTGCTTATTGGAATTGTTCAATGCTTGGACACGATCCATTTCTAAATCATGTGAATAACTTATTTCTTTAGGAACAATTAAACTTTTCTTGCCATACATCAAGTACTCTGGTGCAAATTTTGTAACACTATGATCTGTTTTGTTATATTCAGCTAATTCTGATTAGCAATTAGACCAAGGTTTTTTCGGTTGCTCCTATATTTTGCAACGAATGCGATTCATTAATGTTTGATTCAATCTTTTATTTAACCCATTAGATGTAAAACAATCCACCGATGTAAAAAGCAATGTAACATCATTTTTACGAAGAAATTTTTTAAATTCATAAGAATTAATTCCAGAATATTGATCGACGAGAAGCACCTTGATCTTATGATTTGCTACAATTGGTTGGAGTAGTTGAATAAAATCTCTTGCTTTTTGACTTGATGATGTAGATATAAAAGCATAACGGGAAAAATTGTCCGCTAGCAAGTGTAAATATTTCTTTCTAGACCTATTCCCAGCAAATCCACCAATCGTGTCCAATGACATAATTTCAAAAACATTCTTTTGGCGGTCCTAATTGAGATAATACTCCAATCTCTCTCTTCTTCTAGATTTATTCAGTCTGCATACTTCACATTTCAAACAATAATCTTTAATCATTGTATCCATGTTACTGAAGTAGTAAAACTGACGAATACGTGCAGCTAAATGAGAAACTCCAATATGACCATAGAAGTGATGAATTTTATGAATCAAGGAACGTCCAAATTCTGAAGATACCATGATTCTTTCACGATTTCTAATTTTTTGTATATTATATCGTTTTTGAAAACGTGTTTTTTAGAGTTGGTAAATTACCAATATTATTTTTTTGATCTTGTTTAATTTCCTCAATTGTAGTTAAATTTACTACTTGCAAAACGTTATCAGAAATATCAAAACTTTCCAGCACCGGATTCGAGATAGAGCATCCGCTTCATTATTTGTTTTCCTGGAGCATAACGCATGGTGAAATTGTATTGTGACAAATAAAACACTAAATCTCCAAGTTCTTCATCTGTTCGTGCTTTGATTCTTAAATTTCCAGTGGCTTATGATCTGAAATGACATGAAATTGCAATCCTAATAACCAATGTTGCCAGAATATTAATGCCTCTTTCACTGCTAAACATTCCAGGTACGTCGCTTTTTTTTTGCTTGTGCCGTAGTTAGCTTCTTTGAGAAATAAGCAACTGGTAATAGTTTTCCACTATCCTGAGTTTGTTTTAGAACAGCACCAGCACTAATCTTACTTGCATTTGTAAATACAAATGTTGGACGCTGCGGATCAAAAATAGCAAGAATTGGACTTTGACATAAGTATTCCTTCATCTCCTTGAATGATGTTTTACACTCTTCTGTCCACACAAAATTTTTTTGTTGCTAGTTAACATATGTAAAGGAGCCAACAATCTAGCACTATTTGGGATATATTTATAATAAAAATTAATTTTACCCAAAAATTGACAAACATTCTTCTTATTCTTTGGACGTGGAAAATTCTTAATTGATATTAAGTTATTATTATGTGTTGTATTTTATTCTCTGTGACCTAAATATTTTACATTGTCTATAGCAAAATTACATTTTGAAAGTTTAATTTTGAATCCTTCCTGTAATATTACTTGCAGCAAAAGTTCTAAATGTTCAATATGTTTCTCAAATGATTGCGAAAAAATTAAAATATCATCAATATAATTCACGCAAAAAGCATTAAGACCATTTTGTCTTATAATACTTGCAAGTATTCGTTGGAAAATAGCTGGGGAAATTTTTAACCCAAAAGGTAATCTTTTCCATTGGAAGTGTCCTGATTGAGTTACAAATGCTGTCTTGTAACGATCTTTTTACAATTGGGACTGACCAAAACGCCGAGTTAATATCCAGCACTGAATACCATGAACAATTCTCTAACAATTATATCCTCAATGCGAGAAAAGGTTGTGATTCTGGCACGACAATCTTGTTCAATTCTCTAAAGTCAGTACACAGTCTTGAACGTCTTCCATCTTCTTTTTTAAACGCTAAAGTAACTGGAGCAGCAAAAGGCAACGTAGATTCTTCAATTAAATCCATCTTCAAAAGATTGTTCACTTGGGAATCAATCTCATCTTGGTCTTGAATAATACAGCGATATGGTTTTTTAGAAACATACCTGTTTTCTATAAGTTTAATTTGACCTTCATGATTCTTAACTTGTCCAACATCATACTTATCTACGGCAAAAATATTAAATTTTTCAACTATCTTAAGAATAGATTTTTGTTTATCTAAAGTTAAATGATTCACTTTTTCCTTGCATTTCCGAAAGCGGAGAATTCTCTGAATAATTTATAATGTTCTTACTGGAATTAACTTTTATTTGTATACATTCTTTTTCTTCCATTTTTTCTTTGATAAATTTGAAGATTTTCATCCTGTATAAGACGAAACTTTTAATGACATCCAATTCTAAAAGAAAATCGTACGAAAATCGTTCATTTCTAATAACATTGAATTCAACTTCATGTTCAATATCGTAAATTCGTAAAGGTAATGTAATTTTACCGATACTACTTTGCACACCACTAATTGTTTTGAAGAAATTTTTACTGGATAGTATTTTTCTTTAATTTCATTCACAATTTTAGAGTTAATTAATGATACATTGGAACCACTGTATATATTGCTGTAATTTTTTGTTCAATGTAACATTCAATCTAATTAGTGGTGTGACATTTAGTTTTTTTATCTTGATCTTGATCATCTTCAACCTCATCACAAGTAGAGTTTATCAAGTTTACACTTTTCTCATTTAATATTTTCCATCTACTTAATTCAATTGGATGAAAACGATTAGGTTTTCCTCTATGCACACAATAGTAACACTGTTTCTTATCCTCCTGTTTTATAATTTTGTTTGATACACCAGGCTTGAAGTAATGGCTAATGTATAATCCCTTTGCTCATTTTTTTAATATTTTACTTCATTGAAATTGTATCTTCTTAACTGATTCTGTACTAACTATTTCTTCCTTGTTTAACTTATCTTGAATTAAATGTGGTAACTTAAATACTATATGGTTAATACGTGAACGAATTGTCATATCTGATTCAGTCTCAAGCAACAATCTCTCTTTCTTAAGAGCATAATCTAAAATTGAACCACGGATAAATCTGAACGAAAACGCAAAATTTACGGAACGCCAACTTTTATCACTAAAAGTAGAAATAAACGATTTTTTCCACTTATTCCACTCTCCACTGATTTTGTAACATAGATAATGTAGATGTATACCACTCTTGTCCACTATTTTCCACAAATAATCTAAGTATTTCTATCTTCTTTTCGTCAGAATTTACTTGATGACGCTTACATTCTGCTTCAAATAACTCTATCCATTCCATAGCATTATTATTTCCTTGAAACTTATCTAAAACAAAAGTTTCTGTATCTGTGATAAATTTAATTCCTTATTCTCTAAACGTATGTTTAATTTCTCAATCAATTCAAGTAATTCGTTTGAATATGAGTTAGCATTATTTGTAACATTGTCATTATTAATTAACAATGATGAATCTAACACTTTTGTTGTTCATCCAAATAACATTCTTTGAACACAGGATTTAACTCTTCATCAAAATACATATCAACTATTTCTGATGGCAAATTAACAATTAAATTACGATACTGCCCCCTTTTTAGTAAACTTTTACATGCATTTCTTGCATCTCTAATGGAAAAACAAATACTGTTTCTTCTGAACATTTACGTATTGTTTTAACATTAGTTACCAGGCTTGTCTTCTTAATTTCTTCTACAATAATGTAGAAATGCACTTTCATTCTGCTATTTCTGAATTAACTTTTATTATGACTAAAAAACCGATTTATAATTCTGTATCTAAGCTTTTTCAATAATGACGACATATTTCTCTCTAAAGGAAATCGGTTTAAAATGTCATTACTTAGTTTAGATAAAATAAATTAAAAAAAACAATAACTTGTCAAAATTGAAATAATACTAACTTAATCAAACTTGAATAAAAATACAATTAAGAACAATTAAATAATAATCTAAAACTAAAAAATGATATTATATTTTTACATATATTGACATGGAAAATACTGTTTCATTTTAATTAACAGTCTTCAGTGTTAGCCTTTGTAAAAACATTCTGCATATCAAAAAAAATTACCAATTCTAATTTATTTTTTTATTGAACTTTTCAGGAATCACCTTTCTTCTGAGTAGACCAGTAATATTGTGTTATATGGTAGCCTCGATAGAGGTTGATTTTTTAATTATGAAGTGGACTGTAACAACTTCCTGGCGTGCGGTTAATGGTGATCCGAACGGAATCTTCACTTTTTAAATGAAACAAACGCCATAACTACACAAAGACATTTAATTGTAACAAATGCACTTATTTACTAATAAAACAAAAGGGTGCGTTTACATCTTACATCCTACTTGGATGAAACCCCCTCTACAATATTGTTTCGAGCGAATTGATGGGTGATATCAACACAAAAATTTGTTTTATACAATATATGTATACTTAATAGCTAAAGCGAAACTGCAAAACTGATGTTTAACGCCCACAAGACACTATATTTTGATCGGTTGGTAGAACACAAACTTGGTGCACATTATGTTGTAACTGGAAAGACGCACTGATCCAGCACGATAATGCCATCATAACTCGGGTAGAGTTGGACTAGTCTACCATGACGTCGTTGAATTGAAGGTGTATCATCGTCTTAAAGTAGAATCACGGATTCCGATGTAACAGTTCTGGAAGCCACTGACGCCATTTTGCCGTTGCTGAAGTTTGGAAACGACTCCACGGCTCCAACATAACCAAAAATGTTGGAACAGTTGTTGACTTTTGGAATACGGACAAGCGGTTTTGAGAAATAGCTTTCAAATCCTGAAGGATTGAAACATAAAGTCTTCGGGATCCGAAGATACGTAAGACAACGGCCTTGAGTTTAACACGGATTCAACTAATATTAAGGTCGTGTACATCTCTTCAAACGTTAGGCTCGCATTTCTTAATATAAGCCTTAAATGTATCTTCATAGACTTCACCAAGCTCTCCCAAATACCATCTTCGTGAAACAATTTTGTTTTCTGACTATGTTTCGTGCAAAACACCGAACAAGGTATATAACTTTTATTTGGCACCACGAAAATTGGTGGAATTATTGCTTGTAATAAAGGCAGGTAAGCCTTTTTCAAACTATAAACCTTTTAATGTATTTTAAAATGCTTCAGTTGAAAGTGTGGTTACTAATTGCAAGTGAATGGCAAACGTAACCATACAAACAAATACACATAAATGAACATAAAATGAAAAAGATTTGTGACGAAAAGTGTAGATGGTGCTATAGGAAAACATATTAAAAATGTGAAGCTTTGTTAAACGCAGGAATATCTAAAGATTAATTAATAAAACAAAACTTGGATTAGGCATCCAGTCAGAGAGAGAGAAAGTATTGAAAGGAATGGTTAAATAGCAAAAAATGATAAAAAGAAGAAAATATGAGAAAATAAAAGTATGGTAATGAACTAAAAACAAAAAAAATATGTCACGAATACAATAGTTTTTTGAACAAAAGTTGTGTAAAATTTAATTGGATAATACAACTTATATTCAAACAATTAGGAAAAACATACATTTGCTTACTAAGTGGTGTTTCGACAGTTGGTTCACTTGTAGTAATTCATTTACTAGAGTTAGTTACAATTGGGTGATACACTTTTTCTCAAAAATTAACAAATTAAAGCGATTAATTTATTTGCAGCCGGAAAAATTTTTACGACTTTTATTGGTAAATAAAAACAAGAAATCGGCTCGAAATTGTTTAATTTAATTTTCTACAATTAAAATTTCGACGTTTCGCTAATTATTAATAGCATAATCATGTTTGTGTGATTGAGAATATTGCCACAGTCATTTACTTGTTTGAAAGAGTTTGATGAGTTTTCATTGAATTTAAAAAAAGTACCATTCTCAGAATAAGTGGTGTCTTGTTTCAGGTTGTGTTAACCACAAGACCATGAACAGCAAATCAAGGTGGTTATAGTAGCTAAAATGAGATACCAAAGTTAAAATCTATTTTTTCTGCTTTGATCATTTTAATGTAAGTTTCCTTCATTCGTAATTAATCTAGTTTTGTGTTCAAATACATTTCCCTTTGTAGTTTGAACATGATAAAGAAACTAAGTAAATGTCAACAGTTAACTGTAAAGACTAGTGTGCGTTAGGATAAAAGAAAATTATATGTTTTATTTATTTATTTATTCGTATGGTACATTATACAAATATTGTATTGTGATGTAAGTGTTATGTATGGTGCCCCAGAAAATCAGTATAAACCTGTATAGTGTGGTGACGAAACCGTGTGCAATAGTGGATTGGTTCGTCTTGGCAAAGCATTTACTTTAAGGTTTAGGAAAACCACTAAAACCTAAACATGCCAACCCTTACCCACCCTAGTATTCACATGTAATAATATTAATTAATTGTGTAAATATTATAGAAGGTAAATAAGAACATAAAATATAACAGCACAACCATTGCATGATGACATATATTGGACCGGTCCAAGCGCCAGTCACGTCAATGATAAAAAAAGGAGGTTAAAGAAATAGCAAAACAAAATAATGGAAAACAGATAATAAAGACAAGAATTCAAAATATTGCTGTACTTTAGATGTCCTTCAGATTCGTAAGCTATAATATTGCTTCATCCGTTAAATTATGAATGTTTGCAAACCCTCCTTTAAACTTCGGTAATTGACAATCCTTCTACAATATGTGTAACGGTCTCTAGTTTGTTTCCACAGTCACAATTTGGATTAGAAATCGCACCCCATTTAAACAACATAGAGTTGCATTTTGAATGGCCTGTTCTTATGCGTGGTTACTTTGACCAAATTTTTCTTTTGATCAAACCCGGACTTCTATTGTTAGATCATTAATGAGATTTTTATTGAAAACATCAACTCCAGACCATATTTTTTTCCACTCTTCAACTTCAGAAAAAGCCGTACTTAAGTAGTCTTGCAACCATATAGGACTTTAAGATTTAAGTCTTTTAGCAGGAGGGTTGTCAATGTAATTTCAAATTGGTAACTTTGTTAGTTGGCATTTATCCCACTCTCGTTTTAACGCTGCTTTTCGTCGAATGTTTGATAGAGTAATATTACAAAGAACAGAAAGCCAATCAAAGAAGCAGATTTAATGGTTCCACTAATTATACGCATAGTGCAATTCAACTGGGTATCTGTTTTTTTTTGTATGATAACTATGCAACCAGACAGGAGCACAATATTCTGTTGTAGAATAAACTAATGCCAATGCAGCTGTACAAAGTGTCTTTGCAAAGTAATGGTGATTTTAACTTTAATGCTATCTCAGTTGAAGAGGTGAGGGGTGTTAATTTTGACATAACATCAAAGTCTATTGGTCCAGATAATATATAATATTTATACAAATGCTGCAGATTTGTTGCCCCGCCATTCTGCCCATGGTGACTATAGCAATACGTAACTGGAACGAAGCACAATGA
>JALBCR010001500.1:0-264179 GCA_030710515.1 Abscondita cerata | reverse complement strand
TTGTTAATTTGGTCAAAATGACCTATTAATATTGAACAGAGACGTTCCAGAAAACCAAATTTCAATTACCACGCTTATGTTTTTGTTGAAAACAGAAAATGTAATTACTTAAAATATTCAAAAGAAACGTAAATTGAATGTAAAGATCCGAATGGGTTACATATATATAAAAATTATAATTAACTAAAAGAAAACGACGTTCTATGGTACAAGAATTGTTACAAATCGAACACAGGTATTTTATTACCGCGTATACGTACACTTCAAGACATAGAAAAGATTGCAATACTCCTTCTAAAGAAAATGCGTGTTTTGTCAAAAACGTTTACGTAATCAAAAATTATGCAAGAATAGGCTAAAGTGATTTGATTGTATGTTAAACTAGCCAATCTGGTAAACTTGGTTTTGCCGAAAATAGACTTTGTGATTGAATTAATTTCGAGCATTCACGATTCCACCTGAAATTTGTTTAAATGATAAAGCAGTTTATTTTGTGAGTGTATCAGAATTTCAACTGCTTTTATAAAATATGATAACTGGTTTATATTTTCTGATCAGTTTTCTGGTTTGTAATGATTCAGGCAGCAAGAAAAGGAAGTTCACATTTTGAATATAGCTAAGATACAATTTTTCGCTTCTTCAAATGAAAAGAAACTCACCCAAAACATATTGGTTTAGATGTTTTCTGTTCATCAGGAGACCTGATCAAAAGACTTGTAGAAGCAGATTATACCTTCTGTATCATATGTAGATTCTTTGAGAGGGCGCAACAACATTACACAAGAAAAATCAAATTGTAGCTAGAAACAATTTGTTCCATTTGCTCTAGACAACATTGATATATTGGAACAACGAGGAAACATTAGATAAGACACTGACATTCCATGGAACACAAATGCTTGCGTTTCGGAAAGGTCCAATAAATCAGTTTATACTTGAAAAGTTTAAATTTTACCATTTAGGTGAAGTTATCCATCCCGGAAGAATCTAATTTATAAATTCATTCTACGATAAATTTGAAAAGTAGGTGTACAAGCTGCAACAAAAATATTATACTTGAAAATGGTGAAAATCTAACATACGAATCAAAATATCAAAATATTGCATGGATGAAGAAAAGGATGACGGATTGAGAGACTAGTTAAAATATAACTATCCCACAGTGGATGCAATAACTCGATTTCAAATTTGAAAATAAGAATAATTTTATAATGTCACGTAGTCTTTAAATGTTGTGCTTTATAATAATAACCAAAAATTTCTACGACAAGTGAGAATCGTCGAAAATGCACTTTTCGTGCGAGTAATCAGGGAATTCTTGTGTCTCTGTCCAGGTCTCCTGATGAAAATAGCATTTACACAAATAAAATTCATACATAAGTAACTATTTCAAATTTGAAGGAATTAATCCTGTGCATAATATTTTACCAGGAGTACATAAAATATATATTCTCGAGCAGAATGTAAATTATTGAGGAGAATGTAATAATTGATACACATATTCGGATTGAAAATGCATAGTATTTACATCAAAGTAAATTATCTGAGAATGTAAAATAGTATATGCAGCATGCGAGGTGGTAGCTGCGCGAGGTGGTAGAAAGCAATGAAACATGATTTTATCCTCAAGCAATATACTATACTTTTTCCACGACTAGTATGGAGGGTCATTCCATAGTGACTAACGTAATATTTACAAAACTTGTGACAGATGAATATTAGTGTGAAAGCTAATTTTAAAATTAATAAAAATATATTTCAGTATACTACCTGAAAATTAAACGTATCTAATGTCTATAATCTATATAAAAATTGAAATTGCACTAATATTATGAATTTAAAAATTCTCTTTAACATTAGTGACTAACGTAACCAAATGCAACTGTTAATAATGCATTGAACAAACATTAGCTAAATTTTCTTTCGATATAGACGTTAGAAGTAATTAATAATTTTTACCTATTTCATAAACTGTCTCTGTTTCAATACTGCAAGTTCATATTTCCTCATATAAGTTCAAATTTTAGAATATAATAATTATATGCATGTGACTAACGTAACTGTGACTAACGAACGTGCGGATTTACATAATGGCTTGAACGTTTTTAAAAGGAAAATTTGACTATTCCATAGTATCATTACTGTTACTGTAACAGATATGGTAAGGAATAGAACACATTTTATTACTTAAGTGTCCAACATCTGAAATGCCCTATATGAAGCTGTGATGGGCATGGTGAATGGAGACGGTGCCCCAGAGGATGAACTGACGTTCTATATCAACAACGTCATCAAGTGTAGGCCACTTGAACCTTCCTGGTTGAATTGAACTTCGGGGGGGAAAATAGTGAACATATTTTCTGATGCTTGTGCAATAACCCTGCCAATGTACCACTTGTCATCAAAATAAACTGGGTAATACTTTCTTGAACTATGGATATGGGTTCTTTATCGGTGCATGCACTTGAACTGCTAGGGTTGGGTAAATTTGAAGGACTCTTTAAATACTGGTGTACCGGTAAGCTCAAAATCACCAATGTTATATAAACACATGGTCAGAGACCCAGTTCTCATAACGCTCCTTGCAGGATTGACATCCTTGAATAGTATTTGAATGCCTCATATTCCTTCTTCAGGTTTTCTTCTCACGAATATACAGGTATTTCACTTTACAATACATATACAAATCTAGGGAGTTTCTGATGACTACTTTGTTCTGTAAAACTCCTTTCCAAGCCATTATCTTCAGAACACCGCCAATTCCTGTCGTGTGGCCCCTTTCCATGATAGGACTCGCTAAAGTTCCATTGGGAATAGAAACTGACAAAGAAAGTGTCACCATGGAACTTCGGTTTTTAAAATGAGCTGCAGCTCCATCAGTCCACAGTTTCACTTTTCTTAATTGGTTGGCCAATTTCCTGAGAAAAAGTGGGGATAATTCTCGGAATTGAAGACATTTACTTCTTTTGCTGCTGTCTTGGTTGCTTCATTTTGTTTTCTTTTGTATCCCTTTGTTATTTTTCTTAGTTTCTCTTAAATTTCGCATACCATCTGTTGCTTTCTTACTCTCTAACTAGTTGTTCTGTTGGTACTAAAGTTACGTTAGTCACGCCTAGTTACGTTTGTCACATGATTAAGCGTTACGTTTGTCACTCTATTTGTAAATTTTATACCAAAATAAGTAAACTCAGCTGATACATACTGTTCATGAAGTCTCAAAATAACAAACTTAACTGTTTCAATTCAACAGAAATTGTTTTTAAACACAAACTGAAAAAGCCATTGTTTGTGACAAACGTAAACAAACATTTTTTTAAGCGTAACAAAAGAAATCGGTACAGTATTTTCAATTATTGATGGAAATGAAGCATCACATACTGTTCAAGTGAAAACAAAAGGACACTTTATCAGTTGCATTACTGCCACTCATATTTGAGTTTTAATTTACCTAATACATAGCAAAATTTACTCACGTAAATGTCCGCATGAAAATTGTGTTTTAGTGTAGCTGTAGATACACGTGGTTGCATCGATTCAGAGTTGCCAGATTTAGAAAATTCAATTCTTTAGCTTTAAAATGATGTATAACATGACGTAGTAATAATAAGTTTGAAAATCTGCACGCAGGTTGACATTTACACGGAATGACCCTGTAGTATCTATGAGTTTTATCAAAATTTAATTTAAGATTTAACTTTCAGTTTGGCAATTAAAAATTAGCTACATTCAGTCCATTGGGATATACGGGTGTCCAAAAGTGTGGAAACGCTCAATTTTGACAGAATTTTAATGAAAAATGCAAAAACCAAAACACACGTATCAAATATTTTTTGAAGCGCTATCGATTGACACCACCCGCAACTCTCCACCTCACCCCGGTGGCGGGGTAGGGCTAAGTTTGAAATCTCAAATAGGAACCCACATTTTTAGTAGCAGATTCAGATTATACGCCTCAAAATACGAAAGTTTTGTCAGAACCAATTTTCCGGATTCGCGATAATTTCTCCCTGTAATCGTAAAATTAGGTATCTCTAAATTCTGCTCAAACCGGTCAATATCTCAAAAATTCTGAAAGCTTGAAAACCAAAACACACGTGGCAAATACTTTTTGAAGCGCTATCTATTGGCATTCCACCTCAGCCCTTCACCCCTCACTCGCCCCGCCACCCTGGAGGGTGAATGTAGTTTTAAAGTTTGGTAATTCATATAGTCGTAAAGTGCGCTGTTTACACAAAAATCAAATTATTCACTTTCTACAAAACCTACGTAAACAACATTTTTGCGCATTAGTCAGTATTATTTAAAAGTAGTAATTCGAGACCATACATGAATGTTATTATATATTGTTTTATGTGATAAGCGTCTTCCTTATCAAGAATTATATTCTAGGTAAGCAAAAGCAAATTATAAATAATATTTGAACCATATCCGCATAAATGACTAAGAAAACAAAGGTCAGATTTTGAGCTGCATCTACTTTTTCACTAACATTTTATAGATTGTATTTGTTTGTTCTGGCAATATGTATTTACTATAATTGGATTCAACCTTCAGATTAATGAAAAATTAATAATAAATCGTCCCTGTAAACTGTAAAGTCTACTATCGCAGAAGAACGATATTGAAGTTTTCACAAAATTAGTTTCATAATCGTCAGGTTTTAAACGATCTGTTTGTGTATAATTCACTTTATTAAATTGTTCCACATCTGTTAAACGGATAATAATACCACAGTTATTATGAGCACATACCGACTGATTAATTTAATGATACAGCATCCGCCAACTCTATCATTTTATTACCGTTTAACATCACTCGCTGTCCCAAAAGTGATAAATAACTAATTTTTCTATTATTTTTTAAACTTGGTTTGTTTGCGTTTTCTTTACTATTTAAACGTTTTATAAAGAGGCCAAATACTCTCGTTTGTTTTTCTGTAGGATTTTCCACTCATTCGATTCCATTATTGTTATGTCACTTCAGTTCAATCAACCTTTTAATGCTTTTGTCTTGTTTTTATTATATTGGTTACTCATTGTCATTTTTGCTTTAGTTCTTATATTTTCTTATGTTCTCAGTTCAGTTCATCTTATTATATTGCCATCATTTGTCTTAACTAAGATAGGATTTATGTACGTATTCATTTTGTTTAGTACCTTTTAACCTTGACTTTTAAATATGTAAGTAAGTAATTTTGAACGTTCTCAATGGGTTGATATTAATTTATCATGAGTTGTTATGCAAATTAATTTTTTCTTAGCACACTGCATTTTTAAAATTTATTTGGAAAACATTCAATAATACGGAATTCGGGAATTTTGAAAATCCTTTTTAATTTGATAATCTCTGAACTTTTTTTATTTAAATGATTATTTTTTAAATTATCCAAAAAAGTCGCTCTTCTAGGTTTGTATGAATTACCGAAGTAATTTATATTTCTTTTTTTTGTGTAAGAGATAAGCACGGTTTATAATGTTCTAGCGCGAAGGTGAATTTTCAATTAAAATTCTATCCTGCAATTTTAATTTAAATCTAATTGTAAATCTTTTAGTTAATTTATATTTTCACCCTGAACGAATTTATTTTATAAAAAAATTAGGTCAACTTAATTATTACTTTATCTTTGTGACAATCGATTACAATTTCATTTTGCACATGAATAATGCTGTGATAAAACGTTTTATTCAATGGTTGAACGCAATTATCAAAGGTGTGTGATAGTTACTTTATCATGCTTAAATAAGTCGTAATTATTGCGATAATAATTATATTGTTATTATTAATTTATGATGTACGCACGTGCGTGTTACTAGTTAAAATTACTTACTTACAAGATAAGCATTTTTGAATAATTTCATAATATTAAAATTTCTCACGTCGATGAGTATTAAAATTAAATAGTTTATACAATGATAAAAAAATTATATCGTGCTCATTGTGTTCGTTGTAATCGAAATTAAATAAAAACGTATCTTATAGATTAACTTATTTTTCTATAGTAAAGGTTTTAAACAATTGATTTTCTATAAATTTATTAGGGGATGGGTTATGTTTCTGGATGTTAAAATATTTCTTTAGTTATTGCTTAAATAAATGTACAATATGCTGGGTGTCCCAACGTTCCGAAAAGCTCCATTACTTGTTTATTATTAGAGATAATGACTTTTTTTTTTTTTTTTTTAAATTATAGCTACGTTTCTGCTGCATAGCTGTTTATATACAGGGTGTCCCAATTAAAAAAATGATAGAGTTATGTCGTTCTTTAAATGTATTTTATTTTCGAATTTTATGCATAATTAGGAATCAGTTTTATAAAAATTGTTTTACCAAGTGAAAATAATTAACAATGTGCTTACTACGATTTTGAACTTTTAAAATGTCAAAAACCATTTCTTTCCAAATGACACCCTTATTGATTATTGTACGGGTTAAAAGCTTTTTTGACAAGTTTTCCATCAATGTGAGGTTTGTGTAGTCGAATGTAAAAATCCAGTCCGCTATTTCAAAGTAACTAAATTTCGAGAAGCTTTTTTGTTTTGGACAATAAAAATCCAATGGGTTACAATTTGTCAATTTTATTGTAAAGATTACAAGTCTCAAATGAATGTTACTTGTCAAGAATAATTAATTTGTTGGAAGTTCTTTTATTGTCTCAAGAAAATCCAGAATTGAGTTGCAGAGAAATTGAGGTAGAAACAGACATATCGCGACCAGTAATAATCGAATTACGTTAAAACGCAAGTTTTATTCCTACCTCAAGAACTTTTTGGAGATGAATTTTAATAATACCATGATTAATAACGACTGAACTTTATGGCATACAATCTTATTTAGTGATGGAGCAGCATTTTGGAGTAATGGGTCTGTTAATCGACTCCAAGGGAATCGGACCGTTTTTTTTTTATGGTGTTTTGAATGGGATGAGATATCGAGAATTTCTTCAAAATGATCTTTCACTTCTGATAGAAAATGTGGATTTGCTTACACGAAGGATTAAGTGGCTGCAGCATTATCATCGAGAAGTTTAACAATTTTTAAATTAATTTCAAATTGTTGAATAGGTAGAGGAGGAGCAATCAGTTGATCTGCTCGTTCCCCGATCTTACTCCGATGGATTTCTTTTCTTTGGGGATTTGTTAAAGAAAATCTGTATTACTTGACCAACAACTGCGGAGGACTAGGAACAAAGAATACGCGATACATTACATTTAATAAATGCAGATATGCTTAGACGTAGATTGCATGTTAGTATTGAAGAAAATGGTTAATTTGTAGCGATGTTAGTTTTTGTCTGAATTTCTCTTGTAACTTAATTGTTGTTTTCCTTTTCTTGCAACATTAAAAAATCTTCAATTTCATACTTTTGAATATTTTCTGTTCTGTTTTTTTGCACGCAAAGCCCACTGGATTTTTATTTCTCCAACAGATAAGTTCCTCAAATTTAGTTATTTTAGGATAACGGTCTGGATTTTTACATTCGACTTTGACGGAAAGCTTGTTAAAAAAGCTCTTAATCAGTTTAATAATGAATTTTTGACATTTTTAATTTATCATGTTCATAAAATCGCACTATGCACATGCGACTGAGCAGGTTGTTGTGTAAACATTTAAAACATGTCTAAACATTTGGTGATTAAACATTGCTAATTATTTTGACTTATGCACGAATTTTTGTACTTCATTTCAAAATTCTGGCAAAAAGGGATACAATTTCAAAAATTATGACAGTAAAACGATTTCTATAAAAGTGATTCCTAATTAACATAGAATCCAAAAATAAATCAAACTGAGTAGATTCCATTTAAAAACATCACTTTCGTATTTTTTTTAAATTGGGACACCTTGTATATAAACTGCAGTATTGTTGAAATATGCAGCAAAAACGTAGCTATAATTGAAAAGAAAATTAATATCTTTAATAACAAACAAGTTATTATTATATTCCTATACTTTACTGTTTTATAAGCTTGAGCAGTATGTATTTTCTAAGGTATAATATGCTCTTAAATGGCATATAATCGCAATTTTCACAATTATATTAGTACCATAGTTGAATGTCGAGATTACCTATTAACGCTTAAAAGCTGAAGTAAACGGGAAAACGGAGAACAAATTATCCGGCCAAATTTCCTTATTTTATATATATATTAAATTTCGTCACATTAATTAAATATTGATCGACACCTTCTTTAGTAAAGGCGAACTTATTGCAATAAACTGATGTTTTCTTTATTTCGCCCTTCTCAAAATTTCTAATTTAATGTTGAACTTTAAAGTGCGTGCTCAAGTTTGCGTTCTTTAAAAGTAACGGAATAAGGGTAAGGACGTTATTTTTAATACATTGTTCCATAAGTTCCCGTTAAGCTCGTAAATTTTGTCGGATGTTACCAATTATAGATTTTTATGATTAACTCAGCCACGTCGCGTCGCGTGGGTAACAGTAGTATAAGTATGAAATAGAAATGGGTACTGCCAAAGTTTTAGCCTTCGCATGTGCAAAATAAATCGTTAAAAAATGTTTTTATTTGTACCTGTAGTTTAGTTACCAAGTTTTTAAAAAAAATTATACCATATAAAAGTTCCTGTATTGCTACGTACCTACACATAAACAATTGAAAATTTGAATTTAATACACATTGGTTTCTTATATATCTTTATTTTTGTTGGGAAACCAAATTAATTTGTATATTGTTTAACCAATAAAATGAGACTGTTTCTGTCTTCATATAGCAATTCTAAGTTTAAGGCCAAGTTTTATTAAGATTCTAATGTTATTTTAATAGTTCATAGGTTTTGATAGTTTATGGTGTTCGCCACCATACATCATTAACTATTAATTGCACTAGACACGCTTCCCCGATATTTAAGTGGTATTAATAAGCAATAACACAGTGACTTTTACTCTCAATCTTTTATGAAAATCGTAATTATTTTACCCTTATTTTTTAATCCACATCTTATAATTAAGATGGAGTTATACGACGATTTCCAAACACTCCTTTTTTCACTTTTTCCGACGAATTAGATTATGTTATTATGAAGCAAAAAAATTTTTGTCCGATGGCCTGCCGGCCGTCCGTCCTTATGTAAACAAGATATCAAGAAACCACTGGTCCGATTTTTATGAAACTTTGCACATAGGTATGTCTTATTTATAACACCACAAATCTGATTAGATTTTGTGCATAACCTATCTAACCAAAAGGGTCGTTAACCTAAACAGATTTTCGAATTTTTAAAATATTTAGAAACATTCAGTTTGCACATTTTTGCTTTAAATAGTTGTTCGTAATTTAAGTATACACAATCTTTGTTTAAACTATTTTTGATCCGATAAGCATTTATTGAGATATGACAATCACGTGACACTAATTGTTCTGACAATGTTTCCACCAATATCAATTATACAAAAAGTTGTTAGAAATTTTATTGTCTATAACTTTGTTTAAACTTTTTTCTAAAACGGCAATTTTCATTTTCGCTTTGTGGGAGTGAGAATTTTTCACTGTCTTAAAGGGCGCGCGATACTTCGCTTTATCCCTAGCGTAGGGTAGTAGGCAGCTTTCGTATAACGACTTGCCAGTTAGATACATTTAACTATTATTGACGGTTACTGAAATGTTTAATTCGATTTTATAAATTACTTAACGGTGCACATCTTCTTCTTCATTTTCCTATAATAGCCTACTGTGATATTGTACAGTTATCGAACCATCTTTCGCTCGGCCGGCCAATACTTCAATTACCCACAAGCGACAAAGTTTAAAGGAGTATTTGTAAACATTCATAACTTAACGGACGAAGTTGTATTATGGATTAGTAATTTGAAGGGCATCTGAAGTTAAGCAATATTTTGTATTATCTGACTTGATAATCTGTTTTTTTTCATTATTTTGTTTGCTATTTCTTTAAATTTGTATTTTTTTCGTCATAGTTGTGACTGACGCTTGATTACCATGTATATTATTACATTTTCAGATTCTGTATAAAATTATAAATACTTTTTGTGAATAACATTATATTAATTTAAATACAACAGTTCTTCAGATATTTGAACTTTGTGTCAAAATTTAAGTTTTCCGACCAGAAAATCATGGTACTTTTCTCATATACAACACATAATTATTTGCCTTCTCGTAGAAGGTGTACTGTAATAGCATGTGAATGAAATAATTGAATGTATTGATACAGAGTGTTCGAAAAAGATTCATAATTGTATACAGAATCTGAAAATGCAATAATATATAGGGTTTCCATTTGAAATGAGGAAGTTGACATCTACTTCCTTAATCTTGTAAGCATAATACCAAATTTGCAAATTTTGGTCTCACTCATTCTCGAGATATCTCTAATTGACGGTTTATCTGCTGTACCCTGTATAATAAATGTATAACATCATTGAGTTGGATGTGGTCAAATGCCTTATGTAATTCGATTAAACACATAAATGCGGCCTTTTATATTCTAACGACTTTTAACGATTTGTCGGATGATAAATACGGCATCAGTACAAGATCTTCCAGTTCTGAACCCGTGCTGCTGTTCTCATAATTCTAGTGGATTATATTTATTTTATTTGTTATAATTTTAGTTGTTAGTTTAAGCATTGTGTTTAATAGATTAATACCTCTGTAATTCTCAAGTTTTTGTTTATCTTCTTTTTAAAGAGTAATAATATTGTGATTGCTCCCCATCTATCCTTTTAGTCTAGTTTCTCCAGACTTTGGGAGTCCATTTGGTATTTGGTCTTGTCCAGGTGTTTTTCGGTTCTTTAGTTGTTTTACGCCTTCCTTCGTTTTATTGGCTTCCTGTCCTATAAATAAATTAGGTAAGTAATTAGTTCATCCATGTTAACTTATTCTGCTCGTTACTACAGTTCATTTACTTCCTCCGTTGATTTCTACTCAGTCTACACATCTGTTTTTGTACCCATTACTTTCCATATTTTTGAGAAGGTTTTCCATTGTTCTTTTTTAGTGTTCTTATTAAAGTTTTGTTTCATTTCTAGTTCTTTATATTCTTCATACGCTTCCTGCGTTTTTAATGACCTGTATTTTAAATAAGTTTTTCTTTTTTTTTTTTGGCATTTAGTTTTCATCTCATTTCGGAACCATGGAGTTTTTTTGTTGTTCGGTGTTATTTTCTTTTTTCCCATTACTTCGTTAGCAGCCTTCACAATATTTGTGCGCAGCGTCTCCCAACCCTGTTTAACCGAGTTTTCTTCGTTTATAGGGTTCTTCAAAATATAAATTTCTAGTCTCTGTAAAGTATTTCAGTGGAGTCATTCAACAATGATTCTATATTGAATTTTCTTTAGTGATTCTGTCAGACATTTTTTTTTATTATTAATAATTGATTTTATTTTGCCTTGCAAAAGCCTAGATCTGGCCCTATATTTGCCGAGTTTAAAGTTCTTATGTCGGTCTTAGTCTGACGATTTGTCACTACATAATCAATCATGGATCGCTGGACCCTTGTATTTTGAAAAGTGTACTTGTATCGTTCTGGGTGGTTAAAGAAGGTGTTATGATTCTTAATTCATTAAGGGAGCACAAATCAATCAAGAAACATTGATAATTCTTTTCTATATATACAGGGTTTTCAAACTTAAGTCGGCACTATTGCTAATTTCGTTATTATTAGAGCTGCTGAGGGTCGGTTGAAGAGGCAAACTAGTAGCTTTTGTTTCTCTCATCACTATGGTGAAAAACAGAATAAAAATCGAACATCGCGTTCGCGAGTTGTCAAATTGTTCCATTTTTTCAAATATTCTCAATCGATAGGAAATTGAATACTGTATAAAAAGTGTCTCCATTATTTTTGACCCTAAAGTCAAAATGACATGATCTCTATAAGTAAGTAATTACTGAGAAATGATTATTATGTGACACTAATTGTTTT
Source organism: Abscondita cerata (assembly GCA_030710515.1). Lineage (NCBI taxonomy): Eukaryota > Metazoa > Arthropoda > Insecta > Coleoptera > Lampyridae > Abscondita > Abscondita cerata. The sequence goes on along the minus strand of JALBCR010001500.1, from coordinate 252,278 downwards.
AACAATATCTCAACTAATATTAATTATACAAAAAACAGTTTTTGGAAATTTTATTATCTATAACTTTTTGTTTGAACTATTTTTCTAAAACGCAATTTTCATTGTCCCTTTCATTTATTGTCGGTGTTAGACGTTTATTTTATTTTTCGAGAAAAAGTTTTATCGTCGCACACTTTCGATACTCTTACACGTTTGTCAGTACAAGAACGATATTGGAATTCTGCACAAAACGCTTGTTTTAATTTTCTGTACAAAATATATTTATGTAGTTGTATACTCGTATACCTTAGAGTAAAATGTATTATTTCAGTTAATGTGTGAATTTAAAAATTTTCGTTTGTTACAGACTGATAGTGATGTGGCATGTGAAGAAGCGGCGCGGTTAACGGCTGAACAAGAAGGAGACGGACAAGATGAAGATGGCATGTTTTATTGTGATTACCATGATATCCCACCACCTCCCGACGGAGGATACGGTTAAGTTATCTGTTTTGCTTCGTTCATGTGTAACATGATTGTTGACGGAATTGCATATACATTTGGAGTATTTTTAGGAGAGTTTGTTAATCATTATGACGAACCTAAAGGTCCAGGCTGCCTGGGTCGGTTCATTGTTATCTGGGATGTATCTACCTGCTGGACCGGTAGTAAGCGCTTCTTGCCAATAAATATGGGTGTAGGACGGTATGCATAGTTGGTAGTTTGATATCGACAGCCGCATTTGTTCTTTCTACATTCAGCCCAACAGTTAATGTACTGATGTTAACGTACGGTTTTATGGGCGGTGTGGGTTTCGGTATGATTTATCTTCCTGCTGTCGTTTGTGTAGGATATTATTTTGAAAACGAAACGTTCTACTAGCTACTGGAATAGCGGTGTGTGGTTCGGGAGTAGGTACATTTGCTTTTGCACCTTTAGCGTCAATGCTTTTAGACGCGTACGGCTGAAGGGTGCTAATATAATTTTAGCCGGTTTAATATTGAACTGTGCAGTTTTCGGTGCACTTATGAGACCTTTGGTATCCTAAATCGTCAAATGTTAAACCACTTTTACAACGAATGGCCGAAGAGCGTCGTTTTCAAATGGAACGTGGGAGCATAGGTGGTTCTTATTTATGGTCCAATTGCCTGACGGTACCATGGAAAGACGTATGAAACAACACGTTAACATTGATCCAGGCGTGCATTCGAGTCTTAACTTAGATCAATTAGCGCCTGGAACTCCAATAACCCCAATACCAACTGCACATTTTCACACTACCCACAATTGCTGAAGGTAAAATACCTGAACACAACGGAAGTGATTCGAGCAACGGCAGTGCTGCAGAATTTAAAGCGAACATTAAAAATCCACGTATCTCCGAAATAACGAATCAAGAAGGTGGAAGAGTGCGTAGGGACTCTGGTAACGACGGTTCGGAAGTTCCTGGCGGTAAAGGCATGCCACGTAACGCCAGCCAACCCGCATTTACTACACACGTTCAAGGTTTACCGAAAAATGGTTCTGTACCGTTTTTCGATCGAATTAGAAAAACTTCATTGAGCGAGCGTTACAAACCTAGTCTAAATCCCATCCGATCTTTGTCTAGGGGAACCGCGAATTCCAACGGAATTTAAGGAAATCTTCTTCGTTTGTTGGAAGTAGAAACAACAATGCAGATGATCAAATGGTGAGCTAATTTTATTATTTTCATTTGTTTTTTTTTGTTCTTCTGAGACAAAACAGTATTTTAGTTAGATTTGGAATTGCTTTACTATAACAAAGTTGAAAACAATCTTACTGCTGGGTTTGTATCTACGTCTATAAATAAAAAAAAAAATGTTAATATTTTTTTAAATTATAATATTAATTAAGTAAGTTGTTTTTGTTGAAGCTTCTATTTGTGAGGATTTTATTTAGATAGTGCAAAGGTTTAAATTAATTTCACTTACTTTATTAATTTAAAAGTTTACAGTTTGTTTTTAGTTTTTCATTAGAACAGTACTAAAATCTAACTTATCTTTATATGCCAAATCTTAAAACCATAAACTTATTATGTTTGAATAAATTTTTATTGCTAATTTTAGTTGAGCTAATTTTTTAAGAAGTTATTGACGGGTATGCATAAATAGCGGGTGGAAAAAGATTAAGTTGTTCCGATGTACCGCTTAGAGTAAGTGAAAATAGTCACAATTTCACAATTTGGATCTTTTCCAATTGGAATCTACCTTTAAAATATATTTGTCCAACATATGGTTGTCCTATGACACAATAGACATGCATCAAATCATTGTTTATATAATTTTTGCGTGATTCATTCTTCCTGAACCGTTATATTTCTTTAATTGTTTCGAAATTAGCGAAAGTGTACGTACAATTGGGAATTTAGCTTTAAAAATTGTAACGTTTTATTTTGCAAAACAGAACGGTTGCAAGGACTGTTATAGTCGTTCAAAACGTATACTCAACATTGTGTTTTTAACATATAGTATTATCGTTTCTTTTTATAACACTTTACCATTCGTAACACGCATTCTGGGCAGTGGGTAACCAGTATTTGTATGTTGTTTATTGAATGTTTTTCCTTAAGTCTTATGGACTACTTCAAGGTTTGCATAGCTGCGTTAGAATCGTACACAATTTAGTTCATTTTTGAAACAATTTTGGACACGACAACATTGAGAGTCTTCAAGGATATGAGTATCAGAAGTGTAAGAAAGAAATTAAATAGTATATTATTACTCAGCTCAAATAAGACAAATATTTATTAAAAAACAAAGTTATAAAAATATATAAACTAGAACGGTGTTTGAGACGTCTGCTTCATAAGTTTTTAGCTCTCTTCTAACGCAGATAAAGTTGTTATTAGATATTTTAACAAACAGAATTTATTTTGTAAACGTTTCACGCCGTGGTTAAGAATTTTAAAATTTTGGTTGTTTTCATATTAAGTTGTAGCAATTCTATATTGAAACCTTTTTTGAAATAAAATATTTATATTGATCGAAATTAATTTTAAGTCCTTGGCATATATTCAAATTAGAAGCAATTATATACAACACCATTGTTTTTACAAGGAACTCTAATTGACTAAAGGTGGTTACAATCATTAAAAATCTGAAAACCGATTCAAATTATGTATAAAAAATGCATTGCGGATTTTTAATTACAGGATACGGAAAGTATGAACTACACTAATTCAAAATTATCTTTGGCTCGGGGGGAAACCTTTAATGGTTCGCCCAATGTCAAGAAAAGACATCTTTACTCTGGGTCTATTATTCATCTTCCTGAATACCAATCACAAAACCTCACTAACGATTTACCGACAAAGCGTTATGAGTATTTCTAGACCCGGTCGAAATGAAATGGGCGACGTAGAAAAAGGTGAAACGTAAGTAACCAGTTTTCGTTAACAAAAACTCAATTTTTTAATCCCAAATTTTGTTTCAGCATGTGATATGTGCCCTTGTTTAGTATTGCCCGAAAGTTTTAAATCTGCGTTATCTCAAATGATGGATTTCAGTTTACTGAAAGACCCAGTATTTATGTTAATCGCTATCTCTAATTTGTTTGGTATGGCTGGCCTATACGTTCCTTTCGTGTACTTAGTTGACTGCGCTAAATCTGACGTAAAGTTTTACTTTTAACCTCTAGGATCGTTAAATTAATTTACCTTGTATAGGAGGTACTTTAGCCAGGAAAAGCCTCCTTTTACTCTCAATTATTGGTATTACAAATACCGTAGGACGTATCGCTTGTGGTTATTTCGCCGATTTTCCACAAGTCAATGCACTTTTTTGTCAATAATTGTTGTTTAATTATTTCAACAATAGCTGTAACTGTTACTCCTTTTGCCATACGTACGGTGCTTACATGACAACAGCAATTTTCTTTGGAATTGCCGCTTGTAAGTGTTCAAACTGAAACAGTTGCTCCAGATACTAATGTACCTATTTATTTTTTTAGCTGGATACATTTCTTTAACGTCCATCATTCTCGTCGATCTCTTAGGATTAGATAAACTTACAAACGCTTTTGGACTGTTAATTTTATTCCGTGGTGCTGCTACTATAGTTGGTTCGCCGATGGCTGAGCATTATACGATTCTACACAAAACATATTCGGTTCCTTTTTTGTAGCTGGTGGCTTATTCATGATATCAGCTTTGACAAGTTTTTATTGCACCATACTTTAAAAATCTTTACCAGAAGAGCAACCGGTCATGATCGATGACGCTCTGACCCCTATAGACGAGGATGAAGAAGAAGAAGACGGTCCAATAACGATGGGTGGTACGGGTAATGCAGTTCTGCTATTATTGAAACGGCGTCTAGTCCTGCCGAAAAGAAATAAAGCAGCTGGAATCTGTTTTTATAAATTAAATTTTTGCGTAATTATTTTATGACAATACAATCCATGAACTGAGATTATCTATACACTTAATTTAATGAATATTTGTTTCATTTTTTAAAAAATATGCATTTTAGTGTGATCTTAATCTTTTGTTTAATGATTATATGTATAAGATTAATTTATACAGAACTGTATTTTCTAAGAAAGAAGTGTTCAGTGATTGTGATGGGATGTGACAGTATTTGTGAGCCATTGATTATCAATTCATGCGAACTAGCCATTAATTAATGTTTAAATATGTATTGTTTTGAAGTAGGAAATATGTAAATATACCAAATTGGACAATTAAAATTAAAGCTACTCCTATTATTTGGGATATTGCACAAGTAAGTTTCATACTATCCATAATTTATAAATACGGATCTTATTTATTAATTGCCGAAAGCGGTGAATGCGATAATTTTTTTATTAAACAGAGTAGCTATTTTTCTTACGATATTTTAAGGCATATTAAAAAGATTCGTATTTATATATCTTCGGAAACACTCTTGTTAGCTTTGTTTCTTACGTGTATTAATAAATTTTGCTCAGGACCCACAACCGCAATGTTTGTTGCCAAATAGCCTTATCCAGAAGTAGTACATGTGCACCACATTTCATATGTAATTGTAGTATTGTTTCCTTATAAACTTAGTATCTAATAAACTGATAAACCTTCTTATTTATTTCTATTATTTCAGATTTCAATACCATTTCTAAACAGAAATTATAGTTTTTCTCGGTTCCATACACAAAAAAAGAGTGTATTGAAAAGTGAATCTGGTCAAGATGAGACTACGACACTATTTTTCATGAATATGAGACAGTTAAGTACTTTTTAAACCATTCGAAAATGTTACATTGCAATGTTGTTAAATTATCCAAATTTGATATTCGAATATTATTGTAATAAAGAAGTGGATATGTTTTCTTAGAGTACTATACTAATAAATTATATTAGATTACTTATTGTAAAATAGATGAATTTTGATAAATAGAAAAAAATCTTTGCATATGAAAGAAAAACTTAAATAATGATCCACGAATTGATGTAGTCTGATCAAGATTGTGGGTCATTATTTTAATTATCCAAGAGTGGTCACGTGAGGTAAACGAGGTAGAAAAAGCACTGAAGACGATTCTCGTAGCGACTGGTTAGTAGTGCCACTACTGAAGAAAACTATTTAAGTAACTTGTACTTGAAGGTGCCTGTGTAAACGCATTGAGTAATTTTTTATAATCAATGGTAAAAGCTAAAAGGTTAGCAAAAAAAGGTTAATGGCCCTAATTATATTTATTCCCTGAGAGATCATGGTATCCTCAATTGCCCTTCATAATCTAAGGTAGCTTTTACCATTCCTTAAGTAATGCCTAACCATTATTGAAGTGAAGGGTTGAGAATCTCGACAAATTGCAGTATATACGGCGGCTCTATGACATATCTCTGAATCGACAATCACTGAATTTGTGGACAAATTGTTATTATTCATGTAATTGTCTAAAGAAAGAAATTATAATAACTTCAACCTACCAACCAACACGTTCACACCCGATCACATAAAAACAAGGTAAATTTTTTTGAAACAAATTATATATGAAAAAAAGTTTGTTTTTAAATTATTATTATGAGTGTAACTTTGTTGAAAGAAAGAAATTGTAATAACTGTAACCTACCAACTAACACCGTTCACTCTCGATAACAACTTCCGTTTATTGTGGCTCCGGCGTTTTGTCCACAGAATCATTTTCGGCGATTGCCCATTAAAAATCATTTTCGCGGATTCAGTTGGGGTTCGGGGGGGACGCGCCTTTGACGATCGCTAAGGCGTCGTTTTCTACTTTTTATGTTTTGTCTATTCCGCGATTAGTCCGGACCCTATACGGCGTTGCTCACATTTTGCCGATTGTTGATTAAATAATGAACAACGCGTCTTGATTTTAAAAACACTATATTTTAAAACTGGAACATAGCACTATTTACAAATGCGCGTTGAAGACTTAAAATTACCTATTTAAAACGTGGTTCTATTAAAACAAAAATTGATTCGAAAACCGAATTGGTCATGACTGCAAACAATGATCGAATACCAAAAAATTGGGGAGCATCCTCTCAACCTTCCCAATAGCTGGTAACGTGGATGCAGGGGGGGGGTGGTAAGGTGTGCTGCCCTACTGGCTGCAAACACACTTCCATTTAGTAAAATCAATGCTAAAAGAAAGTTACAGACTAAAAATTTGTAGATAATATTCGTCCCCCTTGAAATACCTTTGGATTTCATCAAATTGAAAAAATAATGTAAAACAAAATAACAAAAAACACAAAACTTAAGTCTAATGAAATTAATGTACAAAACTACACACTTACAAACACTATTTAGAAACAAGATTAAGTTTGCACTAAAGGCATACAGAAACGATGCAACGAGCACAATTATATTGACCCTTCTGGCATTCTTACTGAAGCTGCACAGAGTACCGTGGTCGATATCTGTCGCCGCTGAAGAGGTAGTCAACTTGAAGTAGCACGATGGAGCTTATGTTGAGGATGTCAGGAAGATTCTTGCTCCATTTTTTCGCATCTTTGAAGATCAGGAACGACTCCCCGTTTCCAGCGCCTCCAATTCAGCCAACTGCATATAACCGCGGTCAGAAAAGCGCTTTCAATGGTCTACCCATTAAAAAGTGTCCAAGAAAGAGAGGGACAAGATCGTCAGGATCAGAGGAAATAATTGACAGTGGTTTTGAATTTAATATTGACTCGATCGTAGTTAACATACTGTATAAATCTTCAAAGGTGAATTTCAAGTTACCTAGCGTGTGTTTTAAAGGGTTTTTTTACAGATTTAACTGCATTCTACCAAATTCTACTTTCGTGCGGAGAGCGAGTATTAATAAATTGTTTTTGCTTAATCTACCACGAACGCGCAGAAAACCCGACTCCCGCAACAAGGGATTGAGAACTTGAATCCGCGAGTTCTTTATTACTCGGTTTTGAGGATTAAACCTCAACTGCGAATTAATTAGCTTGACAAAGCTTAGTCACAGAAGTCTGGAGTTCGGATGACCTTTTTTTCGTTTTTTTTATGTTTCGGACCACTTGAACGTCAGTTCGAAGAGATGGGATCCTACAAAGCAATGCCAGATTTCCAATGCTTCTGCATCTCCTTGGAGGCTTCTGCGACCTGATCGACAGGCTAGATTCAACCTTTCCGATTGAAGGTAGTCGCCGCGCCACCTTTTCTCTTCTCTTTCTATACAAACTTATTCATTACCTTGTCGATAGTCCTGAATTGTTGGCAAAATTATCTTTTTTCCGTTCCTCGACCACCGGCTCCGATTTCCTACCACTTTCTACCTACCCACTCCCCGTACGCGTGTGTTGGAGTCATCTTCTATTTTCTCTTTAGCGCAAGCAGTTAGTGCCGCACAGAAATTTGATATTTTTCACACGTCCATATCCGAGATAAAATCATTCTGTAGCGACTCCCTAGTTGGTTGATCGATTTACATTATTTACCTTGTTTAACGTTAACGTTACTACTTTTGATTTGTTTTGGATTATATCTGTAATACCTACGTCTAATTACTTTTACGTTTATATTATCCGATTCGTTTTAATTTTTGGTATTTTGCTGTTCCCGCCCATAATTGGCTTTTGCTGTGGTGCGGCTGTATTTAAATAAATAAATAAAAAGTTTCCCTCGAATGATAAAGGAGAATAGAAGCTCAAAAGGGTTCAAGACATTTGTGACAGATAAAATTCCCAGTTTTGGTAGGAACGGGGTTATTATTAGGTACATTAACTCCATAAGATTCCCAGAGTTCCAATGGAGACCTGAGTTTCAGAATCAGAAAATCAGAACGTTCACCATTGGACACTGTGAAAAATTCAAATTCATCTGAGTTAGATGTTTTGTTGGATAAAACTTACGGATCGTCAGACCTGCAAAAGAAAGAATGGAAGATATTTCTTCTTTTATTCGAATGGCGTTTTCGATGCACCCAGAAAATAAAAGGTCGTCCATAAAAGTTCTTTGAAATAACCAGCAGACTCAGGAAAGGAACCTTATGTGAGTATACAATATACATCAAACAACGAGTGGGGAAGTAACCAGCAGAATCAGGTAATTGTGTTGAAACGAAATATGTCGAGGGGTTTCTCGAGATTGTCTCTCTTTGAAATAGATTTGGAAGTATCCAATTTCAAAACTTTTTATGATTGATGCAAGTGTGGGCAACAAACAGCCGAAACTCCATAAACTAACGAGTTTAAAGGGAATAAGAAGATTTTTAAGTAACTACCAAACCAAGAAGAGTAGTAGACATCGAAAGGCCTAAAGAAATATTTCGCTGAGGCAAAGTTAGCTTATGGTACATAGCTCAACCAATTAAATGTCAATGTCGCGCTGACGGGTCGGCGAGGCGCACATTCCGGAGGAATATTCCTTACCAAACGTAACTCGCGAAGCTGATCAGCACTTTACGAACTACTAAACAGTCAATACCAGACTTATGTCCGGTTGTGAAGTGTAATTCCAGGAATTGTATTTCGAGCAAGTTGAAATAGTTAACGCTTTTAAAATCTGCGTTGACATCATTTAAAAGACCATCATCGTATGAATTTATAAAAATTTAAAAGTTAGATATGGTGGTTTTATAAATGAAAGATCACCAATTTTTATAATTTAGAGCCTCGAGGAGGATTAGACAGTCCTAACCGAAACGTCGGCGTGTTAATTTTTGACTACCTGATTGCCTTCCTACACAAAGGCTCTCAAGTTTTTAGGAAATCTATTATTTTAGAAAACATTAACGAGAAGTATGTACTTTAATGTAAATTGCTGTTTTCTTTGTGACGTGTTTGGAAATTATAAACCGGAAACAGCGTTAAATTGTTTAACAATATCAATGTTTATTTCAAATTCGAATATGACTGCTCTCAATGTACTCTTAGAACATGGCGACTGCCAATGCGTGAGATGGAATGCGCGTACATTCCTCTTCATCACGGAGAGTTGTTCCTCTGAATAAAATCTGTACTCTGTGCCTTAACGTTGATTTAAGTGTTCTTAAGAATAGCACTCTTGCACCAGTTTAAGTCCATCGATATTACTTTGACACATCTTCAGCAGAGCCCTAGTGCCAATAAGTTCAAAATTCTTTCCCCGACATTAAGCTACTAATAACTTTTAATAATAGTTGCAATGAAGGGATCTGTACGTCGGTCATGTAGTACCCTGACACCACTGGCAGAAAACCCATTAAGAACAAACTACAACTACGCCTATGGGTTTAGTAACAGCAGTGACATTCTCTTGTCTTGTGGTTCAAGACAATTAACTGACGAGGATTGAATTTTGTGTCCTAAAACACTTGAAAAAGATTCCAAACTTTTACCGGTTTGATCACATTTCTTCATATATATGCGGTAAATTTTATAATTCTAGTAAATTTCAAGTGAAAATGCATGACACGATATTATTTCATTGCAGTCTTTTATCACTTGGAGAATGTTTCATTTTTGCAGTTGGTAACAGCGAAATTGTTGTTTTGTATTTAATCAATGGAGGTTTGTTTATGTTATTTTAGAAGGTAATGTTTATATGTATTGCAATTTTGAATCTGAAAGATAACTTATGGTGCTTAAAAGAAAAATGTGAACGACATTCTTGATTTATTACAGAAATCTTTCTTACACCATATTTTTATATGCATACTATGATCAGAATGATGATGATTACTTAATTTAAAGTTAAAACCCAAACAGAAAGAGTTAAAGTGGAAGACTTGTTTGAATATGAAGGATGTAAAGTAGGTCGTGGTACTTACGGACATGTGTACAAAGGTAGACGAAGATGGTTCGATAATCACTACGCCTCAAACAGATAGAAGGAACTGGTTTGTCCCATGTCTGCATGTAGGGAGATTGTTGTGAAGTATTTATATTTGGAGAAAATTTGAAACTAAATTTTACTTTGTAGTTGTTACGAGAATTAAAACATTCTAATGATAAATTTGATAAGAGTGTTTCTTTTCACATAATGATCGCAAAGTATGGTTGCTATTTACTGTGGAGCATGATTTGTGGCATATCATAAAATTTCATAGGGCAGCTAAAGCAAATAAAAAACCTGTTATGGTACCGAAGGAATGGTAAAATCTTTGCTGTATCAAATCTTGGATGGAATTCATTACTTACATTCTAACTGGGTGTTACACCGTGACTTAAAACCAGCTAATATATTAGTAATGGGTGAAGGGCCTGAGAGAGGTCGAGTTAAAATTGCTGACATGGGTTTTACAAGATTGTTTAATGCACCTTTAAAACCTTTAGCAGATTTAGACCCAGTTGTAGTTACTTTTTGGTATAGAGCCCAGAATTGCTATTAGGTGCCTCGATATTACACAAAAGCAATTGGTAAGTTAGTTCAATTTATTGCTAAATTGTTAGTAAAGGACTATCAGATTCCAATTTAAGGCGTTTCATATAGAAGTGGTACATAATCATCCCATTGTATGTGGAAAAAGTTTGCAGCTACTGGTCTGCTAAAGTTGTATTTTTTTGCAAATTTTCTGGCAGTAGAGCCCTATTAGTAACTGTGTCATTTTTTATTCGCTGTTCATCAAAAGTCAATGAATGTCTTTGTTCAAACACGAAAATTGATGAACGACAATCCTGTGCCTCTAGGTGGTCCCGCCTACATACTCTGTTAAAATTTCTCCATTTTCAACTTCACACCCTGGTATGTTCCTACTAACCAATGATGCCACTCTCTAAGTACAGTTCCACTTGAAGGTGCATCTGGATCCGTGGAGACAAATAGTATATAATTTATCATGTTTACTTGCCCATTTTATTTGTAGGATCTTACCTGCACAGGTTTGAGTTCTGATCCAATTTCAACTCTAATGTTGTTAGGATAAATAACTTCTGCCAAATCTGATGGAATTATGTCAATGATGTCAGGAACAATTTTATGTCTGTGAATACCATGTAGAGCTATGGAGTAGTTTCTATTTAAATTAAGTTTAGCCACTATTTTTCTTGTAAACATTATCATATTTATTTTCAACATCAAAATTAGAGTTGCTATGTTTGACAACTCAAATATTTCTAGTTTTCATTTGTTACATGCATACTGAAATAGTTATTTGTTGCAAGGCCTAAAGTACTTTGTTCAACGAGTCTGAGTCAATTAATTTGTTAGTTATATTCACTTATAGGAATGAACCATTTTCTTTATTTTTATCTTCATTAATTTAACTCATTGATTGAGATACCAGTAATGCATGATATTTGTTTCACAGATATTTGGGCAATTGGTTGCATATTTGCTGAACTGTTGACATCAGAACCAATTTTTCACTGTAGACAAGAAGATATCAAAACCAGCAACCCTACCACCACGATCAGTTGGATCAATTCTTTAACGTAATGGGTTTTCCGTGATGAAAAGGATTGGGAAGATATCCGAAAATGCCTGAGCACCCTATTTACTAAAGGATTTTAAGAAATCAAAGTAAGGAGGTGAAAATTTGAAAGGGCGAAACTGATTTTTGGGGTAATTTTAGTTATGTAAATTGTTCGTTGGAAGTACATGGATCGCCATAAAATTAAACCTGACAGCAAAGCCTTTCACTTTACTTCAAAGGTTGTTATTGATGGACCCCACAAACGCATAACTCAGAACAAGCAATGCAAGACGCCAGATTTTACTGAAGATCCTCTACCTACTCAAGACGTTTTTTGTGGGTTAGCATAATCTCTCAAAAGGTGTCGATGCTAATGATTACATTCCAGGGTGTCCACCCACCCGAAAAGAGAGTTCTTAACTGATGATGATCAAGAAGAAAGACTGACAATAAGCCAAGCACAACCGCAACAACAAGCTCAGCAACAACAACAGCAACCTCAACAGCAGCAGCAACAGACGCAGTCTAACAATAATGACAACCATGGTAATCCTTCCAAGAGGCCAAGATTAGTGGTCCTCACCCGACAAGTTAACCTCAAGTGGTTCCAATTACTCAACAACAAGAATTTCATCAACAACAAATGATGTACACAATAACAATCAACAACAACAACAGAATTTTCAGCAAAGATTTTAATCTGGATTGCTTAACAATAAGTGTAGTACCAGGAAACGGTATATTTGTGAATGGAAGATGCCGAGCTGTAGAATACTTGTACATACAATATTATTGATTTTTATTTAAGAAAAGGGCTTAAGAGGATTTACTGAATTTAACCGACGTAGTGTTTGAAATTTGTTATTTTGTAATTATGTAAATATTATAGTTGGGTACACTTTTGTAATCGTTAAATAGAAGTAAACGTGTATAATTTTTATTCCTCTAGTCTTGATTGTGAATAAATAAAGAAATATGAAACGGGAAAAAAATCAAATTTCAGGGGTGGATTTTTCCTTGAAACTATAAGAGAATACCAAAAATATTCGTGTAATCCTTTTCCGGCAGCAAAATTTGGTAACTATTTGTTTAAGAAAAATGAAAACCAACATTTTTGACAAAAAAATTTTTGCACTTATTTATTTTCACCCTGTATATTACCCTTTTCAAAATACACCATCAAATATTGTGTATATGTTTTCGAGTAGTTAGTGGTCAGACCCACTGCCACAAAGCATATAAATATGATATTAAATCTGTTAAATCAATAATCGGAATAATAGTGACTTTGAAAGTTTTAAATTTAAACGAAAACAGAGTTTTACCTTAAAAGCATTCAATCATTAATTAAAGTAAATAACGAAACGATTTCTTTATAAGATCTCTTGTATTTTTGTAGGATTAACTATTTTTGAGAAAATAATGTTTTATCAAGTACATCGTATGAATCATGTACAGTCTTTCACGTTTATAGTGGCGCGGTTACGAGCAGGTACATGTATTAGTTGTTTCCCTTAATTGCATTCATAATAAAACAAAATAAAAATGATAGATTTTGCTAATGTATAAGTAGGTTTAACAAAACTGAAGCTATAGTTTGAAACTGTAAACTACTATGCATTATGATGATTTCAAAAAGTTCACTAACGTGATAAACATAAATTGTTTTTACCTATCAACATTTACAAATGGCTAATCTGGTATTTGCACATAACTTGTTTATTAATGACGTTTAATTTCTAATGCTTCTAATTTTAGTTCTTTATAATTAAATTAGTTAATTGCAGGATGGGATTGTTCGAGGATACCAAAACCAACTTAATAATATTATCGTTTAATTATGTACGTTTTCAAGTTTTACTACCGGCACCTCTTCACAACGTTTTCTTTGCCACCATCTCCTCCCGGCCGTGTCTCTACTCGGCACCTGTCCTGCCGCGCTATACCGACTCGTGGAATATTTAAAATTCAAAATATAATCCACATAATTAATGGTTTCATTCCAAAATATGTTTTGCAAAATTTTATTTATTTGGATGTTTATTTCTCAAAATCGATCAAAGTTTTTTGTGTCTTTCACTTTAAAATTTCGAATATATTGTCCCATGAATCTATATTAACATTTTAAATTGTGAACTTCGATTATTTTAAAGTGTTAATTTCGTCCTTCTCATTGAATACTAAACGTTTACCTGTTTTAAATGTCCGAAATTTTATGAATCACTTTGCAACTCACTTACAGTTTCAAGTTAGGCTTCGCCCTAAGTTTTGTTAATCCGGTATCGAGTTTACCTATACAATAGCAAAATCTATCCATTTATTTTGTTTATGTATCTACGCAATTAAAGAGAAACAATTAATTTGTGTGCCTGCTGTAACCGCAGCATTATAAACGCGAAATACTGTACCTAGGTTAGAAATCATCTAGTAGTTTATTTAATATTTTTATTGGAAATGTTATTAAACTAAAAATAAAATTCAAATTATTAAATAAAATTAAAACATATGTTGAAAATGACCACATAATCTGATTTATGTGGGCCGTATGTAAACTATAACTTACAATATGATGTATTTGATAAAATATTTTTTCAAAATGGTTGATCCTACGAAATAGAAAGTAGAAATATTAGAGATCTTTTTGTTTAGAAGGAATCAGGCTATTCGAAATGAATTTTTAAATAATGAAATACGAAACCGGAAAAATAATAAATTTTAGGGTGGTAGTCCAGTGCAATTACGGAAAAGTGGCAAACATCCAAAAAGTTTTAACAGGCTGCGACTGGTAAAAAGTTTTGTTTGAGGTATAAACGTAAAAAATAAATGTAACAAAAATGAGTGGCACTATGAAAATGGGGTGTTTCTTGCACATAATATATTTATTCTTTTAGACATGTATAACATGTATAAGAAGCGTCAAGTATAAAACAAAAATATGTGTAGTCATACAGGGTGTCCTACGACGATTAAGACAAGTAATATATCAGAATTGGGCAGTAGTAGATAATTATAATTTTGGGGTGTAAATTAGAACAAATGCATCTTTTCTTGTTATTGTGTTACCCAATGAGGTATTTGTTTTTGGTCACGTGATCGCATTTAAAATTATTAATGGGACAACCTGTATATTTGTGCCTTTCTGTGTTTCTCCCGATAAAACAATTCCAACTAACTAGCAATTTGGGGTCTAAAGTGATTAATTCAAGAGCTACAGGTACTTAAGGATTGGAAGTTAAAAATTCACCCTGTAATTTTAGGCTACAGATTTAGAAGATTTGAAAATACCTCATTGGGTAACACAATAACAAGAAAAATATAACATTTGTTCTAATTTACACCCCCAAAATTATATTATCTACCACTGCCCAATCCTGATATATTACTTGTCTTATCGTCGGGACACCATGTATATACAGGGTGTCCAGAAACTCTCCTGACAAACGAAGACTGGAGATTCTCAGATAATTTTAATACAATTTAACCCAATTCACCTAGTCCAAAAATGCTTCCTAAGGGAGCTAGAGCTCTTTGAAGATGGCGCTGGTAAAGTAAAATTAAAAGATAAACTCGCGAACTGATAACAATTTGACAGTTGGCAGTTCAGAGCCAACTAGTGCAAAATATAAATTTAACTTTAATGACAAAAACAAAAAAATTTTCAAATCCATTTTTCTAGGAAACGGTGTATCCTAATGACTTAACCTCTTCAGACCTAGTGGTCAGTATTGTGTACATAAAACTATAGAATGGCTAGAGACCTGACTATTTAAAAACAGCAAAAAAAATTTTTTTCTAAAAATATACTTTCTTAAATGTGTATGTAGAATAAATAATACTGATTACATAAAAAAATTGTTTTTTATTACCGAAAATATATGTACATTATTCTGTACATTAGGCAGCTAGACAGATCGAAATTTATCTTCTATGATAATCAGAAAAACAGCTTTCTTTGCAGATACATAAATGTATATTGCATTTCATGCATTTATAATGAGAACGACCTTTGCAACCCGCACGTTTACAACGTGCTGGTTGCTGGTCATGTTCGGGCAAATGATCAACTCCATCAAATCTAAGGTCGTCAGAAGGTCTAACTTCGCCTCTTTTGGGGAATAGATTTCTATGTTGCTACTGCTTGGTCTACCCCGTTTTTAGAAGGTGTTTGTTGACATTTACTAAATCATTGGCAACCTGCATCCTAAAATGCATAAGATCAAGTCTTTTTCTTTGCTACACCTAATTTTTCACAATCTATACGATATTCTAGCCAGGAGTTCACCAGAGCAAAATCAATCGCGCGTTATCATCCTGAGGGTCCATTTAGTAGATTTTATATATATTCTGTAATGGCTTATCAACCGATCAAGAAGGTCAACACCTCCCATCCCTGAATTATATTTAGCAACAATTTCGGGTCTATCGACGTCAATGTATTTTTTTTCTTTTTTGCACCATCTCTTCACTTTGTTAGTTTCTCCAATACCTATGAAGTTGGAAGCAAGAAGTACAGAACGATTATCAATCCACTTTGTCACGACAACATCCCCGTCTGCACTGAAACATTCTTCTGAGTATCCTCGTTCATTGCCCATGCATTTTCTTTATTTCATTGTCTGTTGAGAGTGCTGGTTTTGAAATCTGTTGATACGTATGGTACAAGCAGCAAATATTTCTTTTTTTTAATATTTGTAAAAGATGGTATGAGGAAAAATAATTATCAAAATATAAATGTGGCCGTGGCAAGTTATTCTTTCAGAAAGTGCAAAACCATTGTTGCTCTCTAATCCAAATTTCTGTACAACCATCTGATTAATCTCTGTTTACTGCCTTGATATATAATAAAATCATATGCTATCCCATTGCTTCCGCAAAGAATGAAAATTTTAATTCCCATGGATTTGGCTTAGATTTAACGTATTGCAATACAGATAGTGTTTCCAGTAAATGGTACTTATCTGGAAATTCATCAACGCATAATTCCTCTGGTAATTGTAATTGGTGACACCGGTTTCTTATTGAGTCATAGAGAGGTCTCACTTTGTAAAATATATCATTGCAGCTGTCGGGTCTTTCTAAATTGTTCACAAAATGAAGATTATTCCTGAGTTGAAAAAATCTGTCCCTAGACATGTTGTTAATCAAATAAAAGAAATATTCAACGTTTTTCCCAATACATGTAAACTCTAGGAAATTTTAAAGTTCCTGCAGCAATGTGCAAGGCAACTAAAATTTTTATCTCAGAAGAGTTGCATGGTTTATTGTGTGATTTGTTTGATGAGCGTATGTGTAGTAAATTCTGCAGCTTTTTCTGTACATATTTTCTGGAATATATTTCAAAAAATATGACAATGGTGATAAAAGCTCAGGAATAGAGTCATCATCATCTTTATGAAAGTGTACAACGTTTGGAGTAAATAGATTTTGTTTTTAGACCATTTTATATGTGTTTTTCAGTTGCAACTCCTAAGAAATATATGTAATTGTTTATGTTTCAAAAGTGTTGCACAGAAACTTACCTAAAAATAAATACAAGTTTTCTAAATCTTCTTCTTGTTGATTATTGTTGTTGCTCTGATCTCCATTTTACTTCCTTCTTGGTATAGCTCAGTGTTATTGTTCAAAATCTCTAAAATATTTTGGTCTTCATTTTCATTATCACTTTCTAAAAGAATGTCGTCAATTGTTTCAAGTAAATTGCTTGGTAAATCGTTTTCAGTAAGCAACTTATTAATTTCATCATCTTCATCATTGCTATCACTCAGATTTTCAACTTCAGAGTCATTTCCATTTTGTAGAAGCGATAATATATACTCTGATCGATTTCTAAATCCACGATACATTTTACAAAAAAAACTACAAAAAATTAAAAGTTAAGTTTGTGTTGAATGTACATAATACTGTACATTAAAATTGGTGGGTAAAATTACGACAAAATTTTAATGTTTCGAAAATTAACTTCATTAGCAATGTAAAGGCATAATTCTGAAAACGTTATTGGTAGGTGTAATTATATTGAAATGTGTAATAATTTATAAAACTTCAATTTGTAAGTAGAGAGCATACAAAGGTTATGTTATTCCCACGAAAAGTTATAACTTACATAATTAAATAAAATTTTACTACCACCAACAGATGTTAACAGTATTCACAAGCATAACAATTTAGTATGTCCGATTTGTACTAATCAGTTTCTAAGTAGTAATAAGAACGCTTATTAAATTTATGTAATAGTATTCTGTACAAATGTTATCAAATACTCTAGAAAATTGTAAATAAATCTGGTCTGAAGAGGTTAAAGTAAATACCTTTAGTACTAGGAATACCTGAAAATTTAATCAATCTTGTGTCACAAATGCTTAAAAAGTTAAAGACAAAAAAGTTATGAGTTAAAATAACTGTTGACCTACACAAAACGGATCGCCTATGCCCAGTACTAGAAATTCGCAATTGATGGAATCGATTTATCTCTGAAGGCTAAACAAGCATACTCAGTTTTGCCTTTCTAAGTAGAAGCGTTCTGGAGGTATTTAAAAACGTAATTTACAAAGCGCCATTTTCAAAGAGGTCTGGCTCCCCTTAGGAAGCATTTTCGACTAGGTGAATTGGGTCAATTGTTTTAAAATTATCTGAGGAATCTCCTTGGGTCTTCGTTTGTCAGGAAGAGGTTCTGGACATCTCTGTAGATTTAAAACAAAGTTTTAAAATTCTACTAAGTAGACAATAAATAATCATTAATATTGTATAGGGCATAATACTAATAACTATTTTGGACATACTTGATTTTATTATTTCTGGTAACTTGTTAAATATTGTTTGTACTGCCTACTGAGAAGTGAAGTTTTACATAAGTTGTATAGTCAATCAGAACATTATCCCACGATACTAGTGCCCGAAAACGACAGCATTGATGATATTTAGACCTTTAAACAATGGGTTTATTACATGTAATTTTAATTTTATTCTAACAAATGCTTTTCCCAGTATTTTTAAAATAAAACACAGAAAGTGCATAAAAGTACCAAAGTTATTACTTACAGTGCCTCTCTATGAATTCAATATTTAAGCTGTCAATATATATTACTTTTAAGAAATATTTGCACGTTGTGAAAATTGCGCATGCTGGGAAATATTTACTTCTCCAGACTGAGTCTTATCGGTATATGTAACAATACTTGGTTCACATACTTTCGATACTTTCTAGTCGAGATGATGGTAATATTGTTACGCGTGGAATGCTTGTTTAGTAATTTTATGTTTGTTGAAGCAAATGTGAGTTTAGGGCTCCACTATATAAATTCCTGTTATAGTTAACATAGTAACATTACTCATAGCTTTATAAACAACTTACAGAAAGTTTGTAGTTACAGAATATGCTTTTGAATTAAAAATATTCTTTTAGAAGAAGGTGAGACTCCAGAAATTACACATATGAGTTTCCTGGCGCAATTGTTTGGTGTTAAAATCATCAGCATAAAAGACATAATGAATTCTCTTTAATGTTTGTTCATGTATTTATACGCTAATGTAACAAAATATATTGAACCTAGTATTAGCCTCGTGGTACTAAGCCTGTTGAGTTTAATGGCAATGCAGAAGATAATGTTGTGCATGACTGTATTTGCAAATTGGAATCTACAGATAGAATGAATTAAACTAGTATGTGGTAGCCAAGAGTACAGCCTAGTAGATTCAGTTTATTAACAAAGTTTATCGTCGAACACATCGTGCTTCTATTAAGGTCAAGCAAATAGCACCGACATGCCTTCTTCTCATCGATTATTTTGAGCAGATGTACCACTAGACTGCTGCTAGCTACTGCGACTTATTAGAGCTCCGAACGTGTTGCTGTTCATAGTCAGAAAATGTATTTAAGCAAAGATGATGCCTGCATGGCGTATTCAAACACTTTTGAAAAGACAGATGTTAGCAATTGCCTATAGTTGCAAAGGCTTTTACCGTTCTCTTTGTGTGTACTTAACTTCTTTGATTATAACTGTGTTGTGCGACTTGTTGATTTTTTATTCTTATTTTCAAAATATAATTGTTGCGTCAAACACAGGCTTATGGAGTTTTATTGTTTATATCAATGCATCGATTATGTGCAAGTGTTTAATCTCTTAATGCTTGGCGATTCTCATGATTAACTATTTCTTTCTCTGTTGTGTTGTCTACTCTTTTTGAAAAGCTTGATTCGTACCTGTTCAGTCGTGAGGTCAAAACACTGATTAGTAATGCCAGTATTATATATATGCTTTCTGCATTCTGTGAACCAGACCCTTTTAAAATTAGTTACATAGTACCAAAGTTTTCTTATAGGCTTACGATACTGAGTCAATTCTCAAACTTACATAAAATCCACTTTATATCAGAAATGGTTAGACTGCAGTTTCCCCGCAAATTATTTTGAGTAGGTAGCGACAACACACATGGAGCAATTTATTACTGGTTCAGTTCGATCTTTCAGCACAGCAGCTAACCTTATAAATTGTGATATTATTTATTGTCGTGCTTGAGCATAGTCACTCAAAGAGGTAAACATAAGCTTGTAGCTAGGTTTGAATATTTTTTGTAAAGATACAGAGATACATATTCCGTAGAGTAACGGTAATACTTACATATAAGCCACTATTTTATTACTAGTTCGAATACCATTTAAACCACAGCTTTCGTGTCTTTTCGTTCAACTAGCCCAGAGACTTCTGCGTCGCTTCGCACCATATACTATGTTGTCATCGCGTGCCTGCTGATACTGCTGAAGTTACACCGTTCATCATTTGCCATACTGAAATATCAAAATTTTAATGTCGTCAACTGGCTTAAGTCGTTGCGTTTAAAGACGAATATATGTTTACTGACAGATTGCATTTAATACATGTGCCAAAGATTTTTTAACCCGGTCGGTTGATCGTCGCTTCCTTGCGTGTAGATGCTGCGCCCCCGACCGCTTATCGAATTCATTGAGCCATCACCGCATAACCGATATTTGCCGCTGCACATTGAAGCAGCAAAGCTACAGCCGTTGATCGTGCCGACTATTTGTACGCACCAAGATTTGCAAAATAGTTTATTTTCGTTTTTAAAAGTGTTTCGTTATAGCCGTATCAGGTCGTACCAGCATATATACAATATCCCTGAAGTTTTACACATATGTTGCTTAATCGTTTTGTGCTGTTTTCGCGAAGCTCAATCGTCACTAATGCCCAGATTACTTGCTTAAACATTATATTGTCTTTCACAAAGTCGTGTTTGTTAGTTTGTGCCGTTCGCTTGAGTGGCTGAAAGAATACACAAGATGCAGTAATTAGTGTTGTGTATGCAAGCATTGACCTGTTATTATTACCGGTATATTGTTAGATTGTATTAGAAAGTGACATTTTATGTTTTCTGTAGGTGAAATTTCTCAGCTTGGTGCGGGTAGTGGTCATTTTGCGCAAAATGTTCTACAGAAAGTTGTCATAAAAGAACACTTCGCAGAATTTTTCAACAGGCACTCAATTACTGGTGGAAATTGAGCTTCATTTTTGAATTTTTTCGGCGTGTCATTCTGCATGCAAACTATGAAAGTACACCTTTTTTATACATTACACTCGATTTACAACAAAAAGATATTTGCACTGAAAAATGGTGTAATAATTTCCAGTCATGATTTTTTAGTCTCAGCACTGCTTGTTTTTTTTGAACAATTACTATTGCCAGCTCCCATGTTAGTCACCATAGAATGTGTGGTTCATTGTTTTACCACTATTATAATTGAAATATTTTATATAGAGGTTTGTAATAGAATTACATGTAAGTAATAAAAATTGAAAATAATATATATAAGGATATTGTCATGTGGGCACAAAAATCTTTTTTTTTTTTTGCTTTTTGAATTTTGCAGTTTGGCCGCAAAAACCCGACCCTCAACATGACAGACCATAGCCAGTAAAACTAATGAAAAAGAGAATTTTATGTCAGAAATTGTTACTAGCACATTAGTAATGCCTCGAAAAATCTGAAATAGTCTCACACCAATTTTACTGTGCATAAAAATCGGCTTGTAGTATAAATAAAGTGTATTCACCAAGTTTATAAATTGCATTTCTTTCTTGCCAGAGAAAAAATTCAAAACTGTAAAAACGTAGTTTTTCGCGATTTTCACCTTTAATTTGAGGTTATGTTTAAAATGTTTCGTACAGATGTTCATTTTTTTATTATCTACAACTCTTCTGTAGAACATTTTGCGCTATAGAGTCATTTTCGTTTAAATATGTTAAACGTACATTTTCCACCCCTAGAGTCTTTACTCCCATTAGTGCCTCCATCTATTTTTGTTTGCTATTTATATTTGCCAGTACTCGCGCAGCCTATTTTGGTCGTGAACGACAGACTGGATTGTAGCTTTTTCTGAAATATACGAGGTCACAGAGGGCCGCTTACACGTTTTTTCGCTAGCACTGCACTCATTAAAAAGATTGTTTAAAATTGTTTGTAATATATGGCATTTTTTTAAATAGAAAGTTCCACACATTAATCGTTACTTTTCTACACTTGCATATCACCCATTGATTTTTTTATGTCAGAGGCATCTTTGTGCTGCCTAGACGCCTCTGAATTCATCTGTTCTTCTGAAATGATCGTCAAACACAAACATGGGAATGACATGCCGTATACTTCTGCTAAAATATTGCTGCCACAAACCTGCAAAGATGTTTCGAACATACTCCATGTGCCACGTATACATTAAACTCGTGTGTAATAGTCATGTCGGGATCAATACTCACTTCTGACGGTTTAATATGTAAAGATAGTCGTAGTCACTTTCTGCATATCAGTAAGAGTTTTCACGTATGTGCCTTGTATGCAGGTGAATGAAAGTGAATCTCAGTCGTTGTGCCATTGTAATGAATGGTATCATTCCTCGCTCCAATATAGTACTCGACACCAGCTGTCAGCCTAACTATTGCAACATACCAGAGAGTTCAGCGCAGCTTTTCGTTTTCGAAAGTTAAACTGAGAAAATATTTGCGTGGTGTTAGTTGGTGCTCTTCGATCGATTTAATAAGTGATTTTTGCAAGTGTGCTTATCAGCAGTATTCTTTCAGCATACCTCATTAAAAAGCTTCCTCCTTTGTGATCAGTGTTTACGAAACAAACATGCTCTGATTTTTGACAGTCTCATTTGTCAAATTTTTTCCACATACGATATTATATTGTAGCTTTTTGCTCAATGCTGATCAAAGAGCGGGTTTTGGCGAGTTTACTGATCTCAGCGTTAACATTCAAAATAGTAAAAATGGTATTATAGTCATTCGGCATTAGCTTACTAAAGTGTAACGGGTAATATTTGAGTTTTGTAGTTTTTCTACCTCGAATGAACATATTAAGGAAATCAAAGGTCTCTCTTGATTTTAATTTCAGTATTTGAATTATCCAGGTGAAATTTTCACCGGAGTTTTTACGGTTTTTTTGATTATTCTGCCTAAAGCTTGTATTAGCTTTGTATCTGCTTAATCTTAATTTACAATTGGTTCAGTGGTAGTCCTCATCCGCATCTGGCGAATTATATTTTGCAGGGTTTTTTCTTATTTTTGAATTCGCTTTAATTATTTGCATACCAGTTGATTACCGTATAACTCCTTTCTTTATAGCGCACTAATTTTTTGTTGCCAATACAGCCTGAAGAATCTCATTTCAAAGCTGCAAATGTCGTTTCAAACCATAATTATTTCTTCTCCTCACTGTGCGGGTCCAGACGCCACCATCTGGCTCAACGGCAACAGCCACTAACAACTGAAATTTCAATATATTTTTTATGTAGTATCAGCAGACACAAAGAATCAGCAACATTTACTACGCTTGAGATAATTTCCTTTTTTGCTTTCTTTCTTTCTGCTGTCAAATTAAATGTAAGAAATTTGCTTCCACATTAAATACCAGCCATAATGCTGCATCAAACTGATGAAAGGCATAACTATTCAACAAAGTGTATTTTGATATGTTTTTTTTCGAGTGGTACTTTTGAAAATTCAGAGATTGATTGCAAAGTTTATTGAAACAGCTTTCTTGAATGCTTTTGTGAACGTATTCTTGCATATTCGAGCAGTGGGTTTGTAAAGTGCATTTAGTTATTTTCGGTTGATTTATTGCTGCTCTCTTTCTTTCACAGTCGTGCTTGAGACAGCGTCAGCAGCTTTATTGAGTTACTACTATCATTGAAATTATAAATGAATATGCCAATGTACTTATATTTTAATTATTTTATAGTTTTATATCAATGGTTATCGAGTTATCTCGAGCGCTACCCGTTTCGGGATATCAGCACAGAAGTAGTTGTAGGCTCTAATAAAATGAATGTGTACTTTAACATTTCTGTCAATGTGCAAATGATCAGTTATTTAGCCGCTGTATTGTTTATTGTTTTGTAAGCGAGCCATGTACTTTTGTTGGTGAAGCATGTGTTTGCCAAAGAAGAAGCCAGCCTGACAGAAAAGTTACTCTGAAATTCAGCGGGTTCACGTTGTGCCAGGCCGACATGTGACTGGTTAACAAAATTTTCCGGTCAAATTGTTGCAATTATACTGCTTAAACGATCAAATAGCACGACATGTTTTCTGAGTAGTTTTAATTACGATTTATTGCTTCCTGTGGTATTGTCATAAATTTGTGTAATTTTTAATTAGAGCTACATTTGTGGCCTTATCAAAAACATGCGTATCGCGCCGTGTCGTGCTCACACACACATTTATTCTAGAAACGTGCTTAAAATGCAACTGACATATTCGTGGGACAGTTCACGTGTCGTATGCCAGGGCATGCAGACGTTTGCCCGAAATTAAGTTTGTATGAGCGCTGTAAAGCATGCGAATAACAGTTGTGCCACAATGTTAGCAGACTCACGCTTCTGAGAAAGTGTCTCGAAGAATTAGCTCATGAAACCACCATGAAGACAGTTTAGTGAGTCATTTCACTGTGAGCAATCAAATTTATTTGCTTTCTTAAATGCAAGGTGCTGTAGTAATTACGAGCGTGCCCGCAGTATTTTGACCTCAGTTTGAATGAGTTATGTGAGTTAGTCATGTAGTTTAACATTTTTGCTTCCAGCTGACACTGCTTTTCTTTGTAAAGTCACTCTGTGCAGGTAATTGAAGAAGAAGACGGAAGAGTTAAGAGACGATTCAATACAACTGATACATTTTAATGCAGCTACATTTAAGCTCTATATTCTGGAGCCTACCAAATTTCCTGCTTACCATCAGGTGTAACTTTTATTATGTGGTAATTGATTACAACAATTTAGTTCGGGCTTAGTTTTGAAGACAATGCGTGAAAGTATCATGTAGCAGCTGAGGTAAATGAAACACAGGCAACAGACTGATATGCCCAGCATTTTTTTAACAAGATTTATACAAATATAGCTCCAGTTGGCTGTCATCTTCAGGTGCCAGTACTAGTAAATTAGCCATCCACCAAATGCCCAATCCTCCTAGCAGTTTTCACGTGTTCTTCTGCTTATTCCAACAAATGTATCCATGCCTAAAAATCGTATAACAATGTCGTTAAAATATTGCCCAGAATATTATCACAGCAGCATGCCTTTAAAAAGTGTCTTATACATATTACCTCTTAGCCTAAAATTGCAGCCACAACACTTTTAGCCTTTTTCAACAGTCATATAATACATCTCTCCGGCCTTACGTATCCATCCTGGCCATCTCTAGGAGTTTCTTTGCGATCTACTAAGTTCATCGCACCATGGGCAGTGAGCACTGTGTTCAATGATTGAAGACACCTGTTGTCAGTAGATAGTTTCTGAGTTTACGAAGAATATTGTATAAACAAAAATGATGTATATCTTTGCATTTTTGCAGATAGTTCGTTCTGTATCATAACTTACACTGCTTCGCGCGTTTATGAATTGCTTTACCATGAATCGTGAAAATTGGCAAAGCTGACGTGATACAGCATCGTGCGCCTTTTCAATCAGCAACGCATATCCAAAGTTTTACATATTAATGGTCGTATGCAGCCGCTCACAGCAACCAAGCGATGAGCTGCGTCTTAAATACAAATTATAAAAATAAAATCAGCCTTGTGCTTTGTGAGAAAACAAACAACTAAAGGCGTGGTTGCCGACTGCCCTCATTGCAGAAATTTTTTGCCAGATGCTGGGACGTCGCTTAATTGTAATAATTTAACACTAACATAGCTGTATTATCGTCGTTTGTAGTTGTCGTGTTTGTTTTATACTTGTATACTTTCACTTACAAGTTTTGGCTAAGATAATTGTGTTCGATGCAATCATCAATTTCTTTGATGGTTATATTATTACCAAACTGATTTAAACTGCTGTTTGTGTAATCCTGAAAAGCTCCCTCACAATGAGGGGCGAACGTAAGATTCACAGCTCTTTAGGTTGTTTGTTTTCCTTACCGTTAGGGTTCAAACATCAGTTTTATTTTAAAATTCTACTTGGAGCATCATTTCATTTCCAAATAATGTTGTCTGTTTAAACTATAAGAAACTACGGTTTTAAACCTTCGTTTGCTTGCTGTGTGAGCATATGTATTAAACAATATGTAAATATATTTAAAAAGCTTAACTAATGTTAGGCACGAATATAATTTGAACAACTTGCTCTTTATAGTCAGAAAAGAGTATATAAACTCGTTATTAATATATTTGCTGTTGGAGCTCGTATCGATTACACTAATTTAAAAGTTCTGTTAGCTATGACACATTAAAATTAAATATATTATATCATATAAAGTTAGCTTTACCAAAAAATTAATATATATTCATTTTCTTTAATAATTTTTTCATTGTCGCATTCATAGTTCACAAGATATACTCCGGCCTATTTATTATATTTGGTTTTCTGCTTTTGCCAACTTTTGACTCCCTTTAAATTATAACTTATAGAAATTTCATCAAAGATACCTTTAGGTGAAAGAGACCCCTGACCACATAGTAGCCGACATTTGCACGAGTCAATCACATAGTCAGTCAAAGAGTACAGCTTGCATTTAGTGTGCAAAGCTAACTTTTGCTTCCATTATTGTATATATTCAATCAGTATGCCCACAGAAAACAGTGTCTTTATGGCCCCTTGACCACAAAATTTATTCCACTTACTCATTGCTACATATTTTTATTGCATCATATCGCCGTTGACAAGTTTATTGCCACCATTACTCCTCACAGGTGCCCCGATCACTAGTATTTTTCTGACACATGGGCTCTTGTGTCAACAAAATATTCAATTTTTTGCCTTCCTGAAATTGTTGATTTTTGACATACAACCTATTGCAGTATCAACGACGATATATTATTTAAAGAAAAATTCAGAACATTTCGGTCTATTTTTTATGTGAGATATCGCAGGTAAGTGGCAATGGCAACATGTACCTGTTTTTTAGTGCCAAAACAGCACATTAAAAGAAATATGCTAGCCTTCGCTTTTGTCGTACTGCGCAAACAATTTTAATTGGTTACTCAGACTCACGAACAGAATTAGTCAGCAGATTAATGAGAATGCGAGTCACGCAGAACAGTCAGAGGCCGAACGTATTTTTTCAGAAACGACATATTATTACTTTTTCTTTGTTGTTGCAAACAACACGGTCAAATCTCCGAGCCGGAAAGCTATTTTGCAGTTGTAATGGTACTTCAACTTCTCGAAATTTGCGACCGTCGTACTCGTTAGCAATGCAGAACATGATCACCCCCACTTTGTAACTCGTAATCTCTGTGGAAAAATTCATTGTCACTGGCACCGTAAATTTACAGTACTTCTTTGATACCCTCCTTCATATCTCATGGTTCATGAGTTTTTCGTCACAGACGTTTTTGCTGAATACAATTTCCAGATACCTGTAGACTGTCGAATTATATGGTACTTTTGAAACAGTCATACCTAAATTGAAATCCTAGTAGGCAATGTATTTGTAAAATGAACAACATCATTTAGGTAGAATCACGAATTGGCACCTGTGCTACCTGAATTAGCCTGAAACACATAAGATAGTAATCGTCCGGCAACCTTCTGCTACTGTTGCTTAACATGAAATCATTTTGTAAAGAATGGTAAAATGTATTTTTATCAACAGGTAACAAAGTACAATTAATCATTCAAACAGCCTGGTCAAAATTAGACACATAGTGTCAATCAGATCGTCAAATGTCCTTTCAGGGGAAAGGTATCACAACATTTTCGAGACTTGCTTCTCGTTAGCAATCATCTTCTGCACTCATTTGCAAAGCTGTCGCCGATACTTAGTGATGAAGTCAGTTTGTTACTGCCGTCGCCTTGACCTGTGGTGCGGCAGGCTGAGACGCAAAGTTCTCTTACTGAAACGCTTGCATTTTCTGTTGCTGCACCCCCACGTGCAGGAGTGAGCTGAGGCCCAGCTGAGGTCTTTTTGTTTCATCTCCTTCAAGTGCACTCAGCTGGTTGTAAGCCCAGTCTTGCTTGCGCCTATTCATGGCTTAGCTTGCAACCTTGTCATTTGCTCGATCATTTGCATAAAAGAAGAACGAGATGCTCATCGGCCTTAGTCCTTGTGCTTCTGTCATCTCGATCTTCTGGGAGATGGTCGGCCAAACAGAATTTCAAGCTCGATGCCGTAGTCATCGCCCCGACGCTCTTCGCCCTGGTAATGATGCGCCACACAGATAGCTAAGCTGTGGCTCACCGCGTCGAATCATTCGCGCCACACGACCCAGGCGGAGAGCGTCGCTCGCACACCGACGTCGCTGCGGCTTATGTATAGCGTGTGCCGTGCAACATTTTACGCATTCGACCGGTACTGATTATGAGCGAGTTTCGTATAGCGGGTGTTCTTTCATCGTTCTTTCGTGATTTGTAAGCGCCAGTTAAAGAGAGGATTTTTTTTTATAGGTCAATATTCTCAAAGTTTTTCCGTCGCCTATCTACCTTCTTTAGTCCTCGACAGTGGCAGTGCGTGGGTTACTCATGATTGCCGGTTTGTAGTTCGTGGTCGTTATTGAACCAGATTTTCGTATTTTTTCGTAGCCTCGCTTGCCGCATACGATGCTGAAGCTCGTTAGTTGTGGGATGCAACATCTCTGATACGCCTACTTTCATATATTCGTCATAAATATATAGTATATACTTGTGCCGTAGCCAGTTACCTGCCCACTTTTCACAAACGCATAATACTAGCCATTGTCGTCAGTTCATATTCCGACCAATGGACACGAAAGCAGTTTTTCAGAATACTGATTTGTCAGTTCATTCAACGCCATGAACATGCTTTTGATATTACGGTGGAGACTACGAAAATAAATGCATTGTTAGAAATGAAAATTATTGTACTGTAAGAAATAAGAGTGCAATACATTTTGATAAACATGGTCGGAAAATGTTGTGCTGAGCCAGATACAAAGTTTACTATGCTTTGCTTAGAAATCCCGAAGTAAAAATGATGAAGAATGACATTTTTAAATAGCTTATTACAAGAAATTATCACGCAGAAATAACAGTTGAAAGATAGCGAAACTTAACAGAGAAGAATAGTAGTTACGAGTAAAGAAGGTTTAGCCTTTAATATATAAGATAGCTAGTGAATTAAAGAAATAGCTCACATTAATGTATTGTAAAGTACATAAAACAAATAATATTATGTTTTTACAAAGAATATGAACATTATTCATTTGCTTAAAATTAAACATTTTCCTCACGTTTCATTACTGATGATCATCCAGTTGCTAGATACCTGCTCACAGCTTCAGCCATCGCTAACACGATTCAGCCGCGTATATCGACGTAAAACACGAAAGTCTGGAATCACCGACATTAACAGAATCTTTTCACTCTGTTAGTACTCCGGGACACCAGTTGATGTCTGGATTGTCGGCGTATGCTGTTTTCCAGTTTTTTCACAAAGATTGTTTTATTTTCTTTATAACATAGGGTATACTGTTATTGTACCAAATCTCGATAGAACAGATAATCACCAATGTTGTTGATAGTCTTTATTTAAAATAAAAATAATAAATAATAAAAACATACGCCCTTATTTCAGATTACCTATTGTCAGTTTATGCTTATTTTTTCTTTTTATGCTATTTAACATTTTATTATATTTCTAAGCCTGATGGTGAAAAAACAGAGAAAAAGTACTGGCTATCGGCGCGTTACAAAGAGTAAGTATTTGAAGTCCCAGAATGCTTTTCACACTGTTTTTTATTTG
Source organism: Abscondita cerata (assembly GCA_030710515.1). Taxonomy (NCBI): domain Eukaryota; kingdom Metazoa; phylum Arthropoda; class Insecta; order Coleoptera; family Lampyridae; genus Abscondita; species Abscondita cerata. Next base: position 222,294 of record JALBCR010001500.1, on the reverse strand, counting down.
AACACCATATTACCATATTGACGTAGAATTGCATATTTCATCCAAAACATACCTGACAAGTGAACAAAACCTTTCTGCAACATCATACCAGGCGCTTCTTTTTACCACATAGCTGGTTGGCCTATTTGTCTTCATGCAAAAGTGCCAAAGACAGCACGATTTTGGCCTGCGGATTTGCTTCATGCATTTTGCATACCTTCCACGCCACCTGGGCCGTTCACAGCCTGTACCAGCGGTACCACGAAACAATGGTTTCGACAAAGAAGTTCTAAAACTGGCGAATTACCTCTGAAAAAAATGGTTCCGTATTCGTGCGCTGTAATTCGAAAATCCCGGTTGCTTACTACGCCATTTAATCGTCATAAAACCTTAAATGTTTTTTGACGGCTCATATTGCAGATAGAGTTAATACCTCCGAAACAAACTGTGTCGCCTGCGGTTTTGGTGGTGTCAACATTTTTTTACATTTTTTGAGAGTTGCAAATCTCGTATATTACAGCTCTTTAATGGTGTCTTTAAACAGAAATATATCATGTTTCAGAAATTCTAGTGATTTTTGTTGTCGTTTGTTGCCGGTTGCTTTTTTTATACATGATACAGGTGAAAATGTACTTTGCTGAAAAATAATGAATATTTTTTGTAGTAGGCTAAATACAAGAGTGATAAAGCCACTCTGTGGCTCTGAAAGTTTGAATGTAGCCAGCCATATTATTATTTAAAATTATTCATTTCAGATAGCTTGATTTTTTCTAAACAAATATGAGCTTCTTTGTGCTGGGATCGTCATTCTTGAGAAAATGCATTATCAAATATATCGTATGGATTTCTGAGTTTTTCATCAGATATGATAAGTCATGTATGGGTTTTAGCAGACCATTTTCAACATTTGATTTGACTCCTCTATTTACTGGCCTTATACTATTTTTTAGTTAATAATGTTTTCACACAATATATACTCAAAGAATTAGTTCAGAAAGACTGAGCTGAGTGAAGACGAAAGTGGAGCTGTGCTTTCGGAAACGAATTCCTTATACCTTTTTCTATTTCGCTTATGTTTTAAATAGTCAAGTGAGCAAATTTAGAAATTCTGGTTTAAATGTTAGTTTAAGTTTAATTAGTTATTTATCATAATGTTTGACCAAAATGGGTGGAAATGTATGCAGATGGGTCAGTTCCACTGGAACATAATTACGATTTAAATTACCCACACTCAATGTACCTGATCGCTTTGACGTTTAATATTAAACAGAATACTGCTTCGTACTGTTTCTTACTCTATAAAACGTCCTCAATTTTCTATAAAGCCATTTAGGTGTGCTTTATATTTCTGCATCCTGTAGTAACATAAAGAGACCTTATTTGTTTAAAGGGGTCAATATATTCGACACTTTAAATACGAAATATAAACAGAAAGTTTTCGAAAACAAATTTTAGCATTTTCCTTTCTTGTGGTTCATAGAGAATATCACAAAATATTACTAATGCTTTTAGCTGCTCATTTTACTTTCTTGTACATTTTACTCAGGTCAAAGAAAACTGTTTTTTAGAAATCTCGTAATTAAGTAAAGGTTGTTACAGCGAACTTTACGAAAGACCTCATTATTGTTCGATCAAATGACACTCATATTTTTCGCACCCTTGCTTAGCTACACTCATATATTGCGAGTATTGCAGTAAGTAGCAGTAATTACAGGCTATTTTCACTTCTGTGGAGAGCCGATGTTTTGTGTTCAGATACGTGCTGTGGTACTCAGAGTTGCTGCCCTAAAGACAGCGGGCATATCATTACGCTCGGCAAAGCTCCAGCTAATGCTGATGTGTCTGTAGTCTTAATGCTAGTTAGCAAGCTATTTTTGGATCCCAAATTATAGTCACTGAAAATGATAAATAAATTGACATTGCTTAGCATTCTCGTGTTCAGTGAACGGCCACATACCACAACATTGCCGAGGTCTTCCGTTGCGGCTTCCGGCATCCCGGCAATTTGCGCGGACGATACGTTCTTTCATGCACCTGCATGCCACCGCATCACTCTTCATTTACCATGCCTTCTTTTAATGTTTGACGTCGCTACCGCGTTCATCAGCAGAAGTCGCCGAGATACGGCGGTCGTCCGTGCGCCTTCCGCACCCATATTGTCACTTCTTGGTACTTCCGAACAGCGCCAATTCGGTTGCCGTACATTACCCGGTAAAGCAATGCTGCCGCTCTTTAAGTCCTTGACGTAATGCCGCATATGCTTTCCTGCTTGCAGCGCATCATTCTCTATCGTTGCTGTGTCTTGAATCGCCGTTACCGAATTTTATCACTGGCTAATGGCCTCCCCGCCGGTCGTGCTCATAGTCGTTCGCGTACCTGGCACCGTTCCTTTTCAAAATCCACGAACGTCGCCTGTCAAACAGTCAACATCATTCAGTTAAATGCGGCTTCGCGTGCCGTGCTTGTTTCTTTCAAAGCGTGCCATGTCCTTCTTGCCACGGTCTCGCGCGCCGCAGCAGATTTCTCGGAACGGTCTGCGTTTGCCGCCTGTCGGCCGAACTTTCTCAGCGTTCAGTTTGCCGCCAGCTGGCCGGCTCAACACGGGAGCGTTTGCACACAGCGATTGCGCAACATATCATTAATACGACAAAATACGCATTGGCTGAAATGTTCACCGCCTTCACGACCGCCGCCGCTTGAATTTTTTTCAGCCCGCGAAAGCCTTCGGCCGTGATTTTTTGTGCAGCAAGTTCTCATCATGAACGTTTTTTGCAGCTGTCCATTCACGCGAGTTTTATAATCTGTTTAAAATAAACAAACACATACAGCCGGCAGCCATTTACATGTCGTTGCAGTGGTTTATCACCTAGTTCTTCATACTGTGTTACAGCGAACGCAGGTATACCGATGTTTAAATTCAGCAGTTCATAAAATTCAAATAGAGGCTCCTCGGACAACACTGCCCTCGAAACATAGGCTGGGATTATGTTCCTGATACATGTCAACTTAGTGTGTCATAGTTAGTGACATAGAAAGAAGAACACTCAGTAATAATGAATTATTTCAACAATTTTTGGTATAATAGTGTATACGCTCAGATTGCAACGTCATACTTGATAAAAATTAAATTAGCTAACTTTCAAAACTTATTACAGCTCAATCACCATGCCAACACGTTCGCATACTTAATGAGGGTGATCGATTAGAGGTAGTCCATCCCTACGTTACTGGCCGATGCTGTAAAGTCGTTATTTGCAGGGTGAGGCAGTGGCCTTCTTTCCATATTCTTGAAGGGAAGCGATGGGCTTAAAGATCGGGAAATCTTGGCGGTCATGGGCCTATTGTTAGCAACATGAATGCATCTGAATGGGCTAGTTGGGAATGCCTAAACATAAGGTAAATATAGATGTAAGGCGCAGTAGTACAGCCTTCTAATGAACACCAAAGTGTATTCCATTCAGTTTCATACTATACCTTCACTGTAGCATTATGTCACCACAGAAATTGTATTTGCCTACTGCGTGTTTAACAGCATACAGAGAAACATCAAGACTTTTTAAATAAGTATTTCATTAAAACATCACTAATTTGATAATTCTTGAAGTTTGAAATGTCAAGTTATCCCTGCAGTTTATTATTAATTGTTGTATACAGCACAGTAAAATGTGTTGCACTGCGTGAAGATTGACACGTGTGAATCCAGAGAAACCAGTGGCCAGCCAATAAGTTGGTCTGTGGGCCCAGCATGTGTGTTGGTGCGCATCTAAGCGATAGTTTTGACGCTTGTAATAATGCCGCCGATGTAAAGTCACGGGCGTGAATTTTTGCAGCCAGAGCACGTTGGCCGTTGGCTCGCCAGCTTTAAATGAATCTTCACGTTAGCTGGACAATTTGATTTTAGTTATGGGTATCATCATTTCAGTACCCCCTAAAACTGTCACTTATCTGGGGCCCTTTTTTTTAATTATGGATAATGATTTGATCACACCAATAATATCAGCAGCTTCCAGTACTGGTATGTGCTGGTTTAAATAAAGTTTTTAGGTATTTTTGGATTTTTAACATTGAAATAAACATAATTTTTCCTTAGAATATTTACCCGATTTGAGTTTGGACATCCTTGTTGCCACATTGAACTGATTCTGCATGTCATGCCCTCTTCTATCGCTCAGTGGAGCCCGTAAGAAAGTGGGATAAAAGTTCGAATTATACATTTAAATGCAGTTACTGGCATGGGAGATCAACATACAAAAATGCTTGCTTTGTGACTGGCAAACACCGTGTAGACTGGTTTTTTCAGCGTTGAATGCTTCTTCTTCACTGATGATACGTCAAGTCGGTCGCTCTTGATCTTTCGACCTGGAGCGAGACAGGGTACAGCCATAAGACAGCAGTCAGGAGGAACAAGGGGAATGTTTGCATGAATCCTGCTGACCTGAGTTCATGGTCTGCATTCATCGTTCTTACTAGATTCATCTAGATTAGTTCATTACAACGGTTTGTGTTGCTGATGTTGACATTTCCAGCTTCGATTTTATAATCAGCACATTTGTTTGTATGTATTATCCTCGAGTATTTTGGCACATTTGTTTAAGCTGACTAACGTGCAAGTTTCACTTATTTCAGTATGTTGACTAATTGTAACACACATAATTACAGTAATAGCACTATTACGCAAATGTAAATAGTGAATTAAATAAAGCTCAGGGCAGAAAGTGACAGTTGCTTGAAAATTCTCAATTCTTGGTTCAAACAGAGAGGGTCCCTGAGCTAATGTTCTTTAGTCCTCAATTAAAGAATCTGCAGAGCACAAAATCTTGATATTCCTGTAGTCTGCTAGTGAAGTAGGACTCCAGCAAACATACTGATAGCTTGTAGTCATAAAATAAACTTAAAAGGAGCCTGCTTGTACTCTCAAGTTTAGGAATTACTCTCTGTAGCAGTTGGCTCACTTGGGGAATGGTCAATGTCATAATATACACAATAGTATAGTCGTTACATTTTCTATTTGGGCAATACTGCAAGTGATCTGCAACACAGCTTATAGAGATGATGATAAACTGCTTACTTGCTTACCTCTTTTCGCAAATATTCAAAAATATGGGTCAGGAGTATTTTCTGGCTCCAGAATTTATCAAATAGTCTTTTTGGATGAATGTCGTTTATTCTTAATAAGTTGCAGGCATAGTCAAATCCCATCAGATTTGCCGATAGCAGAATATAAACTGCTTAAAAATTGTTTAAATGGACTTAAACATTTATATATTCTGTTACTTATTAAAGATGATTGAGCAAAGATCGTTCAGAAAAGTAAGTTTACAGTGTTAAAAACGGAAACTGTAAAATTCGAGATCGAGATACCTTTGCTCAAATAGCAGATTTTCGAAGCCATTGCAATTTCTAGCGATTTTTCTATAATAGCCTGCTGTGTACTTATTTGTCAACATTTTCTACGGTTGCAGTTCTGGTCGATACTCATGTGTGCCTTGCAGAGTTTGAAACATGCTTCATTTCTACCTGCAGCCAGTTCTGATATTTACTATAGCGGTTCACCGAGTTCAGAGGCCAATAAACAAACAAAAACAGTAAAATGTTATTTGACACACAACACATACAGTTAGTTAAACAGTATTATTAGCCTATGAATGCTTCATGAACATCTCAGTTTTTTGCCCAGCAGTTCAAATGTAAATTTAGTCTGGCAAATGATCATCATTTGCTCTTGAACTCATCCTACTTCAGTAGTGCTTGTTGCTTCTTTTAGCTGCTTGTTTTCGTGCTACGACAACAAAGTAAAACATATCAATAGCGCCTCCCAAATTCGATTTAACACGCAAAATCAGTCGAGCGTAGTTGCAGCCACTTATACGAAGTCGGTCAAACTGCGGGATTCGGTTACGACTCAAAAGTTGTTGCTCGACGTTCGCGCGCTGAGTTTTTCCGGATACGAGACTGTAGCTCAGCGTTAAAGAGATGGCAAAGATGGCGTTGCTGTGGTTTCGCGACTACCGTTTGCTTAATAAAACACGTGAGCCACGAATATTTTTTTGTCAGCTTGGGAGGTCATTGAATGAACATAGGATAGCGCGTCACTGAGGCAATAAAGGTATTTGCGTACTTTTAGCCGGGATACTTACCTTAAAATGCTTAAATAAACATTCATGTGTAACATGCAGCTGAATGCTGTTACCTGAATTTTGTACGATAGTTATATTTTTGAGCCAGCATAAGCGATACAAAATTGCTGAATTTGGTTTGATATTCTAACCATGTCGGATATAATTTTTACATTGCTTATAAGGCTGCCAGATAGTCAGCATTTGATTCTTCATTCGGACGCTGCTCACGTTATTACGAAGATTTGCCATTGAAATGATGATGTGCCGTCTGATTCGTGCCATATCAGCTCGTGTTACAAAGTTGTATTTAGAGTAAGACAGAAATATGTTGCAGTTAAATAATTAATGTTAGAGATCGATATATCAGCCATAGAATTGGGCCCTTTGGTCACTTATTCCTGAATATATCTATGGTTTAACAGAGCCAAGTCAAAGCCGTTCAAAGAAATGCGGACTTGTTCTTCGACAGTAGCTTGTCTTCTGTGGTAGTGTTACGCGAAAGATTTTTTAGTAAGCATTCTTTAAATTTACTGTTCATCACTTTAGTAGTCCTAAGTTTGTTTAATTATTTATTCGTAATGTAAAATCTGGAACCATATAAATTGAGGGTAATTTTTGCTTAATTCCATGTTCACGTTTTTAATTTTTCATACGCCGCCAGATAATAGTTCTTTTCATACCTTGCTTTTCATTTCAGGTCAATTGCATAATGTGAAGAGAAAGCAACACACAACAGTACGGTTAGTACACACACATTATGTGGTAAGTCATAATAAATTAGCAAATTATAAAATATATACAGCTCGTTAACACAGAGCACCAAGACACCAACATCGTGTTATTCACGCTGAATATACATACTCTTAGTCGTGTTGTTTGCTAAAGTAATATCGCTTTCAATTGTGTACCCTAATGTCGAAATAATTTTCACAGCAGCAATCGCTGATCAAGCTTCTTTGAGTTTTAAACATAGCCACTTTTAGTGGAGTTACCCGCAGTACCTTTCATATGCGATTTTAGACACACTTCGGAGTAATAAAATGGTTGTTGCTTTATCGTAAAATTTTTTTTTAAGTTCTGCAACACGCAGTTGCTTGCTGCGTCTTTATTACACTGAATATCTCACAGCGGTTTTTATCATTTCTCAGCCGCTCTACTTTAAAGTGATAGCTCTGTTTCGTATTGATAAGCGTGAAAACATGCAATTAGATTTCCATTTTGCCTAAAAGTGTGACAAGCCACGCGACAGTTCTTCGTTTCAGCTGTATTTACATTAACAACAAAGCAACAAAATATTTCCGGTTACAAAGAGATGTAAACATTCGCATACATTTGCAGCCTTGCAAAGGTAGTGTCGCATAAGTGTTACGTCACACACAAGCAAGAAAAGAAGAGCACCCGTGAGCCCAGGGAATACCTGCATTAATGTTAACCATCTACTACGTCTGCGTGTTATGCCCTTTCTGCAAATGTGCCAGTGATATTGTGCTCTATCATAAAGAAAGAGGCCATCACTAGTAGCTCTACAGCCATAGTTTATTACCTCTGATGACACTGGGGCCTGTTCTTGAAAGTTTAAATCCACAAGTGCTGGGTATGTGTGTCAGTTCTGCAAATATAGTGGAATGCTTAAGTGGAACTGCTGGCAGTTGTGAACATGTTATTTTTGATAATGTACCAAGTTCTCTTAGTCATAGATACTTCCTAAAAGTTTAGAAAGGATACTAAAGGTCTGTGACTCTCACAAATTTATTTCTCATAGCAGTAGGTATATTCTTTGACACTTCCTTTGCTTAGTATTCGACTCAACAAAGATGATATAGCAGTGTAAGTCATTACTCGAGCAGCGTTGATGCATCACTTGCTTTTAAGATGTATAATGGCATTATCCGGAAATACTAGAGTTTGTTTTTTGGCATGTGAAATAATGAAAGTTTCTTCTTCTGTGTATGTTGCTAGTCAGACACTATGAAACATATTTGGTCGAATATTGTTAGTCGCGTGGAATATTATTATTACTGATAATGGGGTATTACGAGCAATTAAGTTGACTTATTAGCACTTGTTGTGATTGTAATAACACTATTAGTATTACATTCACCAATGATATGCCTATCATCATTCTTTCAAAGTTCATTAACGTTGTTTTGTTTTTTTGAGCGCTACGATTTTACAGTATATGTCTTCTGTTGAATTTACTGTTTGATAATAAAGAAGCATTTGCTTATAATTTCGATTGTTCTTTTTTTTCAGCACCAAAGCCACACATTTGTTTTTTGAGGAAATTACTTTATAGTTGTTTTATAAAGCGATTTAGTTACCTCTGGTTTGTAAAGGTAAAGAAAATAGGTGGTTATTTTTTTAACAAAAGTTTTGTTATTTTTTTTCGGCGATGGTTTTCTGCTTAGAAATACAATTTTGCTAAGATTAGGTGAAGTAGTCTCCAGTCTCAGACTTATGTGCCTTTTTTGAGTTAAATCAAAACGTAAGTTTTTGCGAATATTTGTTCATGTGATACGGTTTATTGATGTGTCGTAGAGATTACCTGCTTTGATGCACATAGTTTATTTATCACCTTATTATGTACCTGGGGAAGTATTAAAATGTAAAATTGCAACGCAAACGTTAATGTGCAACTTAAGTTAAATATTTGTCATTTAACATACAAAATATTTTCAGCTGAAAACATAAACAGCCAAACATTTGATATCTACCTATTTTCTTTAAGATTTATCTATATGATTATTAATATATCGAACGTGCCGTAAGTTCATAAAGTCAACAAAACATTGGCTGCCATTTTTTAGCCTGCGTTATGCCGCAGCAGTCAACAGAAAATTTTTTGTCAGGCTTCGAGGTTTACTCACTGCTGGCGTAGGTAATTTGCAGATAACATCATCGCGGGTCGTCGAATCGCGTTTCAGTATCATCGAAAATAAATGTGCCAGTTCTTCTCTGCTCGTGCTCTTAGCTTACATCATGGCCTTTTTCTTTCTTCGTTACAGCTCACGCGGCCGGAACGACAGCGCATTTTGGCGAGTCAGGTCTCCAGCTCTGCGTTCTTTCTGACACCAGCCGCTTCTCCAGCTCCCATAGCGTTTCTCATGAAGCGTCAAAATGTCATCGATACTCGCTCAGGTGCACACATCGCCTCTCGTCGCCAGCGCTTTCTGGTTTTATGCTCTTATCTTGCTACATATGGCGCCTGCCTTTGCTGCCATCTAGTTTTCTTCGGTCTGTGATAGTGATTTTCCTTTTTCTTTTCCAGTACATTTTCTTTTTCATCATTTTGTTTCATTATAGGTGTTACCTTTCACAGACGGCTTGATTCAGAATGAACTGCTGATGGAAGTGCTTCTGCATCGCGTTCAACAGCCTCATTCACGGACAGCTTCGCCGAATGGTTACAAATTGCCGGTTTGTCACGTCGTGACTTCCGGAGATTACGTACCAACACTGAAGCGTCAGTCACCGTCATCGTCATAGCCTCGTTCAGCGGAATACACAGTGCCTCTAAAAACCACCGGTAATATTTGTGGAGTGAATGCTACCATATTTTTCCAGTTAACATTGCATTATCATAAATACAATGTCTTACCAGCATTGCGGAATGCTCATCCACTCAACATAGCACGATTATACGTGCTTGAATGGGCTATAACTGCATGAATAGGGTTGTAGTTATGGTTTGTATATATGAATAGTTAATATTCTCAAACTTAGCTTTTTTTTATACGCCATTGAGGATGGGGTCTTGTGTTGTCTAAAATAAGCAAATGAGGCCTTCAGTGCTTATTTTTGCATGTTTGTTAAAATGTTTCTAAAACTGAACAAAATATTCTTCGTGGATCATCCACCACCTGCTCAACCGAGCTCGTGAGGAGCCCTTTAACATGCGAGTTTCAGATGGTAATGGTGCGGATACATTTCCTCATAGTATTGGTCGTGTGCGCATCATCGTCACATGTTCGTTTTCGTCGAAACATGTCATCACAGTTTGCGCTTCTCAGCGCGCTGAGAATATGGTCGGGACAAGCTCCGCCTCATCTTCTGCCTAAATGCTGTGGCTGCAAAGAAAGTTGCAGCTTTTTCACATCTTCTTCATCAGCTGAAGTTAGCCTCACTGACTGTACTTATTAAAGATCGTTGACCTGTAAGACTTCTCAGCAGTTTCTCCGGTTTTTCGAAAGTGTTAGTCAGGGTGTTCGTGTTCCCGAAAGTGTTCGCAGCCACTCATCCCGTGGCTCTTGCTTTTCTTTTCTCATTAGGAATAAGTTGCCTTTGCATATTGACATGCAAGCATCTGCTTCTGCGAGTTAAATGTACGAAGCTTTTGCTATTGCTTAAGATATTTACCAGCATTAATCTTTCTTCGGTAAACACTTTTTGCCATCGTATTTTTGTCGTATGAATATTCTTCCGTTTCATTTTTGCTGCTTGTGCTTCTGAGCGATTGCCGACTCAGGAGCCCCATATTTTGTTATGCCATGCAACGAAAGCCTACTTATGCATCACTTACCTACGTAAGTTTTTGCCAGGTCTTTTTCCTTTCTACATGAACAGTTCTGATAATAACATGCACTGGGTGGGAGTCGCCCTTAGTGTTGGTGAATAACCAGGCATGTCCTCGTACAACACAACAAAGTTTAAGTAAATTCATACTTTTATTAGATAGAGTTGAGTGCCTGTAAATATTTACTGTCTCACCTTTCGTGTTATGAGTACAAAACAAATTTTGCATCAAGCTTATTGCCGGGAAGGTAGATGTTTTCTTGAGCTGTCATATAAACACAGTTAATAAAACAAATGCCGCAAATCAGTGGGGATGCCTTCCGATTATGGTCACCCTCGCTTCCGGTTTAAATAAAAATTAGATCTGCCCCCAGTATGCCACCGTTCCTAGGTGAGCCAACACCTTCCCTCATGTTGTACTAAACCAAACGTTTCTGTGAGGTTTTTTGCTTCAGAGAAATTTACACTGACATCAATAGCAAATCATTATTTAGGAGATAGGTTTTTCAGTCTAGAATAGTAAATGAGATATTTATATTATTAATTGTTTAAAATTTTCTGAAGAAGATTTATAAAGACATACAGCTGTGATTGCTAATTTGGATTCAGGCTGTCACTTTTTTTTTTTCACAAAGACTCAAAGTTTAAGACTATTACTCATGTTATTATTTAAGTTCTATAGTGGTACTTCACCATACAGCTGTGGTTGCTGTAAGTTAAATTACTATTTATACCTGTTTTCAGTAAGACAGTTTTTGCAGATAATTATTTGCAGGTCAGCATAGGTTGCCTGAGCTTGTTACTTCTTGCTGATGGTTGATATTTGTTGTTTGCATCACGCCAGATCAAAGAGAGCAAATACATGGGGTCGGAATACACTTATTGTATGTCAGTGTGTTTGACGTCGTGCAAACTGTGAGTCGCCGCACAATTAATGAAAACACGAAAAGACTGAAATTGTGAAAACGAGGCCTGGAGCACGAGCCATCACATACCTGTAGCTTGTGCGTTGCAGGTAGCAACATTTACGCAGGTTGCTTACAGAGCCTGCGATCACGCCTGCCGTATGCGCGACCGTCAAAATTGAATAAGCTTCAAAGAGTGTCACTCTTACATTAAACATTTTACTTATCGTCGTAGCTGCCAGTGTTTTCGTGCATACCCTCGAGGCGACGACAAACACATGATTTTGTCAGCGAATAAGCCTGAAGCACCGAATACGGAACGCGTTCATCATACTCACGTCACTAACGGCAGTACCTGCGCCGCAGGTCGGATCTCAAATGTTTCAGTGCCACCAGCGTGCAGCAGGCAGCATCGCAAAGCCTGATTTCCGTGCTGATTTGAAAACGATGCACTTTCTAAATCGAATTGTTACTGAGTATTTGCAAAGATAAAACAAAGCAAAATCGATAGAACGAAAGATACTTCGGTTCTTCGCATCTACAGTTTTTCGTGTCCAAAATGCTGAAAAAGTTCTGCTCAGTTTTTACATCGAGCTGATAAGGGTGTATCACACCGGAGATTACTCGACACTGCCTGTCTTCTTTCTCAACTGAAAAGTTGTAAGGAATGTAGCGCGAGGATTCCCGCAGTCTCATGCCTTTTGCCCTGATCGAGCCTGATTTGTGCCCAAAAAAGCTCTGCGTATTTCGTTCATCGCTTCTGTCAAAGTTGTGTATTCTGATCATTACTTGTAAGATTTAAAATGCGAGCGAAATTCACAACACTTCAGGAAAATGTTGCTTAAGAAAATTCAACATCTTTCATTTCCGTATTCGAACGAGAAACATATAGAGTTCGTTTTTTTCGGTTCTGTCATTAGAGATTTAGATGTTTCATGCTGTCACTAATTAGCGTTGTATTTCTTATTTTTTATTTTTTGCATTATGGTGATAGTCTTTTTATGTTAATACCAGCCCGTTAGGTATTACTAGTGTTTTTCATATAATTACTTTACTAGTTTTCATATTACAGCATAGTGTAGAGGTATTGTTTACATGTTACTAATTTGTCGTTAAATTTGATTGTATTGTTACAGTGCTAATTGAATATTTTGATATTTATTTCAGCCCTTGTGCTTAGAGAAAATTTTGTTGACTGCTTTTATTATTTGTGCACATAGGTTTGTGTTATTATTGAAAGATTTTAGACTATTAGTGATATTAATAAAACATATTTGCAATAATAATATTTACCTTCACTCCTGGAGATAATAATATCCTTTTGATATTACAGATTTCTATTGAGATGTAGTAGATAAGTCACATTTGAAAGTTAATAAATCATTGATTTCATTTAAAGAAATTTTGAACTTAATTATCATCAACAATAGAATTAGAGTCTAATAAGATGAATGATAAAACTATTTTCAGAACAGTAGTCACGAGCTTTTTCATTTTTCAGCAATAAACATATTTTTTTGCACGCGATCAGTCATTTCGATTTCATGTGTCGGAGCAAATCAAAACCAGCAGCACGGGTATCATAGAGACCGGTTTCATTAATGGTACTGAAATATATAACCAGAGCAATGGAAAGCGGCCAACACTAGATGGAGACTCGAGGGAGAATCAAAGTAGTGGTTTTTGTGATCGGCACAGAGCTATGGCATATAAATTTTCCTTTTTGGGCAGCTGTCTACAGGCGACATACGTCATAGTCTCCGTCGACTTGCTTCGTTACATTTATGTGATACGAGTGAGCGCCAGATGCCAAAATGCAAACTTAAAGTAGTTCTTTATTTATTGGATACAGATGAATTTCGGTATATTTTTGCGGACTACATCATATGGGACAAACACAAATTCCTACCGAATTCTCACTTAGCCATAATATTACACATCATTATGAATTATTTTAAAATTGTTAGTTTACGAGGAAGTAGATTACAGATATGAAAAATTGAGTCTTCTAACAGGTTAAAATGAAAAAATATTGTAATATGCTGATGAAATTTAAATTTTTCTAATAGAATCTTCTTAGAATCAAACAGTCTTGTCGGTTGATTTTCTTAGTCTCTGGATTTAGGTCACATCATCATTAGAATTATACAGATACAAATGTTGAAATTTAACGGGAATTAGTAGTCATTGCCTGTAGTAAAGCCAATAAAATTATAGCCTGATAAAGCCCTTCACACGGGGGCGAATGTTTCATAAAGCTCACCATTTGAGCTTTGTTCATTCTATCTGTGCTCACACCACAGACAAATAAGAAACATACAGTGACGCTCACAGTCTTAATACACACGGAGTGATCACAGGATCACAGCGCGCAGCAGTCAAATTATCAAGCAGGAACTATGCTTACTTCCTTGGAACAGTTGAAACAAAGCTCTGAGTAATATCTGCTCTATAAAACTGTCAGTGAAAGCTGAAAGAAGCCAGCAACAGCCTGTAGTGGCCGCATAAAACATGAGCTAAAACAGCATCATGGGTATGTTCAGTGCACAAGAACACAAAATCGATAGTCCGCTGATAGCTTCCTTCACACTATAGCAACTGAATAAAATTACAAAAGAGGCTGACGATTGTGGGCAAATATATTGGCGGAAAATAAAAGAGTGAGCAGAAAATAATAAAGTATGAAAGTTCAGTCAATAGAGCTAACGATGAAAATTGGTCCATACTGAAGAACGAGAACGGAGACATAAAAGACGATAAAGGTCCCAACACAAATTGTGAAGATAGCAACTTATTTCCAAAGTAAATTCTTCAAAGCCCCGACTGAAGGAAACATAACAAACAGCCAAGCTTGAGTAGTCTGACGACAGAACACAGATGAAAAATTTAAAGCTCCCCGGTGATAACGGCATAACAAATGAAAGGTTAAAACAAGAGGTGGTCGCTTTGGGTCACACAGCTGGCTGCCAGTCAAATTGGTCGATCTAGGCCTGTTACCCCACCCATATAAATTACTAACAAAGTTATCACAGTTGTTAACAAATAAATCTGAGCGATCATCAGCCTCAGAATGTGACTTGCAAAGCGTTATGTCATCATAAATACACGTCAATTGCTGTTTATTTAAGAGTAATGTAAATCAGTACAATGTCTCCACTTCCATCAGCGTTCACGACTGGCGCTGACTCCAAACAAACTGCGGGCTTGCTAAATGGAGTCAACGCCGCAGCTCTCGCTATACAAAAATTCCTTCAGCAGCCTAGTCGGTAAATCGTAGTAGCTAAATAGTCACAGAAGACTTTTAAACAAATAAAATTCAGTCAAGATATAATATTCCTCAAAATATTTACATCAATGCCAGAGTGATGTATGTGTTTAAGATAGATTGAATAACAGTGAAAGTGAGGAAATAGCTACTGCACCAAACATGTTCAGAAAGGTTCAATTATGAATTCTGGTCAATATGAAAGACAGAATATATTTTTACCACATTATGAAAGTAGAGAAGTATATATATATACATATACAGCGTTAGTATATATTCCGGACACATGCCTGAAATAGAAATGATAGATGCATGTAGTAGCTACGAAAAATTAGGTATATGCCAAAGGATCACTCCCATGTCTAGAGAGTATGTTTTGACATGTATTTTGGCTGTAATACCTATGGAGTCGAAATTATAATGTACTGTACCATTGCAGGAATTAATGTTAGCGTGCTCTTATGATCATACAAAATAAAGAGATTAGTGAAAAGAAGTAGAGTAGAGACATTATAAAAGTGTATAGCCAAAACGAGTGGAGATGAAGTGGGTCGTAGCACCAAAGATGATAACAGATGAGTACTGAGGTTTGCTACTGAAACTTGTGTTAAGACAAATGAAGGAAGGAAGAGCTCAAAGAAGGGTGACGATAGTCAAAGAAATATGGGAAAGAAATGGCAGCTGCCAAAGACGAAACGAGTGGAGAGAGTAGTGTCTATGTCCAGGAGTGAATATGAAGAGCTGTTAAAAAGAGAGAAATTGAAAGGCTCTAACATGATGGCGATAAAATTTACTAATCATAATGAGCAGCAGCCATTAAAAAATAGTTTCAAATAGAAAGAAAATGTAAATATATGACTTATTGAGATAACATGTAAAGTTAACAATTTTTGTTTTGTTGATTAATACTACAAAAATAGTTTATTATAAAATAAGTCATTACTGGTGTAGTTTGTGCCATAAGTGTGATCAAAGATAGTTAGAAATCTTTAATAATTATACGTCTGAGCAGTTAAAATAGATACAAAAATAGTTATCTTTAATAGACAAGAATATAGTTATATTTGCAATACTAAACAAATGGTACACGTGTGATACTCGCACGACATTCTTTCTGAGCTGTGACATTTATTACAACATGAACATGAATATATGGAAATGTAAATTCGCATGAGGTATCATGTAATACGGCAATCTATTTATAGTTCTGTTAAAACTTAACACCGGAATGTGGGATTATTAGGTCATTTTCTAAGAATTTTACCTCTAAATCAAAGTTCTGTTCTGTTAGTCGAGGTAGTACAGCACAGCCAGGATTACCAAAATTACTTAACAGGCCAAACAGGCATTCGAATTAAATATAGATGTTAATTATCACGGGAGCCGTAATTCAGTTAAATATATCAAACAGCTACAGACTTTTCTTCAACACACACAGTTTTTTCCTTACTCAGTTAATTATATCGGGTAGGTATTAAGTTGACGCCAAATAAATCCTCGATAAATAAAATGAAGCTGGTGCCAGTGTTGAAAGTCGGAAGCCATGGTGCATCGGGCAGTTGCTGCAATCTGGTCAAGCAAAATTGGCCCAAAGCATATGGCTGTTCCTGTCATCCCGCTGGGTCTGCACAGCTCCAATGAAACAAAGCTGAAAATATTGATGCTGTGCCAGTATTGTGTCGTGATTAGCCACACATGGGAAAGGCCATAACAGTGTATTCAAATTACAGTTTTTCGGAGAAAGCGATACCACCAAATTGTGGCATCTTACCACGGTTACGATATTGTTCATCACAATGCAGATGAGAACATGCCTTAAAACTTTTTCCACTGTAGCTTGGGTAATACGACGTAGAATGGTCATACGCTGGAATCATCACCTATTTGACGCTCTTTTTATAAACAAGTCGGTATTAAGTTCTAACATTAAAGTTAATAAATCATTATTGTTAAAATGTATGAAATCGATTTAATAATGTTCAACATAGTGTTGCGGTTCTTTCGATAGGATAAAGTCTCCGTATTCTGTTAGCTTTTCTCGATTTCGTGTTTGTAGGAGACGGTTACCGATGATTATACTGAGACGTGGTATTGTGGCAACGCGTAAGCTGGCGCCAAAGAATATATCATCAGTGATATATCGGTTGTTTACTTCACTCCCTGATTGCTTACGCCTTTCTTTCAGCAGCGGTTTTTTTCTTCTCGCCATCGTATGTACCTTTCAAGTCGTCGTTACTAGATTCCTCTTTCTTGAGCCTAGTATTGAGTTCTTTCATCCTTTTTTCGTCGTTCATGTTATAGATGCTCTCTGTCGTTTTCTGGTTATACAGCAATTGGTTATGGTGTGGTACGTGCAGCAGTATGATAGACCTCTTAGTTATAGTCGGTTTTCAAACTCCTGCGCGCTGGGATAAGCTGCATTATATTACGCCGCTATTTCTGGTAGCGTTGTTTCACTAAGAATTGCGGAATGGTTTTCGTGCCACAACGCCTTTTCCATTTTCAAACGAGTGTGATTTGCTATTGTTGTTCATTACTACCAGTGTTTTTTTTGCACGTTTTCTTATTTTTTAAATTTTTTGGTTTTGCGTACTGTCGATGTCATCTTTAATGCAAAGGTATTACTATATGCCAGCCTATAAGCTTTACAGCAGTGAAGGTGCGCATTCAGATCCGCACACGTTTATCTCCGGTAGCCAAAGCTCAATTCAACAGAAAATGCCGGCAATACAGCAAACAAAATCACCCTAAAATGTCACGTAGCTTCGTGCCTAATGCTGCGGTCGCGTATATAATGTTAGTTATGCTGTGTAACTGGTAAGTTATCGCCACACGATTTTATTGCAGTATATATGAACGATAAATTAGAACAAAGTTGTTATGGTCTGCCGGCGTGGCCGATGCCTCTACAAGCTAGGAGTGGGGACTACATTCACACCAGCCGCATTCATTCAAATCACCTGGTATGTGCAGCACTATACCTTCCGAGAACTCCATAAACCATGCCAGCCATATGGCAACACCCGTATGATATTCAAAACAGCTGCAGCACAGATGCTTCAAAATTGCAACAATGAAAAATCGTAACGATAGCAGCATTGAGGTCGGTCTCACCATAAGATAAAATTCCGATAATAATGACCACTAACGAAATGTTACGTCGATTCGTTACTTCAATGTCGTTGTAGTCATCCCGGAAAGCACAGCCGAATATCATGTGCCGATAAAATATACGCCTTCCAATTCAGTTCACGTCTGAACAAGGGGCGTCACCGATTGTTCAACCGGAATCTTTAAAAGACTGCTTTTCGCCTTCTTCCGATCAATCTCTTTACATCTTCTTGCCGTTTCGAAGTCGCAACCGAGTATATCCGCTTTTCTCCGCGATACCATTACATCTTTCGTGCAGGAATTAGCAAAAGACTCTCAAACAGGTATAAAACACTAATTGTGTATTAATTTACTTATACTAATTAAAAAGAGAGGAACACGAGAGTTAGGACGTGTTGGCGATATTCTGAATATTTTTTGATGCTCTTTCGAGTCATAGGCGAGTACACGTCGATATTGTTGTTGTTGATGAGATTAACAAATTAATATAAAATGTTGCAAAAAGTTAAGTTCGAGAGTAGATTTGTTTTGAAATAGCTGGATTCGTGTGTTTATGTGTTACAGTCAGCGGTATTTATATCATTTTTGCTTACTGCAAATGTTTATATATTGTCATGTCTGTAATATAAAGTTTGCTTCTTTTATTAATGTAAAACGAGAATAAAGTTTCCGAAAAAGGTACTCCAAACAAATAGTAGTTTCTTACTGATCTGTCAAATATTGAAGAGATTAAAATTCAACAGTAGCTCACATCGAAAAGCGATTATTTATATCTTTCTAACACATCACGAGTTCGTGGTCGTAAATCTTTCAGCCTGAAAGGTTATCGGATAACGCTCTTTCGACCTTCTACACCTGTGTGCTTAGCGGCCGATTTTATTAATATATTTTATATGTGATAAATCAACATTTTGTTGGTCAGTACTGATCTATTTTTACAACGAATCTTATCGTCATCGCTTTCAGGCCGATAAGCCAGTTTTTTTGTCGAATGCGGATGAAGTGCTAACAAAGAGTTTTCGTAGATTTGCTGAATGTGTCGCTTGTAAAAATTAATGTGGAGTCTTCGATGCTCCGTAGTATGTTACTGTTCCGATAATATTTTTTGTCGATTAAATATTTCCGTTGCTGTTTGTACAGTATTCACTGAATAAAAATTGGCCCGAGAGAAACAAGAAGATTTGCAGTATCAAAAGTCAGAATTATTTCAAGAAAAATCAAAGCAGGATAAACAATTTCATGTGAAGACCGCTACCCCTTTACACGGGAAGTGCATTATCGAACGCGAGGGAAGACTTAACGATACTGTGGCGGTGATATTCCATTGAGATTTTATTAACAGTTACTTGTGTTATAATTATTAAGAGCAAATCAGCAGTACAGCCGGGCGAACCGATACTACTTGCATAAAGATTGAAAAAACTCTGTATGCATCCGTTTGCGCTAAACACGTGTCAATTAGTATTTGAATGACAACTTTAATTATCAACAAATTAACCGATATATACTAAAACATAAAGGAATTGTAGCAGATGTTATGATTCTGGAGTTGATAAACTCCACGTGTAAGAGGTCGCAACAATTTAATTTCGTGATGATCACCTTTTGGTGGTGACAGTGAAAAAACGGAAATTGATTTAAATTTCACAAATATAAATTCCTTGATATACCGGTTAATTTTTAATTCAATTAGATACCTTACAAAACGGTAAACCGGCCAAAGCTAACTGGAAATATATAATTTAATCAGTAAAATGTGTATCAATAAATCATAAGTGAATTGGGTAATATATTTTGTAGACATCTAAGGTTTCGAGTTCAATTTTTTTACAAAATATTTTGATTCCATAGAAGTCTACAAAAATAAGTTTGTTATATACATCCGCATTCGACCAAAGAACTGAAGCTTATCCGGCCATGAACTTTAATCGGAAGTGACGCAATCGTTCGTTGTAAAGTAGATCAATTTTTGGTAAACAAATGTTGGTTTAATCCGCATATAAAAATAATATTAATAAATCGACTGCCAAAACACAAGGTGGAATTAAGAGGTCAGAGAACGTTAATCCATGATCCGATCTTTGCTTCGAACAGAAAATTTTGAAATTGCACTGCATGTTTGTTAATTTCGTGTGTGTTAAGAAGATATAAATATAATCACTTTCGGTGTGACCTTATTTAGATTTTAATCTTCAATAATTAAACGGTTCTCCGATTGGATCAATTAAAATTTACTAATTTGTTTAGATTACCTTTTCGAGAGCATTTTGTTCTCGTTTTACATTTAAAATATTAAAAGCTAAACATGATACAGATATTGATATATAAAACATTTTTTAGTGCGTAAAATTGATATAAAATCTTGACTGCAATATCGCATAAACACTACAGATCAAGATATTTTCAAAACAAATCCTACTTTTCTCGAATAACTTTTTGCATATTTTATATTAATTTGTTAATCTCATCAATACTTTAACAATATCGACATTAATTTACTCGCCTATGTTAATGAAAACGTAAAATAATTCAAAATTATCATAACCTGATCCTAACTCGTGTTCCTTTCTGCAAGTTGACCGTGAACAAGTTTATTTTAATTAGTGTTTTATGCATTACCTTGATTTGAGTCTTTTTACTAATTCTTATTTTTTTAAGATCACTATGTCACCCAATGGAGTATCCACTGGAGAAGAAAACGGATATACTCCAGTTGCGACTTCGGAAACGAAAGAAACTAAAGAAGATCTTAAAGTTGATCCGGAAGAGAACGAAAGAAATGAGTCTTTAAGTTCGACGAACATCGGACGACGCCGAAATTGTTGTTCCTCCGGACGGTGGTTGGGGTTGGGTAGTTGTGGTGGCATCATTTTTATCGAACATGATGGTCGACGGTATAGTGTATGCTTTCGGGATGTTTTTAGCAGACATTGGAAAAGAATTTAACGAATCGACCGCTTACGTTTCGTTAATTGGTTCATTGTTATCCGGATTTTATCTTATGGTGGGACCATTTACCAGTGCACTTGCTAATCGTTACGGTTTTCGATTTGTTGCAATTTTGGGAAGCATCATATCTGCGGCTGTTTTTGGATTATCATATTTTGCTACGAGTGTTTTATATCTTTGTATAGTTTATGGAGTTCTCGGAGGTAAATTTTTTAATTATTGTTTTGCACATACCAGAATTGATTTAAATTGAATGCAACTGAATATGAATGTAAATCCCCTCAAACTGTAGTACGTTTGTCAGCCCACCGCGAGCTGAATAGGCATAACAACTTGTTCTAATTTATCATTCATATATACCTGTAAATCGTGTAACAATAACTTACCAATTTTGCTCTATAACAACTTTATTATATACGCGACCGCAAATCATTAAATCACGAAAGCGCAATTATTTTAATGATAAATTTACAGGAATTGGTTTTGGTTTTATATATGTACCGGCAGTTATAACAGTTGGTTTCTATTTCGAAAGATTGAGAGCTTTGGCTACCGGAATCGGCGTGTGTGATCTGGAATCGGCACCTTCGTTTTCGCACCCTCATGCGCTGCTTTAATTAAAGCTATAGGCTGGCGCTATACGTTGTTGGCTCAAGCAGGAATGATACTTAGCTGCATTTTGTTCGCGTTGACGTATCGACCGGTAAAACCTACAAAATTAAAAATTTAAAAATAAAGAAAACGATACAGAAAAACCTGAATTAGTAATGGACAGCAGTAAATTAAATCCTACTACTCGTTTGAAAATGGAAAAGGCGTTGGCAAACTTGAAAGCCGATTCCACTAATTTTTTAAATGAAAACAACGCTACTATACCAAGAATACTTGGCGTAAGTAATAATGCAGCTTATCCAACAGCTGCGCAAGTTTGAAAACCGACTATAACAAAGTCTATCATACTGTACACGTACCACACCATAACCCAATTGCTCAAATATATAACCAAGAAAACGACCTGGAATACTGTTCTTTAACATGAACGACGAAAATCAAAGGATGGAAAAAGGAAAACACAACCCGTTACTAGATCAAGAAGAGGGTCTGAAACCAGTCTTAATGACGAGCAGAAGACATACGATTGGCGAGAGAAGAACTCGTGCTGCTGGAGAAGAAGGCGTAAGAAAGAAATTGTCCAATGTTGAATTGAAATAAACAGACCGATGTATCGCGATGATATATTCTTTAACGCCAGCTTAACGCGTTTGCCACAATACACGTCTCAGTGTCTCTAGCTTATAATCTATCAGTAACTCCGTCCTCCTGGCAAAACACGAAATCGAGGAAGAAGTTAACAAAGAATGCAGGTTTTGTCCTGAATCTATCAGAAGACCACTAGCTACTATGTTAGACATTAGTTTATTAAAATCGATTTCATTTTTGATTTTGGCAATGAGTGGTTTGTTAACAATGTTAGATTTTTGTGCCATTTGTTTACATAAAAGAAAGAGCGGTGTTAGGTGGAATTGATGATTCAAAAGGTATGGTTAATTTCTACGATCGGTATTACAAATACAATTGGAAGGGTTTATGGCATGTTCTCATCTCTGCCTCAAGTGAACGTGTTATTGGTGAACAATGTTTCATTAACCATTGGTGGAATCGCCACAATTCTGAGTGGAGTATCGCTCTCCGAAGAGTATCAATTTGGATACGCTGTTGTATTTGGCCTTTCCATGTGTAAGTAATCACATTTTTTAATACTATTTTAACATCAATATTTTCAGCTTGTTTCGTTTCTTTAAGACCTATTCTAGTTGTAGAGTTAGTAGGACTTAACCGCTTAACTAATGCTTTTGGGTTAATTTTGCTGTTTCAAGGAATTGCAGCTTGTGCCGGTGCACCGATGGCCGGAGAATTTTTCAACGCAACCGGAAGTTACGCAGCTTCATTTTATTTATCAGGAAGTTTGATTTTGGCGTCGGCCGTACTTTGCTACCCATTAAACATAATTAACAAGTGGGAAAAGAAACGGCAAGGTGTTGTTGAGGAAAAGTCTGTAGCTGTTTGATGTAATTTAATATTAGTTACGATCATTGATGGTGCTAATCTGTAATTTAAAGTTCAGATCTTATGTTCCTATTTTTGTTGATGTTGTAAATTAATTTTTGAGCAATCCCTGTGTACTATTATACCTCGACTTGTAGGAACAACTGTAAGACTGATTTAGAAATTAAGAATATTTAAGTATTTTAATGTAATCCACATTCCGATTGTTCGTTTTTAATAGAACTTGCCTAAAGTTAATATCATAGATTGCCGTAAGTACGTATTTTCATACGGATTTTGTACATTTCTATATATTATCATGTTCATGTTGTAATAAACCATCACAACCAGAAGATGTCGTACTAGAGAGGAATGAATATCACACGATTATTGCCATTTTGTGTTTTAGTGATTATGAAATACCAAATGTAACATATTCTTGTCCTATTGAGATTCTTGTTTTTTTGTGAAATTTTAATCCTATTTTAACATAGGTATTATAGTTGTAAGGTTTTCCTATTTCATCTTTTGATCCACACTTATCCATGTGCTATTAAGGATTCACCAGTGGTATTTATTTTATAATAAAATATTTTTGTAATTGTTAATCAATAAAATAAAATTGTTAACTGCATGTTGTCATATTAAAGTCCTTATGTTTTTACATTTCTTTTCTATTTTGGAAACTATTTTTTTAATGAAACACCTTTTACATACATCTACATTTTATGATTAATTAAATTTTTATCACTTATCAGTATTAAAATTGTAATTTTTTTTATAGTTTCTCTCTTTTTAACAGCTCTTCATAGTTCACTCCTGGACATAGACCTCCCTATTTCTCTCCACTCGTTTCGATCTTTCGCAACTTGATGCCAATTTCTTCCCACTATTTCTTTGATATCATCATTCCACCCTCTTTGAGGTCTTCCTAACCTTCGTTTGTGTAACCTAGGTTTTTATTGTAAAATATAATTACTCCATCTGTTATCATCTTGGTGTGCTACATGACCCGCTCATCTCCACTTCGTTTTGGCTATACACTTTATAATGTCCCTCTACTCTACTTCTTTCACTAATCTCTTTATTTTAATATGATCCATAAGGCTTACGCCTAACATTAAGCGTTCCACGGCTCTCTGAGTCGTTTTGAGCCGGTTTGGAGATTTGATGGTAAGTGCCATAGTTTCGACTCCATAGGTCATTACCAGTAAAATGCAATATTAAAAAACCTTTCCTCTAGATTTATAGGAGTGTTTGAATCCTTTAGTATATACCCTAATTTTTCAGTAGCTGCCCATGCCATACGAATACGTCTGTCGATTTCTGATGTTTGATACGCTTTCAGGTTTTATCATGTGTCCGAGATATATATATATATATATATATATATATATATATACTTCTCTACTTCCTCAATGCTGTTTCCGTCTGTCTGTAAATTAACGTCTTTCATAATTGTTTCATAATTTTGTTTTTTGTTAAATTCATAGTGAGACCAGCTTTTTCTGATTTATGTTTAAGTGCAATTAGCATTTCCGCATTTCCTTATTATTCCAATCTAGCATCTTAAACATATCCTCTAACGTGAGTGTAAATAGTTTTGAGGATATTATATCTCCTTGTCGAACGCCTCTGTTTATTTGAATTTTATTTGTTTTAAAGTCTTCTGTGATATTTACTTCTACGGTTGCATTTATATAGATGTACTGAAGGGAGATTTTTGTACCTGAATCAATTCTGGCGTTGTCCATTGCTTTAAAAATAGCCCACAGTTTGACGGAGTCGAATGCTTTATTGTAGTCAATGAACGCTAGATGGAGTGGGACATTGTACTGGTTACAATTTTCGATTAGAATGCGTATAGTTTGTTGTGTGTTTTATGGTGGTATAGCCTTTACGAAAGTCCGCCAGTTCTGGGGCTGATAGTCATCAAATTTATTTGTTAGCCTATTTGTGATAACTTTTGTTAGTAGTTTATATGGGTGGGGTAGCAGATTTATAGATCGATAGTTTGTTTAACAGTATTTCTATTGTTGTTAAAGTGATTACACCTCTTAGTTTTATTATTTCATTTGTTATGCCGTTATCACCGGGGCTTTGCCGTTTTTCATCTGAGATAAGGCATATTTCACCTCCATCGCAGTGTCGGGTAGTTTCTCTCAAGTAACGTTTGTTATATTTTCCAGCTTCAGTCGGGAGTTTGAGGGTTTACTTGAAGTAAAGTTTGCTATAGAATTCTTCCACAATTTTTATTGTTTGGAGTTTATCGTGTTTTATGTCTCCGTTCTCGTTCTTCAATTAATGAACCAATTTTCTTCCGTTAATCTCTATTGATTTGAGGACTTTCATACTTTTATTATTTTCTATCACTCTTTTGATTTTTCCGTATTATGTTTGCTTACGTCGTCCCTAATTTTCTTTCTGATAATTTTGTTCAGTTCTATATAGTGTGAGGGAGTATCTATTTGTAGTTCTTCGTTTTTGTGTTCTTGGTTTATGCTACTGAACATACCTTTTAATTGCTGTTTTAATGTCTGTTTTTATCTTATTTTCTAGGCTGTTTGTATCCATTTTAACCAGCTTCGTTTGACAGTTTTTTACTGAGTTCTAGGTGATAGTATAAGGAGCTTTGTTTCAACTGTTCCAAGGTAGGAAATAGTTTCCGCTTGATTAATTTATTTCTCTCTGCCTTTGTGTTTATTTGCACTGTGGCTCTTACCATCCTGTGATCACTTCCCGTGTGAAATTTATTTAAGACTGTGACGTCCTTTATTATGTATTTCTTATTTGATATTATGTAGTCAAGTTCTTGAACTTTTTAGATAGAATGAACAAAACAACTCAAATGGTTGAATTTGCCAAACGATTCGCCCCCCCATGTGAGGGCTTTATCAAGGCTATAATTTTATTGAAAAACACACTACAGACAATGACTAAAAAACAATTCCCGTTAAATTTCCAACATTTATTATCTGTATAATTCTAATGATGTGTGTATTTTCAAATCAAATTCAGAAAATCAACCATTTAAGTTATTTTGTTGATTCTACCTCCACCAAGAAGGGTTCTATTAGAAAAAAAATTTAAATTTCATCAACATAATTACAATGATATTTTTTTCATTTTTAATGTTGAAGATAATTTTTTTCATATCTGTATCTACTCCTCATGAAAATAACTTAATTTTAAAATAATTCATAATGAATGTAGTAAATAATTGTAACAAGGGTGAAATTCGATTAAAGTTTGTGTTTAATTATATGATGTAGTCCATAAAGTATACCAGAATTCATCCTCTTCTATCCAATAAATAAAGGGCTACTTAAACGATAGGTTTTGCGACATCTAGTGTCGACTCGTGAAAGCGATCACGTACGCAAATGTAAGCAAACAAGTCGACAGGTATGACAGTATGTAAAGCATACCTGTAGACAAAGTTTGCTTAAAAGGAACTTGATACCACTTGAATTCCGCTACTTTCTTTATCTCATTCATATACTATATCTATTGCGATCACAAAGTACTACTTCGTTCTCCTCGAGGTCTCCATCTAGTGATGTGGCCGCTCCATTTGTCTAATTGTCTGGTTATATGATCTTCGAATTGCCATTGTAGAAGAGCCGATTCTTTCTATGATGTTGATACTAGTTATTCTTTGGTTTTAGTTTGGAATAAACGGTTATGATGCCGACACTGACAATGAAATCGAAAATGACGTCAAAAGAATTACAAAAAAGTATGTTTACATT
This sequence comes from Abscondita cerata, assembly GCA_030710515.1. NCBI lineage: Eukaryota > Metazoa > Arthropoda > Insecta > Coleoptera > Lampyridae > Abscondita > Abscondita cerata. The sequence goes on along the minus strand of JALBCR010001500.1, from coordinate 195,656 downwards.
GCAGAAAAAAGTGAAAAGAAATCATTGACTTGTTCTGTTTCTGAAAATAAGGTTTTTATCATTCATCTTGTGCAGAAGTTTCTAATTCTATTGTTGATGGAATAGTTAAATTCAAAATTTGTTTAAATGGAAGTGTGGTTTGTGCTTCAAATAATGACTTATCTACTACATCTCTATTAAAATCTATTATTAATCAAAAGGATATTGTTATCTCGGAATTGAGAGGTAAGATATTGTGGTTAGAAGAAAAAAATATGTTTTATTAATAATACTAATAGTCTAAAATCGCCAATAATGCAAACATAAATATGTGCACAAATGATAATAAAACAATTCATGCAAAGGTCAATATAAAATTTTCTCACAAGCAAGACGGAAATAAATCAAAATAAAGACCTGTTCAGATTAACACTGTAGCACATGTAAATACTGCAATCAAGGAAGTTAACGATAAATTAGTAGCAGCTAACGATAGTAAACTTTTAAGTACCTCTACACTGTATAGCCAAGTAGCAGAAACTAGTAAAATTAATTATATGGAAAACACTAGTAATTACCTAACAGACGTTATTGGCTATAAAAAGATATCACCATAATGCAAATAAAAATAAGAAATACAACGCTAGTCTAATTGGTAGCATGAATAACACATCTAAATCTCTAATGAAATTAGGACCGAAAAGGCGTTTCTATATGTTTCTCGTTTAGATCCGAATACGAAAATGAAAGATGTTGAAGATTTTCTTAAACAACATTTTCCTGAAGTTATTTGTGAATAACTTCCTTCAAAATATCCGCAATTCTACTCATCTTACAAAGTAATGATCAAATTACACAACTTTGATAGAGCGATGAAACTTGAAATATGGCCGCAAGGCGCATATGTAGGTAGGTTTTTTCATCCAAGTCTAAATCAAAGAACATGGCAACATAAGTTTGTGCAGAATCTCATCTAATAACGACCTTTTAAACTTTTTTTCATTTGAGGAAAGAGGTGGTAGTAATGTCGAATAGTAATCTCCAGTTATTGTTCTACCCTTATCCAAAAATCAATCATGATTACTCCATGGCAATCCCAAAAACTGAAGCAAGAACTTTTCCAGCAGATTTTGGACACGAAACTTCTTAGGTCTTGGAGAACCAGAGTGTCGCCATTCCATCGATTGTTGCTTTGTTTCTGGATCGTAGAAATGTACCCAAGTCTCATCCATAGTAACAATTCGGTTTAAGAAGTCTACATCGTTTTCAAATCGAGCACAGATCGAACGCGATGCTTCTACCCTTGCACGCTTTTGGTCAACATTCAAACATTTGGGGATCCATTTTGCAGCAATTTTCTCATGTCCAAATTGACGTGAACCATATGATGAACGCGTTCGTATGAAATATTCAGTGCTTCAGATATCCGTTTTAGCCCAATTCGACGGTCTGATAAAATCATGTCATGAACTGCATCGATATTTTCGGGGACTGACACAGAAACTGGCCTTCCCGATCGGTCATCATCTTCAATGGAAAATTTACCTCTTTGAAGCTTGCATTCCAATTTTTGACGGTCGCATACGAAGGACATTGATCACCAAGGGTATTAAGCATATCTTCGTAAATCTGCTTACCTCTTAACCCTTTTAAATACAGGTACTTGATGATGGCTCGATACTCCAATTTTTCGATTTTCACAATTTCAGTGGTTCATCTTTTTTCATTTAATTTATTGCGTGACTCTGGTTTACTTTTTTTGACGTCAAACTTTACACTGACACTTCTAATAAGTTATTGTTCGTTGCTATGGTAACGCAATATTTTGTTTATGCAAGGAACTGGTCTAGGCTAACTAGATATCAATACATCCTCGTAAGAGGTGTAAATCAAGATAAAGCGGACATAATTTTTCGTGACCTTATAAATGACAATACTAAATTTCTGTATCTTACTGAAACTTGGAGTTGCCAAAATAATCTTTAGTGGATTTAACTTACATAATTATTACGAAAGAATCTTAAATAAACATGGTGGAGTTGCCATATAGGTTTTAAATAATAACATGAATGTGAAAGTCTTAAACTTGGAATCTTTTTGTGAAGAAAAAGTGACTGGTATAGTGATTAACTGTAATCGCAGCAAACTGTGTCTTTTAACTTGTTATAGATCTTCTTCAGAAAATTTTAAACAGTTTAGTAGTAAACTAAATGAAGTCCTTAATATAATTTACTATTCTAGTTTGAGAATATGTCTAAATGGTGATTTTAACATTGATGTCAGTGTAAATTCCTCTGATAAAAATTACTTGTTTAATATTTTAGAAACGTTTGGTTTAGTACAACATAGGGGAAGGTGTTGTACCTAGAGACGGTTGTACCTAGGGACAGATCTAATAATTTTTATTTAAACCGGGCGGGTAGTTTCGTGACCATGAAATCGGAAAGGTGGCGCCCCCACTACGCAGTGATTCGTAGCTAATGCTTGCGGCACGACGTTTGTTGATTTTGTGCCCAACTTTGTGTTTTTATATGGCTGAAGTAAGTATCTACCCTAATTTGTCGTATAAAAACTGATGCTTAAAATTTGTTTTAACTAACTTTCTATAACTTACATTGAAGGTAGGGTTAATTAAAATATATTCCGTGGATTTACGAAACTTCAACTCTGCATCTAACCTAAAAAATATGAATTTACTTAAACTTTGTTGGTGTTGTACCAGGGGACATGCCTAGTTGCTGTACCTAGGGACGTCCCGAGATTAGATATTTTAATTGCATATTGAATTATCAGAACTGTTGAACAGAAAACCCCGGTTTGACGTTTACATTAAGTACAAATAATGATGTACAAAATGTTGTTGCAGAAATGCCTCGTAGTAAAGAAGGGAAAAAAAGGCCAACTCCTGGCAAAGAACGCATGGAGGCAGCCGTTCGTGATGTCATAAGTGGGCTTTCGTTGCGCTTGGCAGCTTCGAAATATGGAATCAGTAAGTCGGCAATCGCTCGAAGCGTAAACTTGGCCAAAATGAATGATGGGAAGGAATATTCATACGACCCAAAATACGATGTAAAAAAGTGTTCACTGCCGAAGAAGAATTAATGCTAGTAGAGTATCTTAAGCAATGTGCAAAACTTCATTACGGTTTAACTCTGCTGGAAGTGAGAAGATTTGCATATCAATATGCAAAGGCTAACAGTAAAGCAGTTCCACAATGGGAAGAAAACAAAATTGCAGGATGGGGGTGGATGCGGTACTTTCGAGACAGACACCCTGACCTAACACTTCGAAAGCCGGAAGCAACGAGCCTTGCAAGGTCGACAGCCTTTAATAAGACCACAGTCAGTGAATTCTTCAACAATTATGAGAAGGTGTTGGAAAAGTACAACTTTTCTTTGCAGCCACAGCAAATTTGGAATACAGATGAAACGGGCCTGTCCACGGTGCATATTCCTCCTAAAATCCTTGCCCAAAGGGAAAGCAAACAAGTAGGTGGCATGACCTCAGGTGAACGGGGCCAAAATGTGACGATGATCGCTGCCATTAATGCTATAGGAAATAGTATCCCGCCATTATTCATCTTTCCTAGGGTTCATCTGAAAACTCACATGTTAAAGGGAGCTCCTCCAGGCTCAGTTGGAGCTGCAAATCCCAGTGGATGGTCCACAGAAGATATTTTGTTCAGTTTTTAGAACATTTTATAAAACATGCAAAACCAAGCACTGAAGAACCTCATTTGCTTATTTTAGATAACCACAAGACCCACATCTCTATTAACGGCGTACAAAAGGCTAAGGATGCAGGAGTAATTTTGCTAACAATTCCGCCTCATACAAGCCATAAACTGCAGCCCCTAGACCGTACAGTTTATGGCCCATTCAAACTTTATTATAATCGTGCTATGAATGAATGGATGAGCACTCCTGGTAATGCTGGTAAAGTTATTACTATTTATGATGTCTGTGAGTTAGCTGGAAAAGCATATGAAGCAGCATTCACTCTAAGAATATTACCAGTGGCTTTAGGAGCACTGGTATTGTTCCACTGAACAGAAATATATTTGATGACAGTGACTTTATTGCTTCAAATGTTACTGATAGACCGCATGAAATCGAAAATCCGGAAAATCTATCTGAAGCATTGACTAAGCCAGCAAAAGACATAACCAATCCAACGAGCTGTCAAGACCAACCTTCCACAAGTGGGGTAAATTTGAACGCGAATGCAGAAGCTACTCCATCAACAGTTCATTCTGAATCAAGTCCATCTGTGAAGGTGACACCTATAATGTTGAAACCATTCCCAAAGGTGACAGAGAAAAGAAAATGTACTGGAAGAAAAAGGGGAAAGTCCACTATCCTCACGGATACACCAGAGAAATTGGAACTAGAGATGAGAAAGCAGCCAAAGTCGAAGGCGCCCGCAGCAAAAGTAGCAAAGATAAAACGTAAAATAGTAGAAAGTAGTAGCGACGAGGAAGGTGACTGTGATGCACCTGTTGGGTCCGATGACGATTTTGACCTTCATAATGAAGCCACTACTATAGAACTGGAGAGGCAATTTGAATCAGAAGAACTTAAGGCTGAGACTATATTCTCATAAAATGCGCTGGTGAGAAATCGTTTCAGCATTTCGTGGGCTACATAACTTTAACGAAGAAGAAAAATTATGATGTAAAGTATTTAAAGACGCAACAGAAAACTAACACATTTATTTTCGATGATAGTGCTGAAACATATTTGGTGTTACCTGATGATGTTATCTGCAAATTACCTCCTCAATTTCTATCGGTGGAACAAAACGCACTTCGAATTTGTTAAAATTTTCTGTTGACTTCTGCGGCTATAACTTGGGCTAAAAAATGTAATAATGTTTTGTTGTTTTGTGAACTTACGGCTTTTGTTCGTTATATTAATAATCATATAGATAAGCTCTTAAAATTAGGTAGATATCAAATGTTTGTGTTTATGTTTTTAACAAAAAGTAATTTTTGTATGTTAAATGTTAAATAAACAACTTAAGTTGCACATTAACGTTTGCGTTTATTGGTTTTTACATTTTTAATTACTTCCCCAGGTACATAATAAAGGTGTCGCTAGGTATGTACATCGTAAGGTGTCCCTACGTACATCAATAAACCGTACCTGGGGACATTTATCACATAAGTGCAAACTGTTTAGCAAAAACCCCGTTTTTAGTTTAACTCAAAAAGAACACATAGGTCTAAGTTTTGATACTTGCCCTAATACTTAACTAAAAAAATTAAGTATTTCTAAACCAAATTATCGCCGAAAAAATATAAAACGTTAAAAATGCTCCTTGGTACAACACCTTCCCCTAGAGTAGGTGCTTCGTCAACTTTCTTAAATAGTTTATTTGTACTACTTCGAAATTAAGTTTCCTATAGAAAAGCAAAAACCAAAAAATGTGTAAACTTTGGATTAACGAAAAGTAAAACAATCGAGTTATAAACTGAAATCGCTCTTTTACATTATCAATTAGTGAATTCAACAGAACGCGAATATATACAAAATAAAATCAATAGCGCTCAGAATAAAAGTAAAACAGCTTGGAACTACGTTAATGAACTGAAAAATGTTAAAAATATACAAACAAACATATCATTGGTGGATGAAAATAATACTAATAGTGTTATTGACAATCCGCAACAAGTTGCTAATAAATTCAACAATTATTTCATTAATGCCCCATTATCAATTAGTAATAATATTCCACGCGTACAGCAATATTCGTTAAAATTTAATATTTTCCGTAGTATTTATTTGCTGGCGTACACAGAAGAAGAAACTTTTCATTATTCCACATACTTAAAAATAAAACTCCTAGTGGTCGGATGAAATACCATTATACATTTTAAAACAAGTGTCACATGAAATATCTCGAATAATGACACACCTTATTAATGTATCCTTTGAGCACGGTCAATTTCTTACTAAACTGAAAGTGTCAAAATGTATACCTGTATATATGAAAGGAAATCGCCTTAATTGGGAAAATTAAAGACCCTTAATTATTACTTCATCTTTTTCTAAACTCTTTGAGTATGCTAATTATTAAGAGATTTGAAAGTTTTATTGCCAAAATAACATTCCACTCAAACTGCCAACATGGTTTCCGCCCAAAACGTTCCACTATGACTGCCTGGAATGACTTTTTTATGTGCACTTATTACAAGTTTAAACAAAAAAATTTTTTTTTTTTTTTTTTTTTAATTTCAAGCGATATCTAGATTTAGTCAATCATCAAATTCTCCTTAATAAATTGTATTGCTATGGTATTAGGGGCTACTTTGGAATTGTTGGCCTTTCTTTTCTTTATGATAGAACACAATATGCTAACATTTTGCAGAAAGAACATAACACAACTTCTTGCATTTATCGTCGTTGGTTAACATTGATACAGGTGTTCCACAAGGCTCTATTTTGGGTGCTCTGCTTTTCTTGGTTATTATTAATGACATGCCGCTATGCGGCTACTAGAACTAAAACTAGTAAAGTATGCAGATGACACATCTACTCTTGTAACCGGAAATGACGTTGCTGTTGTTAATGTAAAAGTAACAAACGTTGTAGAAGAACTCTCGCATTGGTTTAATCAAAATTTACTTTTTTAAATTCGAATAAATCTAATTACATGTTTTCCCACACTTATCAATGCAAAAAGATTTATCACTTAAAGTGGTGGCTGAAGGAATTGACATTGTACCAAAACTTCCTACATATTTCTTGGGGTTTATCACACTTCTGTGGGATATTCAGTGTAATAAAGTTGCAACAAAAATAAATACTACTTGTTACCTTTTTTAAGAACTTAAAAAATTTTTACGATAAAGCAACTAATACATTTTTATTACTCCGAAGTGGTGTCTAAAATCACATATGGAATAATTTTCTGGTGCTCTTCCACTAAAAGTGTATGTTTTTAAAACTCAAAAGCGAATTAGCAGATGTATTATGGGAGTTAACAAAAATACTCTTGTAGGAATTATTTCGACAATTGGGATTACACAATTTAAGAAAGCGGTAATGAACATACTTGCTAAACAAGCTTTTTATTCGGTATATGAACATATTCAGCATTATTCGTGAATATTTGATGTTAGTCTTAGTTACTCTGTGTTGTAATTGTTATATATTTTATAATTTGTAATTTTATTTATGACTTACCACATATACATAATGTATTATTATTGCTAATAAAATGCTGTTGATGTTGTGTTGCTTTCTCTTCTACGTCTATCTCGGGTATTTTGGAAATGAAGTAAGATATGAGAATTTTATTAATATTGGCAGCGTATGGAAAATTAAAAAAACATTGAACATGGGTCTAAAACAAAAAATTACCCTCAATGGTTTTATATGGTTCCAAGACCTACGTACGGACTAAATGAATTAAAAACAAACTAAGAGTTTACTAAAGTGTCGTAGACAGTAGAATTTTAAGAATCTTACTAAAAATCTTCGCGTTATTAGCACTACCACAGAGAGATAAATACTGTCAGAGGAACAACTTAAAGTCCGCGCGTTTGATCTTTGCAAGACAGCGGCAGCCATGTTTTAAACCATAGATATTCAGAATCGTATTTAGAAAATTTAATTCTAATGGCTGATAATGTATCGATCTCTAACGATTAATTATTTAAGCATACGAAAAGTAGTATATTTCTTACTCTAAAATACAACTTTGTAACACAATTTGTTGGAAAATTATGGCACGGATGGATAAATATAACATGCATCGACAAGTACAGCAAATCCTTCATAATATTATTTGAGCTAGCGATTCTTCCGAATGAAGAATCAAATATATTCTCTAACAGCCTTATAAATAATGTAAAATTATTATCCGACATAGTTAAATTATCAAATAAATTCAACAATTTTGTATCATATGCTTTTAAATTACAAAATATAGCACTATCGTCTAAAGTTTCCAAGGTGTGGGCGTAGTTGTTACATATTACACATGAATGTTTATTTAAGCATTTTTTAAATTAAATATCCACAGAAGTAACGTTCAAAGTTGTGTTGCAAAATATAGCTATTGCGCAGTGGCGGCTTGTCCATATGGTCATTTGGTCAATGACCTCCCAAAATTTTGACAATATATAAAAAATATTCATTATTACGTGTTTTATTAAAATAGGTAATTAAGTCGCAAGTACAATAACTTAAAATTTATCGGCCGTCGTTCGTAATTCATCCTCTTCAACCTTGGGCTGGCGGTGCGAATTGTCCTCATTGAATTAGATCTACCCGAAAAACTCGAAAAACGTGCAGCGCCCGAATAAACGCGAACGTCCGAAACAATAATCAACTTTGGGTCATGAGCCGGATCCCGCAGTTTACGTTGACTTCGTATAGGGTGTACAACTACGCTCGATTTTTGATTCGATTTTCGCGTGTTTTAAATCAATTTAAGAATTTATATTGATATGTTTTACTGTTGTCGGTAGCGCAGAAAATTAAACAACTAAAAAGTGCTAACAAAACTTAATTTTACAAAATTAGTTGAGTTCAAGGCAAATGGTCGTCCTTTGCCAGAACTAAGTTTACGACAGACTAGCAAAGACAAAAATAAAGATGTTCATTGAAACATTCGCAAGGTAATGTACGATTTAGCTAACTGGATATGGTTGTGAAGTATCAAATGTATTTTACTGTTTTTGTTTGTTTATTATTTTCTAAAGACTCGTCAGACTCGCTTTTAGTCCAAATCCGGTGTCAGAGATTTAAAACATTTAAAAGAGGAAATAAAAAAACATGTTTCGTCTGCAGAACACATGAAATGCTCGGTAAATTTGCAACCGTAGGAAATGTTGATATTCGTACACAGCTAGACAATGCTTATAGAAAATCCCTTAGAGATTTTAATGAGAATGTTTCGAAAAATCGCTATATCTTTGAACAAAATTGTATCGGTCTCGGATTTTGCAGTTTCCATTTTGCTGCCTAATAGAGCCAAAAAAGTTTTCTAGACAGTCTTGCTTCAATCGTCTTGTAAATAGAAACGTTAACGGAATATATAAATGTTTAAGTCCATTTAAAATAATTTTTAAACAGTTTATGAACCTTACACTATCGGTAAAATCTGATCAGTTTTTGATATCACCTGTAGCTTATTAAAGAAGTCGTGACATTCATCCAAAAAGATATTTGATAGGATTCACCGTTAAATGCTCTATTATATTTTTTGGATTGAATATTTGCGAAGAATTAAGCAAATCAAACAGTTTATCCATCATCTCTATAAAATGTGTTGCAAGATCACTTGCAGGTATTGCCCAAATAGAATGTAAACATTTATGCCTATTGTTACAGTATAATTAAATATTTGTGTGCATTCCTAACTTTCATTTTTTTTTAAATTGTTGGCATATACAGAGTGTTCCTAAATATCAAGTACAAACGAACCTTTGGTTTATTTTATGACTAAAATATCGTATAAACATAGGTCCGCAAAAGCTTCCTTAGCGGACTACAGGGTGTCAAAGTTTTTTGTTTTATGGCTTCTGCAGTTCTTGAGATATTGAGTTCAAATTTGGTATGTAAGTTAAGCTCCAGGGGTTACATCTTCTGACAGAGTTAAAAAATTGTGAGAATTATACTGGGTGATACTTTTCAGCGGCTATGTCACTTTTCTGCCCTGAACTTGTTGTTCATATTTATATTTGTTATTTGCGTAATAGGTATATTACTTGTAATTATATGTGTATACGAATTAGTTCAGCCACTTATAAGTCTCAATAAAACGAAACACGCGTTGGATATTGCGTACTAGGTGTACCAAAATAATTTATCAATTACCTCGGGTTTACATATAATACATACAAAAAACAAATGTAACAGTTATAAAAATCAAGCTGGAATCTATTGACTTTATCAACTTAACTAGTAACAAACCCATTTGACAATGGGCCTAATCTAGACAAATCTGAAATTAAAGACGTGAGGTCACCGCTCCAGGTCTGAGGTCAATGGTCAGGTCAACTTGGGACCTATCCAAAACATTCCCTTGACATCCTGAACACTTTAATATATAACATGCCTATGTCACCGCTCCAGGTCAGAGGTCAAAGGTCAAGTCAATTTGTGACCCCACCTAAGATCAGCGCCTGGACCTCCTAAACAATTTGACGTATCGATCTCCGAAATCTGTTCAGCCGTTTCGGAGGAGAAGACCAGCATACAGAAAAACCAGTCTACGATTTTATGTATGAAGATTTTTTTGGTGTTTGCTGATCACTAGTCCACAAAGCCAAAGCATTTTTTATTATGTTTTGAACAACAGTATCCCACCATATTGCATTTAAATAATATAATTCAAAATGAACTTTATCCCCTTCTTTATGAACTCCACTAGGTTGTTCGGAGAACGCCGTGCGTTCCACGCGAAAATCGGTCAATAGTAACTAACAAAAGTTGTCAAATCAAATCGAATCAAAATGTTCTAAAAGGAAAAATTATGTTTGTTTCAATGTTAAAATCCAAAATACTCTAAAAACTGTTTAAAATTAATGACACGTATGCTGGAAAGTTCTGCTGGCTGTTAACATTGTAGTCAAATCATTATCAGTTATTTATGTATCAAGGGCATAATCAATATGTTTATATTCGAGGGCAATAGTTTACAAATCCGAGGGCCTCTGGCCCGAGGTTTTGTAATTTGCCCGAGATTTATAAACATCGATTATGCCCGCGGTTCATATAACGTTTTATTTTCCACTTGAAATATGAAAATTCATTGATAAAATACTTGCAAACATTTCATGTGAATGAAACGCGGCTGCTTTGTCTGTGTACTTTGTTTTGTATCTATGACAATTTGTTTGTTTATTTTAAAAATAAAATTATAAAACCTCGCGTGAGATGGACAGCGAAATTTCGGAAAAAGTGTACGAAAGAGCGTTAAAAGCTGATGGGGAGTTGCTTCCTAAAAAGTCACGGCCACTGTACGAGAGAGAGCTCCAGAAATTTGAAGACTGGAAAAAGAAAAATTCTGTCACAACTGTCAGTGAAACAGTTTTAATGGGGTATTTCAGGAATTGGTACGTATTTTTAGTTGATTTTTATTAATCGTATTAATGGTATATATTTTTAGTCAGAATTATTTACCCCGAATTCCTTATGGTCTAAATACTCCATGTTGAAGGCCACATTATTAGTATACAACAAACTAGACATAGGAAAGTTCAACCGGCTGGAGGCATTCCTGAAGCAAACTTCAAAAGGATACATTCCGAGAAAGTCTAAAATTTTAACACGCGAAGACGTCTTAAAATTTTTCAAGGATGCTTCAAACGACATGTACCTTTTGGAAAAAGTATGTAAACACGGCACGAATTTTACATTTAACTGAATGATGTTGATGATTATGTTATAGGTTGTTCTGGTGATGGGCGTGTTCGGTGGATTGCGAAGGGACGAGTTGGTAAGGTTAACTATAGACGATATAGACGACCGAGGAGCCGTTGTAGTGATAAAAATTCAATACACAAAGACTGGCGGTTCAAAAAGTTTTAATATTGTCGAGGAAAACGAAATGAGTGCCTTGCAAATATATAGGAAATATGCAGCATTGCGTCCAAAAGGACTAAAGGAGCGGCGCTTTTTCTTGTGCTACCGGAATGGGAGATGTACGGCCCAACCAGTTGGCAAAAACACGTTCGGGAGTATACCTTCAAAAGTGGCAAAGTATCTGGGTTATGCAGATGCGAGAGAGTACACAGGACATTGCCTGCGCCGTACATCGGCAACTCTGCTGGTGGATGCTGGTGCTGACATGTTGACATTAAAGAGACATGGTAAATGGAAGAGTGATGCAGTGGCATCTGGGTACATAGAAGACAGTATCGCGTCCAAGAACAAAATTGCCAGGATGATTGCCGGAGCCAAGGTAACGGAAGGCGAAACCTCCAACAATGTTGTGAATATGTCTTCGTTCACTAGACCTGAGAACTCTTCGCTTGAAGGCAATATCCAATTTAATGGATCATTTTCCAATTGTATTTTTAATTTTAAGGATCAAAAATGAGCTTACTTATGAGCATTAAAAAAGATTTCTAAATTGCTGTGTTTTTATTTTTGTCAGCATTAGTAGGAATTAGCGGGCGTAATCATTATGCCCGCTTATTATGGCCCTAGGGCGTAATGAACAGGTTTATACAGCACGTATCACAGACGAAAACAATCAATAATATACAAGTGGAAAATAAATAATATTATTGAAAACATTATTTAACTAAAAATGAATTATCAGTTATTAAATAGAGTCAAATCAAATGTTAGAAATGGTCACCTTCAGGCATTATACATGACTCGAGACGGCGTCGCACGTATGTGTCAAAAATGTCAGCCTAACCTCGAATTATGCGATATATTTTATAATGCATTTTTCTCAAAATTGTTGATCCTACAAAAAAATACAAGAGACTTTATTTGTTTAGAAAAAAATCAAGCTATCGAATGAATTTTTAAATAATGAAATATGAAACAGGGAAAACGTTCAGAAAAAAACAAATTTTAGGGGTGGCTTTTTCACTCTTAGAACTGTTCTAGAATACCACAAAAATATTCATTATTTTTCGACAAAGAATCACCACTTACATTTTTCGCACTTATTTATCATGTATAAAAAAAAACAACCAACAACAAACGACCAACACAAAAAATCACTAAATTCGCAAAACATGATGTATTTCTGATTTCTTAGTATGTTGTTTGAACCCATTAGGGCTATGTATACCCAAGTTTGCAACTCTCAAAAATGTAAAAAAATGTTGACACACCAAAACCGCGAAATTTTTGGATTTGTTTCAGATTGTGCTCTATATCTGCTAATACTAATTTTTGTCAAAAGACATTTTAAAGGTTTTTTATGAGCGTAAAATTTGTGGCAAATTAAGCCTAACCGAAGGTTACCGAATTACGGTACTTTGAATACAGGTTATTTTTTTTCCAAAAATTGAAATTCTTAGTTTTAGACCTTCTTTGGATCGAAACCATTGATCCTACTCGTGGAACTTGCTGAATATAATTTGTAGACAATTTAATTAGCATTAAATTAAGCGCAGAGCGGAGTCTGCAGGTCTGGTAATTCTCTTAAAATCATAAACAAATCCATAAGGTAAAATCGCATTTTCCAGAAATGTACCTAACCACTTTTTTGCATGAAATAAGAATAGGTAGCCAAGCTAATGTGTGCAAAAAGGGTAGAATGGCAAGCGCCCTTGGACATGATGATTGTAGAGGTTTGTTCCTTGTCAGGTACATGTTTTTGGATGAAAAATATCTCTAATTCTACATCAATGTTAATAATTTTTTAAATAAAAATAGTGTAAAAAAGCATTCTAGGTTCAAATACTTACTCTTATTGTAATTGTATTGTAGTGCTTTTTCTTATTTTTGTTGCTAAAAATAAACGAAGGGACGGACACAATCAGATAATACGGTATAGAATTCTATTCTATTGTGAATTATTTTCTTTAGGGACTTTAGAAATATAATAAAATGTTAAATAAAATACATAAAAGAAAAATAGAAGCATAAAACATTTTAATAGGTGTCTGAAATAAGGACGTATGTTTTTTATTATTTATTATTTTTATTTTTAATAAAAATTTATCAATAACATTGGTGAGTTGTCTCTGTTCCTATCAGTTTGTATTTTTTTAATAACGGTGTACCTATGTTAAAAAAAAGAAAATAAAATAATCATTGTGAAAAAAACTGGAAAACAACATACGCCGTTATTCCAGACATCAACTAATTTGTCAGATACCTAATAGGAGTGAAAAGATTCTGTTAATGTCAGTGACTCCGGACTCGTGTTTTATATGTCGATATACACTTGAGAACGAATCAGTGGTAGCTGATAACAAATGTGGTAGGTATCTAGTAACTAGTTGTCATCAATGTGAAACGTGAGGAAATGTTCAGTTTTTGGCGAAACTGAATGAAGTCAGTGTTCATGATGCTTGCAGTAAGGGTAATAATAATAATTGTTTGTTTAATAATACTTTAAGAATTACATTAATTAATTCTTCTTTTAATTCCTTTCTGAGTAATCTTATACTGTTCAGGAACAAATTCTTCTTCCTCGTTATCTACTTTAATCTATTTCTTCTATTTAAAGTTTCCTTTATCTTTCCAACTGTTTTATTTTTCTGCATTGATAATTTCTTGTAATAAATTATTTATAATGTCATTATTTATAATTTTTTTACTTCAAATTTCTCAGGTTCATGGGCAATAGCAAATAGTAAACTTTATCTGTCAGCTTAACTTTTGATTGTGTTTTCCATTTCATGTTTTTATCAAAATGTAGTCGAAGATTCTTCACTCTTGATTTCTTTACAATTACAATAATTTTCATTTCTAGCAATGCATTTATTTTCATGGAAAATCCTCCACGTAATATCAAAGCTTTTGTTCGTCGTCGAGGAGATAACACCTTTCTATGATATGAGTACGTACCCTGCGAGACCGGGATGGACCCGACCGAATATCAATTGTTCACGAAAGATACTTCGGTAATGATCCGACAAATTTGGTCAGGTCTATGGACTGACTTGACAATTGAACAGGTATTTATGTTTAATGAAAAATTAAGGCGATTTAACCTTGGCACGACAAGTGTACTCTCTCGTTGGACGGGCGGGAAAGTATTTATGGTGAATATATGTGAAGAGGTAGAAAGGTATCAGGATACTTCATCCACAACAAATGAACAGCATGTCGATATGCGACCTATGCAAATTTCACGAGATACCTCTGACGTGAAAAAATGTAAAATCTGGTTCAATAACGACCCACCGTTCCCATTGATAGATAAACTCGTATATACTGCATATAGTACATACTTGCCACACTGTCCTAGAAGAAGGACTAAAAGGGGTGAACTGAATTATTGGAAAACTTTTGAGGATGTTATTTTCTCTAGAAAAGAAAAATCCTCTCTTTGGTAACGCTTACCACCATAAAGATCCACAAGAAGAGAACAGTAGAAGACCCACTTCACATACGAGCTCGCTCCGTATCCAATTTTTGGTCGAAAGAATGCGTAAAAGCACAAAATTAGCTTTTAACGCTGCCTATACATAAGCCACAGAGAACGTCAGTGTGCAAGCAAAAGCATTTGCTCTCCGCCATAGAGTCGTGTAGCATTGGAATTATTCGGTACGGACAATTACAGCAAGCTATCCTGAGTATGGCGCCCAATAGAGCACCAAATTTGAAGAGCGATCAGGACGATATTCTGCAGCATCAGGCTAAATTCTGTTTGACGGATCGACCATCACCAAACTTCCCCTCCCCAAAAAAAAAAAAAGAAGGATGCTCTCGAATGACAAACACAAAGTTCGGGGGGGTCTCATTGAGCATCTCTTTTCTTCTTCCTCTATTAAAAAAAAAAAAAAAAAAAAAAAAAAAAAAAAAAAAAAAAAAAAAATTTTTCTTCTTAACCCCCAAACCCACAAACAATAATTTAAAGAAAATAAAAAAAAGACACCCTCAACGATGTACGCCTCCGTACTTTGTGGAAGTCAGCAACCAACACCAAAACGAAACTGGCCCGATTTTTCGGCCTCAATCACAGAGGCTGCGTCGTATTAACACTACCGCACATACCACCAGATGCAAAAGTAGTTGAGGGTAGAGAAAAGAGTTGGGAATTGACCTCGGCTGTACTCATCCTCATTATCAATCGGCAAGCTCTAAATGAAAAAAAGGAGTGCAGAGATGGTTGCATTTGCTTGAAAAACAAGTCTCAGATGTTTTATGATGTGTGCTACCTGTTCTAGGAAAACATGCCAGAACGCTTCCCCTTAGTATCATTGAAGAGAACGACGATGACGAGCCTCAACACTACCCTGACGATCTTTCAATACTCGAGGACCTACCTATAGGGGACCAAGACGGCAATCCACCAATAGTAGAAGATTTACCTATTAAAAAATCAATAAAAGGTCCCGGCCTTACATACAAAAAAGCAACACGGTTGACTATGTGTCTAATTTTATTGACTGTTTGAATGATTAGTTACTGTACTTTTTGATTACTTATGTTTATATTAAAATACATTTTACCATTCTTTTAAAATGATTTCATGTCTTCTTTGTCATAACCAAACCGAAAAACAAAAGATAGAAAAGGTTGCGGATCATTTCGGGAAAAATGCGATTTTATCTTATGTGACTTACAGCTAATTCAATTGCTTACAAATTATATTCGTAGTTCTACTCGTAGGATCATTGTTTCGACACAATTACGGTACTACTACCTAAGTTTTAAATTTTTGGAAACAATGGCCTATTTTCAAAGTACCATAATTCGGTAACCAATTGATCTACAGAGCTCGGTTGAGATTAATTTGTCACAAATTTAATATTCTTAAAAACGTACAGAGCAGCTTTTGACGAAAAATGCATAGATTATGAGATATAGAGGAGAATCTGAAAGAAGTACACAAATTTTACGGTTTTTAGTGTGTAAAGATTTTTCCACAAGTTTTTGAGAGTTGCAAATTTGGGTATACATAGCCCTAATGGATCCAAACAACCCACTAAAAAATTAGAGATAGATCATGTTTTGTTAATTTATTGTCGATTTTGACCGGTCACTTGTGTAAATTTCGAGTTGAATTCATTTACAACTGCTAAAAATGAGCTCCGGTCGGGTTTGTTACGTGTTGGTTTCTCTAACAATAAAGAAAAACAATAATATATCGTTTCCATGGAAAAAATACGTTCGAGAATTTTCATATTTGAATTTTCTGCGTTGATTTGAATTTCGCATTCACCACATTAGTCATTTACTCTGCTATTTGGATCTGTCTAAATTCGTGAATCTGAAGTAGTAATTTAAAAATTGTTTTGCCGATCAGTTACGATTAAAGCTTGAACTAACATAATTTCTTTAATGTTGCGTATTTTTAAGCACTAAAGGTAGATTTTATGTTGCCATTTTGTCACTACCTGCGATGTCTCACATAAAATAAGATTCAAGTGTTCTAGTTTTTTCTTTGAAATAATATATCGTCGTTGATACTGCAATAGGTTGTATGTCAAAATCAACAAGTTTTCAGGAGGTAAAAAAATTGAATATTTTGTTATTTTAAGATTTATAATGTCAGAAAATATAGTGATCAGACTGTACTATGTTACTTTTATTGTATGTGGAATAATAGTTGGCAATAAACCCCAATGTGGCATTTTACAACATATTGCAGTATCAACGGCGATATGATCTAATAAAAAAAATATGTAAAAAAAGAGATTGTGAGGTAGGTGGGTCAAAAACAAATAAATTTTTGTGGATTAAGGAGTCATAAAAGACCTTGTTTTTATATCGGGCATATACAGTTGAATATACAATAATAAGAATAAAGTTAACTGCTACTAAATGCAAATTTCCCTATCACTCTTTTCTTTATTTGTTGTCTTGTTCACCATGTGGTTGACTTCATTAACAGAAAAACCCTGTCAGGTACTACAATAATGGTCAAAGTTCTCTTTCACCTAAAGGTACATCTTTGATGTAAATTTCTATAGGTTATAATTTTAAAAGTCAAAGTTGGTAAAAACAAGAGAAAACCAAATATAATAAATCGACGAATTGTATCTTGTGAACTGTGGATGCGATTTGTGAAAAAAAAATTATTAAAGAAAGAAAGTAGATATATATTAATTTTTTTAATTAAAGTAACTATGTATTATAATATATTTAATTTTAAATGTAGTCATACGCTGTAGAACTTAAATTAATTGTAATCAGTCACAATTTAAGAATCAACAGTAAATATATTAATAGCAGTTTTTTCTCTCTTTTCTGACTATAAAATTACATAAGTTGTTAAATTATATTCATTGCCTAACATTTAGTTAAACTGCTTCATCTATGTTTACGTAATTGTTCTATGGCCATATGCACCACACAGCTTAAACTTAAACGAGGTTTAAAAACCATGGTTCTTATGGTTTAAACAGTTGTATTATTTAAGGTAAGTATTCTTTCAAAATTAAATTTTAAAATAAAACTGGTCTTTTGAGACCCCTTCTTTGTGGAGGTAGGAAAACAAACAACTAAAAAGGCTGTGAATGCCCACGTTTCGCCCCTCATTGTGAGGGCTTTTTCAAGGATTACACAAGTATGAGTTGGAAATCAGTTTAATTAATAATATAACCATCAAAAATTGATGATTACATCAATTTTAATTTAATATTATTTAAAAACTTGTAAATTTAAGTATACAAATTTATAAAACACAAACACGACTTGTAACAACAAACGACATTAATACATGTATTAGTGTTAAATTGTTACAATTAAACTGACGTCCAACTCATACTTGTGTAAACCTTGAAAAAGACCTCACAATGAGGGGCGAAACGTCGGCAACCACAGCCTTTTGAGTTGTCTGTTTTCCTCCTCCACAAAGCCTAAAGACCAGTTTTATTTTATAATTTGTATTTAAGTTTTTAATCATCGCCTAAGTTTAAGCTGTGTTGGTGCATACGACCATTAATTATGTAAAACTTCGGGATATTAGACACTGATTAATGAAACCTTTGTCCTTAATAATCACGTCAACGCTTTAAGAGTTACTAACCTCAATTTTCCACAATTCATAATTAAAACAATTCATAAACATAGTAATTACTGCAATGAGAAAGGCTGGTTATGATACAAGGACAATTTATCTACAAAAATGCAAAGATATTTTATCATTTTGTTTTATACAATATTCTTCGTAAACTCAGAACTATCTACTGACAACACGACAATCTTCAATCCATTGAACCCCTTAGTCCAGTGCTCCTTTTTAACATGGGAATTCATGGATTGCGATGAACCAATAGATCATAAAGGAAATAAAACCGCTAGAGATGAGTTAGGTTATGGATGCATTAAGTTCGGAGGGATGTGGTATGATGATGTTGAAAGAACAAAAGTGTTGTGTACAGTTTTAGACAAAATTGAATGCTATGGCAATAAGACTTTTTTTAAAGAAGGCGTACCTTGTATTAAATATTCTGAACAATATTTTACAACGACATTGTTATACAGTATTTTGTTGGGATTTTTAGGCATGGATCGGTTTTGTTTAGGTCAAACAGGAACTGCAGTGGGTAAACTCCTAACTTTAGGAGGATTGGGCATTTGGTGGATAGTAGATATAGTTTTTACTAATTACTAATAATTTAACACCTGAAGATGGTAGTAACTGGAATATATTTGTATAAATCTTGTTAAAATATAGGTATATCAATCTGTTATAAGATGTGTTTCATTTATAATCCTCAAGCATACTATGATTTACTTTCACTAATTCATTATCTCAGATTCCATTTACTGAATGTGAAGAACAAAGTAACCAAATTATTTTAATTCATTTATTTGTAATGAATTGCCACATAATATATAAAAGTTACACCTAATTATTTAAGCAGAATTTGAATTAGGTCCACGCTCATACCAAATGTAGCTACAACATATCTACAAATCGCCGGGTTGTATTGAATGCCTCTTTAGCTCTTCCCGTCTTTCTTTTTTTTTTTTTTTCTTGTTTTTCTACTTTAGGTGTTTGGCCTTTTACTTTACCTAAAGAAAGCTTTAATTAATCAACACACTTTTGACAAAAAAGAAATGTTCGTAACTTCCTACCATGACTAAGCTCACATAACTTTAGTCATTTCAAACAGTCCAAGTACTTTTGCAAGATTCTAGGAGGGTCCAAGGTTAAAACACCGTAGACCTGCTGTACCTTGCATTTAAGAAATATAAATAAATTTGAGTACCTGCACGAGCTAAAGATCCATGAACTTTACCACCAAGCAATCCTACATTAAGTTCAACATCGGTAGATTCATAGAGTGATACTAAACTGTCTTCATCAATTGGATTTCCTTGAGAGTATAATTTTAATTCTTCAGGATTTACTTCCTCAAGAGCGGCAATTCTATGCTGTTAACAGCTTGTTATTCATATGCTTTACAACTTGCTTCATACAAACCTTAATTTGGGCAAACGTCTCTGTGCCCTGGCACTCTAATACGTGCGTGGACTGTCCACGAATATGTAGTTGCATTTTAAACGCGTTTCTAGAATAAATGAGAAATATTGTGTAAAATTTTGACAGCGCGATACACGTGTTTTGATAAAACCACAAATATCAAACTCTAATTAAGAATTACAAATTTATGACAATACAAGAACAATAAATCGTAATTAAAACTACTCAAGAAACGTGAAAATTATTTTAATTCGTATATTTGATCGTTTTAAACAGTATAATTACCTCCGTATGCCTGTGGAGTTTTGACAGAAGAATTTTGTTAACCGGATCTATAATCAGGTTTACCAACAGCATTAATTTTAAAGACCCGCTAATTTCAAATTAACTTTCTACTGTCGACTGAAGCAACAACAGCTATAAATTTTGGTGTAAGGCACCCAACAAAAGTTGCATATTGAAATCTTCCGCTTATATACAAACAACCAAACTAAATACCAAACACGAAAGAATAAAAAAAATAAACAGTCGATTTTGCTTTTGATTATTAGGAAATGTTAAAATTTTTTTACATTCATTTTATTAAATTTTTCTAACTACTTCTGTGCTAGTGATTTTCAAACCAGGAAACCAAGATTATCGAGATAAAGCTCGGTAACCGATTGAGCTATATAAAACTATAAAATAATTAAAATGTAAATTGCATTGTATATTTTCATTTATAGTTTCAATGATGTAGTATCAATAAAACACTTGTTTGACGCTTATTCTCAAGCACACGACTGTGAAGAGAGAGTAGCAATAAATCAACCGAGAATGATAAATGCACTACAAATGATTACTGCTCGAATTATGCAGAATACCTACGTTCACAAAAAGCATTCAAAACATTTCAATAAACTGCAATCTGATCTCTCCATTAGTTTTCAAAGGTACCGCTTAAGACTTACGGTAGTCCAGAAAAAATATCAAAATACCTTTATTGAATAGTTATGCCTTTCATGAAGTTTGATTACTGACATTGTAAACAATTTTAAATTTACATCAGAGTTTATATAAAAGTTGATTTAGTCTAGTAAAAAAACAAATTCTTACATTTTAATTTGACAGCGAAGAAATATTTAAAAGAAATTGTCCTCAAAATACAAAGGAATTGTAGTAAATGTTGCTGATTCTTTGTGTCTGTACTGATACTACATAAAAATATATTGAAATTTCAGTTGTTGGATCTTCCAATATTTATTATACGTTTAATTGTGCCAGATGGTTAAACGTCTGGACCCTTTTAGTGGAAGTGGAAGAAATAACTTCCCAATTAATGGTTTAAGGCGACGTTTCGCAACTGAAGTAGTTGCTTCTTCAGGCCTCTATTTATTGGCAACAAAAAAAAATTAATTCATATAAGAAAGGAGTTAGATACAGTATCCAATAATTGTACAAATAATTAAAGCGAAAATTTAAAAAAAATAAAAAAAATTATATAGGTATAATTAAAATTAGATGCGGATGAGTTCTATAGTTAATTAATAAAATTAAGTTAAACAGATAAAAATATTACAAAACTAAGAGACGTGGTGTCAAAACTCATCGTAAAAACTCCGGTAGGAGATTTCACCTGGATGAATTCAAAATACTTAAATTAAAAATCAAAGGGATATGCTGGTTTTATGAAAGATATGTTCATTCGAGTTAGAAAAACTACAAAACATCAAATATTACCCCGTTACCTTTTGTAAATAATGCCAGATGATTATAATACCATTTTTACTGTTTTAGTGGTAGCAGCAGTCGAAACAAAATAAAAATCGCCAAATTACATTTGCTTCTGTAACTTTTGATCAACTGTTGAACCAAAAGCCGCAATATAATCGTGTGTAGATCCGAAAGACGACAAGTATAGTTTGTCAAAATCAGAGCATGACATGACTTGCATAAGTAGCACTGGTCTAAAGGAAGCTTTTTTTAGTAATTTATGCTGCGGAAAATTCTGCTGGATAAGCACTTGCAAGTCACGCTTATTCTAAATCGGTCAGAGGGCACTCTCTTACGCAACTAACTTTAGCAAATATAATTTTTCTCAGTTTAACCGAAAACGAAAAAGCTGCACTGTAGACTCATCTGGGATATGATTATAATAGTTAGAAATTTTGATTACAGCAGAAAGTTTGGGTGTCAGGTACTTACACTATATTGAACGAATGATACCGTATATTTTCATTATAGTGGGCACAACGACAAGTTCGCTCATTTATATACATACAAGACATGCGCGCGTCAGTTGGAAAATAAGATTACTGATATGCAAGAAATTATTCACGACTGAAGGTATCTTTACATATTAAAACCGTCAGAACAATTTTGGAGTGTGGAGTTTGGTCCGACGACTATTACGCAAAGTTTAATGTATACATTGAAAAGTCGTGGTGGTCTTACACATGGAAGTATGTTCGAAACCTCTTTAACAAGGTTTGTAGCAACAATAATTTTAAGTATACAGCGTAATGGAACATGTTTGTGACGTGTCATTCGCCACTTCAGAAGAACAGATTGATTCCAGAGCGTCTAAGGTAACAAAGATGCCTCTGACATAAAAAAAATCAATGGAATTTTTTGATATACAGAGTGTAAATAAAAAAAAATGTAAGTGGCGATTCTTTGTCGAAAAATAATGTGGAACTTTCTATTTAAAAAAATGCATATGAGCAACCCCTTAAAAAACAATTTTTTTTTAAACAAATAAAGTTACAAAATTTTTAATGAGTGTACAATTATTGCTAGCGAAAAGCATTAAATAAATATTTTTCTGTATTCTCGTATAGTTTCAAGAGAAAAAAAAAGCTATAGTCCAGTGCAATTACGTTTTTTGACCAAAAAAGTTTGAATAGGTTGCGACCGGTAAAAAAGTTTAGTTTGGGGTATAACTAATACGTAAAATATAAATGTAACAAAAAGTAAGTGGAACTATGAAAATGGGGTAAGTTTCTAGGGGTGGAAAATGTACGTTTGCTATATTTAGGCAGAAAATGACTCTATAGCGCAAAATGTTCTACAGAAAAGTTGTAGATAATAAAAAAATGAACAACTCCTGTACGAAACATTTTTAAACATAACCTCAAATTAAAGGTGAAAATCGCGAAAAACCGTTTTTTTTTTGGTTTTTGAATTTTTTCTCTGGCAAGAAAAATGCAATTTGCATGAAGCTTGGTGAAAGTACACTTTTATTTATACTACATAAGCCCGATTTTTGTACACAACCAAAAAAATTAGTTATTGGGATATTTCAGATTTTTCGGGAAAAAATTTTTTTTTTTAAATAATTCTTCTAGTAACAATTTCTATTTTCGAATTCTGCACCCGCGTATTTTTTTCATTGAATTTTTTACTTTAATATGGTCTATCTATGTTGGGGTCGAATTTGCAATAAACCTCTTAAATTCAAAAAAACCCAAAAAAAGATTTTTTGGTATACACATATTTTAATATGTATTTATATATATTATTTTCAATTTTTTATTACTTACGTAAAAATAATTCTGTTACAGATATACTTCAATAAAATAATTTCAATTTATAGTAATTAATTTAAAACAATGAATTTTTTTATTTACAAATTAACACTGGTTCACCTTAAGGGATTTAATGAAAATTTGATCCCAACATAGATAGACAATATTAAAGTAGACATTCTAACAAAAAAAATAAGCGAGTGCAGAGTTCGAAAATCGAAAATTTGACTGGAACATTTTTTTTGAATTTTTTTTTTTCAGAGAATCTTAAATATCTGGAAACTAATTTTTTTTGTTGTAAAAAAATCGAGGGTATGTAGTATAAAAAAAGGTGTACTTTCGCCAAGTTTCATGCAAATTGAATTTTTTTGCCAGAGAAAAAATTCAAAAACCAAAACAACGGGTCTTTCGGGATTTCCACCATGAATTTGAGGTTATGTTGAAAAATGTTCTGTACAGAAGTTGTTCATTTTTTTATTATCGACAACTTTTCTGTAGAACATTTTGCGCAAGAGAGTTATTTTCTGCCTGAAAATTGCAAAAGTACATTTTCACCTCTAGAAAACATAAATAATCACTTTTCTAATTTACAATCTAACAATACCGATACTGCAAATAATAGCAAAGGTCAATGCCGTACAACGCAAATTTTGCTATCGCACAATGTAATTCTTCCAGCCGCATATCAAATGACAACAAACATAAACACGACTTTATTGAAGACAATATATTATTTAAACAAAATAATCATAGTCATAGACGCGTAGGTGACGATTGGGCTCACGTGAGAAAACGCTTCACCAAAACAAAAACTCAAATTTGCGGAACAAATGAATCTGTACATAGCATTCATGGTGTACCAAAACCAGAATGTGTATATATCACTAGATTGCAACCTGATACAACTAAGGAATCTTTAAACTACTTTTTAAAAGCAAATAAAATATTTATCTTGGATTGCGTACAAATGGAGTCGAAACATCCAAACAGCTATAGCAGCTTTAAAGTATCTTTAGCAGCAAATCAGTTAAATGCAATATGCGATTGTCAAACCTGGCCTCAATAAGGTGTCATAGTCGGAAAGTTTTTTCAACATCTACACACACTAAGGAAGCGACGGAAATCAACCGACCAGATTCAGGAATAACAACATTAACTAATTAATTATAATCTTCTATCAGTAAACATATATTCGATCTTTAAACAGCGACAAATTGTTACAGTTGGAAGTTGACGACGTTACTTCAAATTTAAAATTTTGATGTTTCAATGAAATATGGACAAATGATGAACAAATTTATTGTTATAACTTCAACAATTATCAACTTAAGACGCGGTGGTGGCGTAGGTATATGGTGCAGAAACGACTTACTAACAGAATCTCTAGATTTAGTTGAATTTTGTATTGAAAAAGACTTTGAAATTTGTGGTTTAAAATGGTATTCAGATAGTAATAAAATAGTGTATATCTTAAATTGTTACCGTTCTCCTACAGGTAACTTAAATATCTTTATAACATCTCTAAATACTGTCTTACAAAAAATATTCAAACCTAGTACAAGCATGTTTATAACGGGTGACTTTAATGTAAACGCGACAATAAATAATCACGAATTTATAAGGTTAAACAACATGCTAGAAAAGTTTTGGGCTAATTCAAATAATAATTCTCCAACGCGTAACTTCGACATCCAGTAATATTGTTAATCATACCTATTCAAATATTTGCAGAAATTATAAAACTGCAGATACAACCATTTCTGATCATAAAGTCGTTTTATGTAAGTTTGAAATTATTTCGAATCGTAAATATATAAAATTTAGAGAAAACTGAATTTTCAATAATTGCAATATTAATAATTTTAAAAAGGATCTGAGTTCACAGATCTGGGAAAGTATATATATAATACTAACATTACTTTAAATCAGTGTTTTATTCTACAACACATTTAGACAAATTTTTGAATCAAACTTTCCAAAAAATTAGACCAGTACTACAACACAACGAGAAGGAGTGGATTAATCATGAAATTCGTAAGCATTAAAGTTAAACACTTGCACATAATCAGTAAAACTAATCCTGATTATGCATTGATCTATAAACAAGCTAAAACATCCCATAAACACTTAATACGACGTACCAACCAATTATATTTTGAAAATAAAATTAAATAATCCCCTAACCCAAGTCGCACAACTTGGGATATAATCAAAAAGTTAAATTACCCCTTTATATAAAAAAGATGATCCCAAAAATATTTCTAACTATAGGCCAATTGCTCTAACATCTGTCTTTTCAAAAGTGTTTGAATACGCCATGTTAGACAGACTATCATCCTTCTTAAATACATTTCACATTTTAATAGACAACCAACACGGATTCAGATCTAATAAATTCAATAACTGCTTTAACTGATCTAATTAATTTTATCTGTAAATCAATCGATGAAGGAGAATGTCAGTTGGCATATTTTGTGACCTTAGTAGAGCCTTTGACTGTGTTGACCATGATAAACTGATTAATAAACTGAATCTACTAGACATATGCGGTACCATCTCTAACTGGTTTAGTTCATTTCTATCTAATAGATTGCAATTTACAGAAATACGGTCATACAACAACAATTATCTCACCACGTTTAGATCTCATTAAAAACTCAACAAGATTGGAGTACCACAGGGAACAATACTAGGTTCAATACTGTTTTGATTTACATTAACGACATAAATAAATACATAGACAAACATTTAAAAATTCTTTATGTCTTTATATGCTGATGATCTTATTGATTCCAACCAATTGAAAACGTTTGCAAACAGAATTTCATATGGTATATTGTTTCTGGAGTCTCTTACCTTCTTCCTAAAGAATATTTTTAATTCAAAAACGTATTCTGAGAATAATAGCCGGATTTAACTCTAAAACTTTCTGTAAAGAATTGTTTATAAAATATGGTATGTTAATATGTTAACTATAACAGGAATTTATATAGTGGAAATTTGCAAATACATTTACTTCAATAAAACATAAAATTACTAAACAAAACACATTCCATGCATACGGAACACGTAACAATAGTAATTTTAGCCTACCATCATCTCGACTAGAGCTCACAAAACTTAATCCAAGTTGTAATGGGATTAAATTGTTATTTACATATACCGAGTTCGGGAAGTAGAATTTCCCGAATCTAGAATAATCTTCTCGAAAAAGGTTTGTACATAATTTTTTGTAAATGTGCAAATATTTACTTAATAAAATTAATTTAATTGACAGCTTAAATCTTGAATTCATAGAGGGCACTGTAAATTTTTAATAACTTTTAATTGCTTTTTGTACTTTTTCTGTGTTTTTATTTTTAAAAATACTGGGAAAAGCGTTTATTAGAACTAAAAATTAAAATTGCAATGTACTATTATTGTTTAAAAGTCTAAATATATCAATGCTTTTTGTCCGTTTTCCGGGCACTAGTGCGTGGAAGTTAATGTTCCTGATTGACTATACGCTTATGTAAAACTTCACTTCTCAGTAGGCGAGTACAAACAATATTTAACAAGTTACCAGAAATAATAAAATCAAGTATGTCCAAAATAGTAGTAGTATTATGCCCTTACAATATTAATGATTATTTATTGTCTACTTAGTAGAATTTTAAAACTTTGTTTTAAATCTACAGGGTGTCCAGAACCTCTCCTGACAAACGAAGACCGGAGATTCCTCAGATAATTTTAAGACAATTGAACCCAATTCACCTAGTCCGAAAATGCTTCCTAAGGGAGCTAGAGCGCTCTTTGAAAATGGCGCTTTGTAAATAGTTTTTTTAAATACTTCCAGAACGCTTCTACTTAGAAAGGCAAAACTGGTATGCTTGTTTAGCCTTCAGAGATAAATCGATTCCATCAATTGCGAATTTCTAGTACCGGGCATAGGCGTCCGTTTTGGGTAGGTCAACGGTTATTTTAACTCATAACTTTTTTGTCTTTAACTTTTAAGCATTTGTAGACACTAGATTATTAAATTTTCAGGTATTCTAGTACTAAAAGGTACTTTTACTTTAACCTCTTCAGACCTGATTTATTTACAATTTTCTACAGAATTTGATAACATTTGTACAGAATACTGTACATAAATTTGTAATCGTTCTTATTACTACTTAGAAGCGATTAGTACAAATCAGACATACTAAATTGTTATACTTGTGAATACTGTCATCTGTTGAGTGGTAGTAAAATTTTATTTAGGTATGTAAGTTATAGCCTTTCGCGGGAATAACATAACCTTTTATGCTCTCTACTTACAAGGTAAGTTTTATAAATTATTACGCATTTCAATATAATTACACCTACCAATAACGTTTTCAGAATTATGCCTTTACATTGCTAATTAGTTAATTTTTTCGAAACATTAAAATTTCGTCGTAATTTTACCCACCAATTTTAATGTACAGTATTATGTACATTCAACACAAACTTAACTTTTAATTTTTTGTAGTTTTTTTTGTAAAAATGTATCGCGGATTTAGAAATCGATCAGAGTATATATTATCGCTTCTACAAAATGGAAATGACTCTGAAGTTGAAAATCTGAGTGATAGCAATGATGAAGATGATGAAATTAATAAGTTGCTTACTGAAAACGATTTACCAAGCAATTTACTTGAAACAATTGACGACATTCTTTTAGAAAGTGATAATGAAAATGAAGACCAAAATATTTTAGAGATTTTGAACAATAACACTGAGCTATACCAAGAAGGAAGTAAAATGGAGATCAGAGCAACAACAATAATCAACAAGAAGAAGATTTAGAAAACTTGTATTTATTTTTGGGTAAGTTTTTGTTACCTTTTGAAACATAAACAATTACATGTATTTCTTAGGGATTGCAACTGAAAAACACATATAAAATGGTCTAAAAACAAAAATCTATTTACTCCAAACGTTGTACACTTTCGCAAAGATGATGATGACTCTATTCCTGAGCTTTTATCACCATTGTCATATTTTTGAAATATATTCCAGAAAATATGTACGAAAAAGCTGCAGAATTTACTAACATATACGCTCATCAAACAAATCACACAATAAAACCGTGCAACTCTTCTGAGATAAAATTTTAGTTGCCTTGCACATTGCTGCAGGAACTTTAAAATTTCCTAGAGTTCGCATGTATTGGGAAAAACGTTGAATATTTCTTTATTTATTAACAACATGTCTAGGGACAGATTTTTTCAACTCAGGAACAATCTTCATTTTGTGAACAATTTAGAAAGACCCGACAGCTGCAATGATATATTTTACAAAGTGAGACCTCTCTATGACTCAATAAGAAACCGGTGTCACCAATTACAGTTACCAGAGGAGTTATGCGTTGATGAACAGATGGTACCATTTACTGAAAAATATCTGTATTGCAGTACGTTAAATCTAAACCAAATCCATGGGGAATTAAAATTTTCGTTCTTTGCGGAAGCAATGGGATAGCATATGATTTTATTATATATCAAGGCAGTAAAACAGAGATTAATCAGATGGTTGTACAGAAATTTGGATTAGAGCAACAATGGTTTTGGCACTTTCTGAAAGAATAACTTGCCACGGCCACATTTTATATTTTGATAATTATTTTCCTCATACCATCTTTTACAAATATTAAAAAAAGAAATATTTGCTGCTTGTACCATACGTATCAACAGATTTCAAAAACCAGCACTCTCAACAGACAATGAAATAAAGAGAAAATGCATGGGCAATGAACGAGGATACTCAGAAGAATGTTTCAGTGCAGACGGGGATGTTGTCGTGACAAAGTGGATTGATAATCGTTCTGTACTTCTTGCTTCCAACTTCATAGGTATTGGAGAAACTAACAAAGTGAAGAGATGGTGCAAAAAGAAAAAAATACATTGACGTCGATAGACCCGAAATTGTTGCTAAATATAATTCAGGGATGGGAGGTGTTGACCTTCTTGATCGGTTGATAAGCCATTACAGAATATATATAAAATCTACTAAATGGACCCTCAGGATGATAACGCACGCGATTGATTTTGCTCTGGTGAACTCCTGGCTAGAATATCGTATAGATTGTGAAAAATTAGGTGTAGCAAAGAAAAAGACTTGATCTTATGCATTTTAGGATGCAGGTTGCCAATGATTTAGTAAATGTCAACAAACACCTTCTAAAAAAACGGGGTAGACCAAGCAGTAGCAACATAGAAAATCCTATTCCCCGCAAAAGAGGCGAAGTTAGACCTTCTGACGACCTTAGATTTGATGGAGTTGATCATTTACCCGAACATGACCAGCAAGGAACCAGCACGTTGTAAACGTGCGGGTTGCAAAGGTCGTTCTCATTATAAATGCATGAAATGCAATATACATTTATGTATCTGCAAAGAGAGAAGCTGTTTTTCTGATTATCATAGAAGATAAATTTCGATCTATGTCTAGCTGCCTAATGTACAGAATAATGTACATATATTTTCGGTAATAAAAACAATTTTTTTTATGTAATCAGTATTATTTATTCTACATACACATTTAAGAAAGTATATTTTTAGAAAAAAATTTTTTTTGCTGTTTTTTAAATAGTCAGGTCTCTAGCCATTCTATAGTTTTATGTACACAATACTGACCACTAGGTCTGAAGAGGTTAAGTCATTAGGATACACCGTTTTCTAGAAAAAATGGATTTGAAAATTTTTGTTTTTTGTCATTAAAGTTAAATTTATATTTTTTGCACTAGTTGGCTCTGAACTGCCAACTGTCAAATTGTTATCAGTTCATGAAGTTTATCTTTTTAATTTTTTACTTTACCAGGCGCCATCTTCAAAGAGCTCTAGCTCCCTTAGGAAGCATTTTTGGACTAGGTGAATTGGGTTAAATTGTATTAAAATTATCTGAGGAATCTCCGGTCTTCGTTTGTCAGGAGAGTTTCTGGACACCCTGTATATACATGGTGTCCCACGACGATTAAGACAAGTAATATATCAGAATTGGGCAGTAGTAGATAATTATAATTTTGGGGTGTAAATTAGAACAAATGTTGCATATTTTCTTGTTATTGTGTTACCCAATGAGGTATTTTTCAAATCTTCTAAATCTGTAGCCGAAAATTACAGGGTGAATTTTTAACTTCCAATCCTTTAAGTACCTGTAGCTCTTGAATTAATCACTTTAGACCCCAAGTGTGCTAGTTAGTTGGAATTGTTTTATCGGGAGGAACACAGAAAGGCACAAATATACAGGTTGTCCCATTAATAATTTTAAATGCGACGTCACGTGACCAAAAACAAATACCTCATTGGGTAACACAATAACAAGAAAAGATGCAACATTTGTTCTAATTTACACCCCCAAAATTATAATTATCTACTACTGCCCAATTCTGATATATTACTTGTCTTAATCGTCGTAGGACACCCTGTATGACTACACATATTTTTGTTTTATACTTGACGCTTCTTATACATGTTATACATGTCTAAAAGAATAAATATATTATTATTATTATAGAAACCCACCCCATTTTCATAGTGCCACTCATTTTTTGTTACATTTATTTTTTACGTTTATACCTCAAACAAAACTTTTTTACCAGTCGCAGCCTGTTAAAACTTTTTTGGATGTTTGCCACTTTTTTCCGTAATTGCACTGGACTACCACCCCTAAAATTTATTATTTTTTTTTTCCGGTTTCGTATTTCATTATTTAAAAATTCATTTCGAATAGCCTGATTCCTTCTAAACAAAAGATCTCTAATATTTCTACTATTCTATTTCGTAGGATCAACCATTTTTGAGAAAAAAATATTTTATCAAATACATCATATTGTAAGTTATAGTTTACATACGGCCCCGCCG
Organism: Abscondita cerata; assembly: GCA_030710515.1. Classification (NCBI taxonomy): domain Eukaryota; kingdom Metazoa; phylum Arthropoda; class Insecta; order Coleoptera; family Lampyridae; genus Abscondita; species Abscondita cerata. Next base: position 164,275 of record JALBCR010001500.1, on the reverse strand, counting down.
TCTAGATTTATGTGGTCATTTTCAACATATGTTTTAATTTTATTTAATAATTTGAATTTTATTTTTAGTTTAATAACATTTCCAATAAAAATATTAAGCCGACTACTAGATGATTTCTAACCTAGGTACAGTATTTCGCGTTTATAATGCTGCGGTTTACAGCAGGCACACAAATTAATTGTTTCTCTTTAATTGCGTAGATACATAAACAAAATAAAATGGGATAGATTTTGCTATTGTATAGGTAAACTCGATACCGATTAACAAAACTTAGGGCCTGAAGCTATAACTTGAAACTGTAAGTGATTGCAAAGAGTGATTCATAAAATTTCGGACATTTAAAACAGGTAAACGTTTAGTATTCAATGAGAAGGACGAAATTAACACTTTAAAATAATCCGAAGTTCACAATTTAAAATGTTAATATAATTCATAGGACAATATATTCGAAATTTTAAAGTGAAAGACACAAAAAACTTTTGATCGATTTTAGAAATAAACATCCAAATAAATAAAATTTTGCAAAACATATTTTGGAATGAAACCATTAATTATGTAGGATTATATTTTGAATTTTAAATATTCCCGCGAGTCGGTATAGCGCGGCAAGTTGACGGGTGCCGAGGTAAGAGACACGGCCGGGAGGAAGATGGTGGCAAGAAAACGTTGTGAAGAGGTGCCGGTAGTAAAACTTGAAAACGTACATAATTAAACGAATAATATTATTAAGTTGGTTTTGGTATCCTCGAACAATCCCATCCTGCAATTAACTAATTTAATTATAAAGAACTAAAATTAGAAGCATTAGAAATTAAACGTCATTTAAATAAACAAGTTATGTGCAAATACCAGATTAGCCATTTGTAAATGTTGATAGGTAAAAACAATTGTTATGTTTATCACGGTAATTGAACTTTTTTGAAATCATCATAATGCATAGTAGTTTACAGTTTCAAACTATAGCTTCAGTTTTGTTAAGCCTACTTATACATTAGCAAAATCTATCCCATTTTATTTTGTTTATTATGAATGCAATTAAAGGGAAACAACTAATACATGTACCTGCTCGTAACCGCGCCACTATAAACGTGAAAGACTGTACATGATTCATACGATGTACTTGATAAAACATTATTTTCTCAAAAATAGTTAATCCTACAAAAAAAATACAAGAGATCTTATAAAGAAATCGTTTCGTTATTTACTTTAATTAATGATTGAATGCTTTTAAAGGTAAAACTCTGTTTTCGTTTAAATTTAAAACTTTCAAAGTCACTATTATTCCGATTATTGATTTAACAGATTTAATATCATATTTATATGCTTTGTGGCAGTGGGTCTGACCACTAACTACTCCAGAAAACATATACACAATATTTGATGGTGTATTTTGAAAAGGGTAATATACAGGGTGAAAATAAATAAGTGCAAAAATTTTTTTGTCAAAAAAATGTTGGTTTTCATTTTTCTTAAAAACAAATAGTTACCAAATTTTTGCTGCCGGAAAAGGATTACACGAATATTTTTTGGTATTCTCTTATAGTTTCAAGGAGAAAAATCCACCCCTGAAATTTGATTTTTTTCCCGTTTCATATTTCTTTATTTATTCACAATCAAGACTAGAGGAATAAAGAATTATACACGTAATTTACTTCTATTTAACGATTACAAAAGTGTACCCAACTATAATATTTACATAATTACAAAATAACTTAAATTTCAAACACTACGTCGGTTAAATTCAGTAAATCCTCTTAAGCCCTTTTCTTAAATAAAATCAATAATATTGTATGTACAAGTATTCTACAGCTCGGCATCTTCCATTCACAAATATACCGTTTCCTGGTACTACACTTATTGTTAAGCAATCCAGATTAAAATCTTTGCTGAAAATTCTGTTGTTGTTGTTGATTGTTATTATTGTACATCATTTGTTGTTGATGAAATTCTTGTTGTTGAGTAATTGGAACCACTTGAGGATTAACTTGTCCGGGGTGAGGACCCACTAATCTTGGCCTCTTGGAAGGATTACCATGGTTGTCATTATTGTTAGACTGCGTCTGTTGCTGCTGCTGTTGAGGTTGCTGTTGTTGTTGCTGAGCTTGTTGTTGTTGCGGTTGTGCTTGACGCTTATTGTCAGTCTTTTCTTCTTGATCATCATCAGTTAAGAACTCTCTTTTCGGGTAAGGTATCGGACACCCTGGAATGTAATCATTAGCATCGACACCTTTTGAGAGATTATGCTAACCCGCAAAAACGTCTTGAGTAGGTAGAGGATCTTCAGTAAAATACGCGTCTTGCATTGCTTGTTCTGAAGTTATGCGTTTATTGGGGTCCATCAATAACAACCTTTGAAGTAAGTGAAAGGCTTTGCTGTCAGGTTTAATTTTATGGCGATCCATGTACTTTATCAACGAACAATTTACATAACTAAAATTACCCCAAAAATCAGTTTCGCCCTTTCAAATTTTCACCTCCTTACTTTGATTTCTTAAAATCCTTTAGTAAAGTAGGGTGCTCAGGCATTTTTCGGATATCTTCCCAATCCTTTTCATGCGGAAAACCCATTACGTTAAAAATTCGATCCAACTGATCGTGGTGGTAGGGGTTGCTGGTTTTGATATCTTCTTGTCTACAGTGAAAAATTGGTTCTGATGTCAACAGTTCAGCAAATATGCAACCAATTGCCCAAATATCTGTGAAACAAATATCATGCATTACTGGTATCTCAATCAATAGAGTTAAATTAATGAAGATAAAAATAAAAGAAAATGGTTCATTCCTATAAGTGAATATAACTAACAAATTAATTGACTCAGACTCGTTGAACAAAGTAACACTTTCAGGCCTTGCCCTACAAATAACTATTTCAGTATGCATATAACAAATGAAACTAGAAATATTTGAGTTGTCAAACATAGCAACTCTAATTTTGATGTTGAAAATAAATATGATAATGTTTACAAGAAAAATAGTGGCTAAACTTAATTTAAATAGAAACTACTCCATAGCTCTACATGGTATTCACAGACATAAAATTGTTCCTGACATCATTGACATAATTCCATCAGATTTGGCAGAAGTTATTTATCCTAACAACATTAGAGTTGAAATTGGATCAGAACTCAAACCTGTGCAGGTAAAGATCCACCACAAATAAAATGGGCAAGTAAACATGATAAATTATATACTATTTGTCTCACGGATCCAGATGCACCTTCAAGTCGAAATCCTGTACTTAGAGAGTGGCATCATTGGTTAGTAGGGAACATACCAGGGTGTGAAGTTGAAAATGGAGAAATTTTAACAGAGTATGTAGGGGCGGGACCACCTAGAGGCACAGGATTACATCGTTACGTGTTTCTCGTGTTTGAACAAAGACATTCATTGACTTTTGATGAACAGCGAATAAAAAATGACACAGTTACTAATAGGGCACTCTTTTCTGCCAGAAAATTTGCAAAAAAATACAACTTTAGCAGACCAGTAGCTGCAAACTTTTTCCACGCACAATGGGATGATTATGTACCACTTCTATATGAACGCCTTAAATTGGAATCTGATAGTCCTTTACTAACAATTTAAGCAATAAATTAGTACTAACTTACCAATTGCTTTTGTGTAATGTCGAGCACCTAATAGCAATTCTGAGCTCTATACCAAAAAGTAAATTCACAACTGGGTCTAAATTGCCAAAGGTTTTAAAGGTGCATTAAAACAATCTTTGCAAAAACCTATGTCAGCACTTTTAACTCGACCTCTCTCAGGCTCCTTCTACCTATTACTAATATATTAGTTGGTTTTAAGTCACGGTAAAAATACTCCAGTTAGAATGTAAGTAATGAATTCCATCCAAGATTTGATACAGCAAAGATTTTACCATTCCTTTCGTACCATAACAGGCTTTTATTTTGCTTTAGCTGTTCTATGAAATTTTAATGATATGCCACAAATCATGCTCCGCAAATCAAATAGCAACCATACTTTGCGATCATGATGTGAAAGAAACTCTACTTATCAAATTTATCACATTAGAATGTTTTAATTCTCGTGAATAACTACAAAAGTAAAATTTAGTTTCAAATTTTCTCCAAATATAAATACTTCACAGCAATCTCCCTACATGCAGACATGGACAAACCAGTTCCTTCTATCTGTTTGAGAGCGTAATCCCGATTATCCGAACCATCTTTACGTCTACCTTTGTACACATGTCCGTAAGTACCACGACCTACTTTACATCCTTCTATATTCAAACAAGTCTTCCACTTTAACTCTTTCTGTTTGGGTTTTAACTTTAAATTCGTAATCCATCATCAGTGCAGTCATAGTATGCATATAAAATATGGTGTAAGAAGATTTCTGTAATAGAAATCAAGAATGTCGTTCACATTTTCTTTTAAGCACCATAAGTTATCTTTCAGATTCAAATTACAATACATATAAACATTGCAGCTAAATAACATAAACAAACCTCCATTGATTAAATACAAAACAACAATTTCGCTGTTACCAACTACAAAAATGAAACATTCTCCAAGTGATAAAAGACTGCAATGAAATAATATCATTAATCATGCATTTTTCACTTGAAATTTACTAAATTATAAAATTTACCGTATATATATGAAGAAATGTGATCAAACCGGTAAAGTTTGGAATCTTTTTCAAGTGTTTTAAGGACACAAAATTCAATCTCGTCAGTTAATTGTCTTGAACCACAAGACAAGAATGTCACTGCTGTTACTAAACCCATAGGCGTAGTTGTAGTTTGTTCTTAATGGGTTTTCTGCCAGTGGTGTCGGGTACTACAGGACAGACGTACAGATCCCTTCATTGCAACTATTATTAAAAGTTATTAGTAGCTTAATGTGAAAGAATTTTGGGCTTATTGGCACTAGGGTACTGGAAGATGTGTCAAAGTAATATCGATGGACTTAACTGGTGCAAAAAGTGCTATTCTTAAGAACACTTTTTAAATCAACGTTAAGGCACAGAGTACAGATATTATTCAGAGGAACAACTCTCGTGTAAGAGGAATGTACGCGCATTCCATCTCGTGCATTGGCAGTCGCCATGTTCTAAGAGTACATTAGAGCAGTCATATTCGAATTTGAAATAAACATTGATATTGTTAAACAATTTAACGCTGTTTCCGGTTTATAATTTCAAACACGTCACAAAGAAAACAGCAATTTACATAAAGTACATACTTCTCGTTAATGTTTTCTAAAATAATAGATTTCCTAAAAACTTGAGAGCCTTATTGTAGGGAGACAATCAGGTAGTCAAAAATTAACACGCCGACGTTTCGGTTAGGACTGTCTAATCTTCCTCGAGGCTCTAAATTATAAAATTGGTGATCTTTCATTATAAAACCACCATATCTAACTTTTTAAATTTTTTATAAATTCATACGATGATGGTCTTTTAAATGATGTCAACGCAAATTTTAAAAGCGTTAACGACTCAACTTGCTCGAAATACAATTCTATGGAATTACACTTCACAACCGGACATAAGTCTGGTATTGACTGTTTAGTAGTTCGTAAAATTACTGATCAGCTTACTCGAGTTACGTTTGGTAAGGAATATTCCTCGGAATGTGCGCCTCGCCGACCCGTCAGGCGACATTGACATTTTAATTGGTTGAGCTATGTACCATAAGCTAACTTTGCCTCGAAATATTTCTTTAGGCCTTTCGATGTCTACTACTCTTCTTGGTTTGGTAGTTACTTAAAAATCTTCTTATTCCTTTAAACTCGTTAGTTTATGGAGTTTCGGCTGTTTTGTTGCCACACTTCATCAATCATAAAAAGTTTTGGAAATTGGATACTTCCAAATCTATTTCAAAGAGAGACAATCTCGAGAAACCCCTCGACATATTTCGTTTCAACACAATTACCTGATTCTGCTGGTTACCTAGCCACTCGTTGTTTGATGTATATTGTATACTCACATAAGGTTCCTTTCCTGAGTCTGCTGGAAGTTATTTCAAAGAACTTTTATGGACGACCTTTTATTTTCTGGGTGCATCGAAAACGCCATTCGAATAAAAGAAGAAATATCTTCCATTCTTTCTTTTGCAGGTCTGACGATCCGTAAGTTTTTATCCAACAAAACAGCCTAACTCCGATGAATTTGAATTTTTCACAGTGTCCAATGGTGAACGTTCTGATTTTCTGATTCTAAAACTCAGGTCTCCATTGGAACTCTGAGAATCTTGTAAGGTTAATGTACCTAATAATAACCCCGTTCCTACCAAAACGAAAATTTTATCTGTCACAAATGTCTTGAACCCTTTTGGGCTTCTATTCTCCTTTTATCATTCGAGGGAAACTTTTTTATTTATTTATTTAAATACAGCCGCACCACAGCAAAAGCCAATTATGGGCGGGAACAGCAAAATACAAAATTAAAACGAATCGGATAATATAAACGTAAAAGTAATTAGACGTAGGTATTACAGATATAATCCAAAACAAATAAAAGTAGTAACGTTAACGTTAAACAAGGTAAATAATGTAAATCGATCAACCAACTAGGGAGTCGCTACAGAATGATTTTATCTCGGATATGGACGTATGAAAAATATCAAATTTACGTAAAGCACTGCTGCTGCATACAGAGAAAATAGAAGATGACTCAACACACGCGTACGGGGAGTGGGTAGGTAGAAAGTGGTAGGAAAAACGAGACCCAGGTCGAGGAACGGAAAAGATAATTTTGCCAACAATTCAGGACTATCGACAAGGTAATGAATAAGTTTGTATAGAAAGAGAAGAGAAAAGGTGGCGCGGCGACTACTTCAATCGGAAAGGTTGAATCTAGCCAAAAGATCAGATTGCGGGAAACCTCAAGGAGATGCAGAAGCATTGGAAATCTGGCATTGCATGGCATGATCCCATCTCTTCCGAACTGACGTTCAAGTGGTCCGAAACATAAAAAAAAAACGAAAAAAAGGTCATCGAACTCCAGACTTCTGTGACTAAGCTTTGTCAAGCTAATTAATTCGCAGTTGAGGTTTAATCCCTCAAAACCGAGTAATAAAGAACTCGCGGATTCAAGTTCTCAATCCCTTGTTGGGTGAGTCGGGTTTTCTGCGCGTTCGTGGTAGATTAAGCAAAAACAATTTATTAATACTCGCTCTCCGCACGAAAGTAGAATTTGGTAGAATGCAGTTAAATCTGTAAAAAAAACCACTTTAAAACACACGCTAGGTAACGAGAAATTCACCTTTGAAGATTTATACAGTATGTTAACTACGATCGAGTCAATATTAAATTCAAAACCACTGTCAATTATTTCCTCTGATCCTGACGATCTTGTCCCTCTCTTTCCCGGACACTTTTTAATGGGTAGACCATTGGTAGCACTTTCTGACCGCGGTTATATGCAGTTGGCTGAATTGGAGGCGCTGGAAACGGGGAGTCGTTCCTGATCTTCAAAGATGCGAAAAATGGAGCAAGAATCTTCCTGACATCCTCAACATCAGCTCCATCGTGCTACTTCAAGTTGACTACCTCTTCAGCGGCGACAGATATACACCACGGTACTCTGTGCAGCTTCAGTAAGAATGCCAGAAGGGTCAATATAGTGTGCTCGGTGCATCGTTTCTGTATGCCTTTGGTGCAAACTTAATCTTGTTTCTAAATAGTGTTTGTAAGTGTGTAGTTTTGTACATTAATTTACTTAGACTTAAGTTTTGTGTTTTTTCTTATTTTGTTTACATTGTGTTTTGAATTTGATGGGGGACGAATATTATCTACAAATTTTAGTCTGTAACTTTCTTTTAGCATTGATTTTACTAAATGGAAGTGTGTTTGCAGCCACTTAGGCAACACACCTTACCACTGCCTGCATCCATGTTACCAGCTATTGGGAAGGTTGAGAGGATGCTCCCACAATTTTTTTGGTATTCGATCATTGTTTGCAGTCATGACCGATTCGGTTTTCGAATCAATTTTTTGTTTTAATAGAACCACGTTTTAAATAGGTAATTTTAAGTCTTCAACGCGCATTTGTAAATAGTGCTATGTTCCAGTTTTAAAATATAGTGTTTTTAAAATCAAGACGCGTTGTTCATTATTTAATCAACAATCGGCAAAATGTGAGCAACGCCGTATAGGGTCCGGACTAATCGCGGAATAGACAAAACGCCAAAAAGTAGAAAACGACGCCTTAGCGATCGTAAACTGGCGTCGTCCCCGAACCCCAGCTGAATCCGCGAAAATGATTTTGTGGGCAAATCGCCGAAAATGATTCTGTGGACAAAACGCCGAAAATACAATCAACTTAAGTTGTTATCGGGAGTGAACGGTGTTAGTTGGTAGGTTACAGTTATTACAATTTCTTTCTTGAACAAAGTTACACTCATAATAATAATTTAAAAACAAACTTTTTTTCATGTATAATTTGTTTTAAAAAAATTTACCTTGTTTTTTATGTGATCGGGTGTGAACGTGTGGTTGGTAGGTTGAAGTTATTACAATTTCTTTCTTTAAACAAATTACATGAATAATAACAATTTGTCCACAAATTCAGTGATTTGTCGATTCGGAGATATGTCATAGAGCCGCCGTATATACTGCAATTTGTCGAGATTCTCAACCCTTCACTTCAATAATGGTTGGGCATTACTTAAGGAATATTAAAAGCTACCTTAGAATATGAAGGGCAATTGAGGATACCATGATCTCTCAGGGAATAAATATAATTAGGGCCATTAACCTTTTTTTGCTAACCTTTTAACTTTTACCATTGATTATAAAGTTACTCAATGCGTTTACACAGGCACCTTCAAGTACAAGTTACTTAAATAGTTTTCTTCAGTAGTGGCACTACTAACCAGTCGCTACGAGAATCGTCTTCAGTGCTTTTTCTACCTCGTTTACCTCACGTGACCACTCTTGAATACTTAAAAATAATGACCCACAATCTTGATCAGACTACATCAATTCGTGGATCATTATTTAAGTTTTTCTTTCATATGCAAAGATTTTTTTTCTATTTATCAAAATTCATCTATTTTACAATAAGTAATCTAATATAATTTATTAGTATAGTACTCTAAGAAAACATATCCACTTCTTTATTACAATAATATTCGAATATCAAATTTGGATAATTTAACAACATTGCAATGTAACATTTTCGAATGGTTTAAAAAGTACTTAACTGTCTCATATTCATGAAAAATAGTGTCGTAGTCTCATCTTGACCAGATTCACTTTTCAATACACTCTTTTTTGTGTATGGAACCCAGAAAAACTATAATTTCTGTTTAGAAGTGGTACGAAATCTGAAATAATAGAAATAAATAAGAGGTTTATCAGTTTATTAGATACTAAGTTTATAAGGAAACAATATACAATTACATATGAAATGTGGTGCACAGGTACTACTTCTAGATAAGGCTATTTGGCAACAAACATTGCGGTTGTGGGTCCTGAGCAAAATTTATTAATACACGTAAGAAACAAAGCTAACAAGAGTGTTTCCGAAGATATATAAATACGAATCTTTTAATATGCCTTAAAATATCGTAAGAAAAATAGCTACTCTGTTTAATAAAAAATTATCGCATTCACCGCTTTCGGCAATTAATAAATAAGATCCGTATTTATAAATTATGGATAGTATGAAACTTACTTGTGCAATATCCCAAATAATAGGAGTAGCTTTAATTTTAATTGTCCAATTTGGTATATTTACATATTTCCTACTTAAAAACAATACATATTTAAACATTAATTAATGGCTAGTTCGCACTTGAATTGACTAATCAATGGCTCACAAATACTGTCACATCACATCACAATCACTGAACACTTCTTTCTTAGAAAATACAGTTCTGTATAAATTAATCTTATACATATAATCATTAAACAAAAGATTAAGATCACACTAAAATGCATATTTTAAAAAAATGAAACAAATATTCATTAAATTAAGTGTATAGATAATCTCAGTTCATGGATTGTATTGTCATAAAATAATTACGCAAAAATTTAATTTATAAAACAGATTCCAGCTGCTTTATTTCTTTTTCGGCAGGACTAGACGCCGTTTCAATAATAGCAGGAACTGCATTACGCGTACCACCCATCGTTATTGGACCGTCTTCTTCTTCTTCATCCTCGTCTATAGGGGTCAGAGCGTCATCGATCATGACCGGTTGCTCTTCTGGTAAAGATTTTTTAAAGTATGGTGCAATAAAGCTTGTCAAAGCTGATATGCCGAATAAGCCACCAGCTACAAAAAAAGGAACCGAATATGTTTGTGTAGAATCGTATAATGCTCCAGCCATCGGCGAACCAACTATAGTAGCAGCACCACGGAATAAAATTAACAGTCCAAAAGCGTTTGTAAGTTTATCTAATCCTAAGAGATCGACGAGAATGATGGACGTTAAAGAAATGTATCCAGCTAAAAATAAATAGGTACATTAGTATCTGGAGCAACTGTTTCAGTTTGAACACTTACAAACGGCAATTCCAAAGAAAATTGCTGTTGTCATGTAAGCACCGTACGTATGGCAAAAAGGAGTAACAGCTACAGCTATTGTTGAAATAATTAAACAACAATTATTGACAAAAAGTGCATTGACTTGTGGAAAATCGGCGAAATAACCACAAGCGATACGTCCTACGGTATTTGTAATACCAATAATGGAGAGTAAAAAGGAGGCTTTTCCTGCTTCAATACCCTATACAAATGTAAATTAATTTAACGATCCTAGAGTTAAAAACTAAAACTTACGTCAGATTTAGCGCAGTCAACTAAGTACACGAAAGGAACGTATAGGCCAGCCATACCAAACAAATTAGAGATAGCGATTAACATAAATACTGGTCTTTTCAGTAAACTGAAATCCATCATTTGAGATAACGCAGATTTAAAACTTTCGGGCAATACTAAACAAGGGCACATATCACATGCTGAAACAAAATTCGGATTAAAAAATTGAGTTTTTGTTAACGAAAACTGGTTACTTACGTTCACCTTTTTCTACGTCGCCCATTTCGTTTCGACCGGGTCTAGAAATACTCATAACACTTTGTCGGTAAATCGTTAGTGATTTTTGTGATTGGTATTCGGGAAGATGAATAATAGACCCAGAGTAAAGATGTCTTTTTCTTGACATAGGGCGAACCATTAAAGGTTTTTCTACGAGCCAAAGATAATTTTGAATTAGTGTAGTTCATACTTTCCGTATCCTGTAATTAAAAATCGCAATGCATTTTTTATACATAATTTGAATCGGTTTTCAGATTTTTTAATGATTGTAACCACCTTTAGTCAATGAGAGTTCCTTGTAAAAACAATGGTGTTGTATATAATTGCTTCTAATTTGAATATATGCCAAGGACTTCTAGAATTAATTTCGATCAATATAAATATTTTATTTCAAAAAAGGTTTTCAATATAGAATTGCTACAACAATATGAAAATAATTAAAATTTTAAAATTAATAACTACGGCGTGAAACGTTTACAAAATAAATTCTGTTTGTTAAAATATCAAATAACAACTTTATCTCGCGTTAGAAGAGAGGTAAAAACTTATGAAGCAGACGTCTCAAACACCGTTCTAGTTTATATATTTTTATAACTTTGTTTTTTAATAAATATTTGTCTTATTTGAGCTGAGTAATAATATACTATTTAATTTCTTTCTTACACTTCTGATACTCATATCCTGGAAGACTCTCAATGTTGTCGTGTCCAAAATTGTTTCAAAAATGAACTAAATTGTGTACGATTCTAACGCAGCTATGCAAACCTTGAAGTAGTCCTTAAGACTTAAGGAAAAACATTCAATAAACAACATACAAATACTGGTTACCCACTGCCAAGATACGTATTTACGAATGGTAAAGTGTTATAAAAAGGAAATGACTATTACTATATGTTAAAAACACAATGTTGAGTATACGCTTTGAACGACTATAACAGTTTCTTGCAACTGTTCTGTTTTGCAAAATAAAACGTTACAATTTCATAGCTAAATTCCCAATTGTACGTACACTTTCGCTAATTTCGAAACAATTAAAGAAATAATCAGGAAGAATGAATCACGCAAAAAATTATATAAACAATGATTTGATGCATGTCTATTGTGTCATAGGACAACCATATGTTGGACAAATATTTTAAAGGTAGATTCCAATTGGAAAAGATCCAAATTGTGAAATTGTAACTATTTTCATTACTCTAAGCGGTACATCGGAACAACTTAATCTTTTTACACCCGCTATTTATGCATATACGTCAATAACTTTCATAAAAAATTAGCTCAACTAAAATTAGCAATAAAAATTTATTCAAACATAATAAGTTTATGGTTTTAAGATTTGGCATATAAAGATAAGTTAGATTTTAATTACTGTTCTAATGAAAACTAAAACAAACTGTAAACTTTTAAATTAATAAAGTAAGTGAAATTAATTTAAACCTTTGCACTATCTAAATAAAATCCTCACAAATAGAAGCTTCAACAAAAACTACTTACTTAATTAATATTATAATTTAAAAAACATTAACATTTTTTATTTTTATTTATAGACGTAGATACAAGCCCAGCAGTAAGATTGTTTTCAACTTTGTTATAGTAAAGCAATTCAAAATCTAACTAAAATACTGTTTTGTCTCAGAAGAACAAAAAAAAACAAATGAAAATAATAAAATTAGCTCACCATTTGATCATCTGCATTGTTGTTTCTACTTCCAACAAACGAAGAAGATTTCCTTAAATTCCCGTTGGAATTCATGGTTCCCCTAGACGAAGATCGGATGGGATTTAGACTAGGTTTGTAACGCTCGCTCAATGAAGTTTTTCTAATTCGATCGAAAAACGGCACAGAACCATTTTTCGGTAAACCTTGAACGTGTGTAGTAAATGCGGGTTGGCTGGCGTTACGTGGCATGCCTTTACCGCCAGGAACTTCCGAACCGTCGTTACCAGAATCCCTACGCACTCTTCCACCTTCTTGATTCGTTATTTCGGAGATACGTGGATTTTTAATGTTCGCTTTAAATTCTGCAGCACTGCCGTTGCTCGAATCACTTCCGTTGTGTTCAGGTATTTTACCTTCAGCAATTGTGGGTAGTGTAGGTACAGTTGGTATTGGGGTTATTGGAGTTCCAGGCGCTAATTGATCTAAGTTAAGACTCGAATGCACGCCTGGATCAATGTTAACGTGTTGTTTCATACGTCTTTCCATGGTACCGTCAGGCAATTGGACCATAAAATAAGAACCACCTATGCTCCCACGTTCCATTTGAAAACGACGCTCTTCGGCCATTCGTTGTAAAAGTGGTTTAACATTTGACGATTTAGGATACTCCAAAGGTCTCATAAGTGCACCGAAAACTGCACAGTTCAATATTAAACCGGCTAAAATTATATTAGCACCCTTCCAGCCGTACGCGTCTAAAAGCATTGACGCTAAAGGAGCAAAAGCAAATGTACCTACTCCCGAACCACACACCGCTATTCCAGTAGCTAGTGAACGTTTCGTTTCAAAATAATATCCTACACAAACGACGGCAGGAAGATAAATCATACCAAAACCCACACCGCCCATAAACCGTACGTTAACATCAGTACATTAACTGTTGGGCTGAATGTAGAAAGAACAAATGCGGCTGTCGATATCAAACTACCAACTATGCATACCGTCCTACACCCATATTTATTGGCAAGAGCGCTACTACCGGTCCAGCACTTAAATACATCCCAGATAACAATGAACCGACCCAGGCAACCCGACCTTTAGGTTCGTCATAATGATTAACAAACTCTCCTAAAAATACTCCAAATGTATATGCAATTCCGTCAACAATCATGTTACACATGAACGAAGCAAAACAGATAACCCAACCGTATCCTCCGTCGGGAGGTGGTGGGATATCATGGTAATCACAATAAGACATGCCATCTTCATCTTGTCCGTCTCCTTCTTGTTCAGCCGTTAACCGCGCCGCTTCTTCACATGCCACATCACTATCAGTCTGTAACAAACGAAAATTTTTAAATTCACACATTAACTGAAATAATACATTTTATTTATTTCAAAATTTCTAGTAACTATAATAATTACGTTTTTGAAAAAATGAACAAGAATACATTTGGACGAATAAATTTACCAAAGTTTAAACACTCTAACTAAGGTATACGAGTATACAACTACATAAATATATTTTGTACAGAAAATTAAAACAAGCGTTTCGTGCAGAATTCCTTATCGTTCTTGTACTGACAAACGTGTAAAAGAGTATCGAAAGTGTGCGACGATAAAACTTTTTCTCGAAAAATAAAATAAACGTCTAACACCGACAATAAATGAAAGGGACAATGAAAATTGCGTTTTAGAAAAATAGTTCAAACAAAAGTTATAGATAATAAAATTTCCAAAAACTGTTTTTGTATAATTAATATTGGTTGAGATATTGTTAAAACAATTAGTGTCACGTAATAATCATTTCTCAGTAATTACTTACTTATAGGATCATGTCATTTTTGACTTTAGGATCAAAAATAATGGGACACTTTTTATACAGTATTCAATTTCCTATCGATTGAGAATATTTGAAAAAATGGAACAATTTGACAACTCGCGAACGCGATGTTCGATTTTTTATTCTGTTTTCACCACAGTGATGAGAGAAACAAAAGCTACTAGTTTGCCTCTTCAACCGACCCTGTAGCCCTAATAATAACGAAATTAGCAATAGTGCCGACTTAAGTTTGAAAACCCTGTATATAGAAAAGAATTATCAATGTTTCTTGATTGATTTGTGCTCCCTTAATGAATTAAGAATCATAACACCTTCTTTAACCACCCAGAACGATACAAGTACACTTTTCAAAATACAAGGGTCCAGCGATCCATGATTGATTATGTAGTGACAAATCGTCAGATAAGACCGACATAAGAACTTTAAACTCGGCAAATATAGGGCCAGATCCTAGGCTTTTGCAAGGCAAAATAAAATCAATTATTAATAATAAAAAAAATGTCTGACAGAATCACTAAAGAAAAATTCAATATAGAATCATTGTTGAATGACTCCACTAAAATACTTTACAGAGACTAGAAATTTATATTGAGAAGAACCCTATAAACGAAGAAAACTCGGTTAAACAGGGTTGGAGACGCTGCGCACAAATATCGAGAAGGCTGCTAACGAAGTAATGGGAAAAAGAAAATAACACCGAACAACAAAAAAACTCCATGGTTCCGAAATGAGATGAAAACTAAATGCCAAAAAAAGAAAAGCTTATTTAAAATACAGGTCATTAAAAACGCAGGAAGCGTATGAAGAATATAAAAGAACCAGAAATGAAACAAAACTTTAATAAGAACACTAAAAAAAAGAACAATGGAAAACCTTCTCAAAAAATATGGAAAGTAATGGGTACAAAACAGATGTGTAGACTAAGTAGAAATCAACGTAAAGAAGTAAATGAACTGATAGTAACGAGCAGAATAAGTTAACATGGATGAACTAAGTACTTACCTAATTTATTTATAGGACAGGAAGCCAATAAAACGAAGGAAGGCGTAAAACAACTAAAGAACCGAAAAACACCTGGACAAGACCAAATACCAAATGAACTCCCAAAGTCTGGAGAAACTAGACTAAAAGGATAGATGGGGAGCAATCACAATATTATTACTCTTTAAAAAGAAGATAAACAAAAACTTGAGAATTACAGAGGTATTAATCTATTAAACACAATGCTTAAACTAACAACAAAAATTATAACAAATAAAATAAATATAATCACTAAATTATGAGAACAGCAGCACGGGTTCAGAACTGGAAGATCTTGTACTGATGCCGTATTTATCATCCGACAAATCGTTAAAAAGTCGTTAGAATATAAAAGGCCGCATTTATGTGTTTAATCGAATTACATAAGGCATTTGACCACATCCAACTCAATGATGTTATACATTTATTATACAGGGTACGGCAGATAAACCGTCAATTAGAGATATCTCGAGAATGAGTGAGACCAAAAATTTGCAAATTTGGTACTATGCTTACAAGATTAAGGAAGTAGATGTCAACTTCCTCATTTCAAATGGGAAACCCTATATATTATTGCATTTTCAGATTCTGTATACAATTATGAATCTTTTTCGAACACTCTGTATCAATACATTCAATTATTTCATTCACATGCTATTACAGTACACCTTCTACGAGAAGGCAAATAATTATGTGTTGTATATGAGAAAAGTACCATGATTTTCTGGTCCGAAAACTTAAATTTTGACACAAAGTTCAAATATCTGAAGAACTGTTGTATTTAAGTGTATAATGTTATTCACCAAAAGTATTTATAATTTTATACAGAATCTGAAAATGTAATAATATACAGGGTGTCCAAGCGTCAGTCACAACAATGACGAAAAAAATACAAATTTAAAGAAATAGCAAACAAAATAATGAAAAAACAGATTATCAAGTCAGATAATACAAAATATTGCTTAACTTCAGATGCCCTTCAAATTACTAATCCATAATACAGCTTCGTCCGTTAAGTTATGAATGTTTACAAATACTCCTTTAAACTTTGTCGCTTGTGGGTAAAAGAAGTATTTGCCGGCCGAGCAAAAGATGGTTCGATAACTGTACAATAGCACAGTAGGCTATTATAGAAAAATGAAGAAGAAGATGTGCACCGCGAAGTAATTTATAAAATCGAATTAAACATTTCAGTAACCGTCAATAATAGTTAAATGTATCTAACTGGCAAGTCGTTATACGAAAGCTGCCTACTACCCTACGCTGGGATAAAGCGAAGTATCGCGCGCCCTTTAAGACGAGTGAAAAATTCTCACTCCCACAAAGCGAAAATGAAAATTGCCGTTTTAGAAAAAAAAGTTTAAACAAAAGTTATAGACAATAAAATTTCTAACAACTTTTTTTGTATAATTGATATTGGTGGAAACATTGTCACAACAATTAGTGTCACGTGATTGTCATATCTCAATAAATGCTTATCGGATCAAAAAATAGTTTAAACAAAGATTGTGTATACTTAAATTACGAACAACTATTTAAAGCAAAAATGTGCAAACTGAATGTTTCTAAATATTTTAAAAATTCGAAAATCTGTTTAGGTTAACGACCCTTTTGGCTAGATAGGTTATGCACAAAATCTAATCAGATTTGTGGTGTTATAAATAAGACATACCTATGTGCATAGTTTCATAAAAATCGGACCAGTGGTTTCTTGATATCTTGTTTACATAAAGACAGACGGCCGGCAGGCCATCGGACAAAAATTTTTTGCTTTATTATAACATAATCTAATTCGTCGGAAAAAGTGAAAAAAAGAGTGTTTGGAAACCGTCGTATAACTCCATCTTAATTACAAGATTGTGGATTAAAAAATAAGGGTAAAATAATTACGATTTTCATAAAAGATTGAGAGTAAAAGTCACTGTGTTATTGCTTATTAATACCACTTAAATATCGGGGAAGCGTGTCTAGTGCAATTAATAGTTAATGATGTATGGTAGCGAACACCATAAACTATCAAAACCTATGAACTATTAAAATAACATTAGAATCTTAATAAAACTTGGCCTTAAACTTAGAATTGCAAGAGGAAGATGAAACAGTCTCATTTTATTGGTTAAACAATATACAAATTAATTTGGTTTCCCAACAAAAATAAAGATATATAAGAAACCATGTGTATTAAATTCAAATTTTCAATTGTTTATGTGTAGGTACGTAGCAATACAGGAACTTTTTTATATGGTATAATTTTTTTTAAAAACTTGGAAACTAAACTACAGGTACAAATAAAAACATTTTTAACGATTTATTTTGCACATGCGAAGGCTAAAACTTTGGCAGTACCCATTTCTATTTCATACTTATACTACTGTTACCCACGCGACGCGACGTGGCTGAGTTAATCATAAAAATCTATAATTGGTAACATCCGACAAAATTTACGAGCTTACGGGAACTTAACTATGGAACAAAGTATTAAAAATAACGTCCCTTACCCTTATTCCGTTACTTTTAAAGAACGCAAACTTGAGCACGCACTTTAAAGTTCAACATTAAATTAGAAATTTTGAGAAGGGCGAAATAAGAAAACATCAGTTTATTGCAATAAGTTCGCCTTTACTAAAGAAGGTGTCGATCAATATTTAATTAATGTGACGAAATTTAATATATATATAAAATAAGGAAATTTGGCCGGATAATTTGTTCTCCGTTTTTCCCGTTTACTTCAGCTTTTAAGCGTTAATAGGTAATCTCGACATTCAACTATGGTACTAATATAATTGTGAAAATTGCGATTATATGCCATTTAAGAGCATATTATACCTTAGAAAATACATACTGCTCAAGCTTATAAAACTGTAAAGTATAGAATATAATAATATACCAAATAAAATATAAAATTACATATAGAACTTTTAATTACAATCTGGGTGCAACTGTCTAATTAATTCTATAGACATATACAGGGTGCCCCAACGTTCCGAAAAGCCCATAACTTGTTTGTTATTAAAGATATTAATTTTCTTTTCAATTATAGCTACGTTTTTGCTGCATATTTCAACAATACTGCAGTTTAAGGTGTCCCAATTTAAAAAATAAAATACGAAAGTGATGTTTTTTTAAATGGAATCTACTCAGTTTGATTTTATTTTTGGATTCTATGCTTAATTAGGAATCACTTTTATAGAAATCGTTTTTACTGTCATACTTTTTGACATGTATCCCTTTTTTGCCAGAATTTTGAAATGAATTGTACCTTCAAAATCCGTGCATAAGTCAAAATAATTAGCAATGTTTAATCACCAAATGTTTAGACATGTTTTAAATGTTTACACAACAACCTGCTCAGTCGCATGTGCATAGTGCAATTTTATGAACATGACAAATTAAAAATGTCAAAATCTCATTTTTTTAAAATTGCATCCCTATTAATTATTGTACTGATTAAGAGCTTTTTGACAAGCTTTCCGTCAAAGTCGAATGTAAAAATCCAGACCGTTATCCTAAAATAACTAAATGTTGAGAAACTTATCTGTTGGAAAATAAAAATCCAGTGGGCTTTACGTGCAAAAAAACAGAACAGAAAATATACAAAAGTATGAAATTGGAGATTTTTTTAATGTTGCAAGAAAAAGAAAAACAACAATTAAGTTACAGAGAAATTCAGACAAAATGTCCTACGCAGTTGTTGGTCTAAAGTAATACAGATTTTCTTTAACAAATCCCCAAAGAAAGAAATCCATCGGAGTAAGATCGGGGAACGAGCAGATCAACTGATTGCTCCTCCTCTACCTATTCAACAATTTGGAAAGGTGTCATTTAAAAATTGTTAAACTTCTCGATGATAATGCTGCAGCCACTTAATCCTTCGTGTATGCAAATCCACATTTTCTATCAGAAGTGAAAGATCATTTTGAAGAAATTCTCGATATCTCACCCCATTCAAAACACCATCAAAAAAAAACGGACCGATTCCCTTTGAGTCGATTAACAGATCCATTACTCCAAAATGTTGCTCCATCACTAAATAAGATTGTATGCATAAAGTTCTAGTCGTTATTAATCATGGTATTATTAATAATCATCTCCAAAAAGTTCTTGATGTAGCTCAAAGTGGTAGGAATAAAACTTGCGTTTTAACGTAATTCGATTATTACTGGTCGCGATATGTCTGTTTCTACCTCAATTTCACTGCAACTCAATTCTGGATTTTCTTGGAACAATAAAAGAACTTCCAACAAATTAATTATTCTTGACAAGTAACATTCATTTTGAGACTTGTAATCTTTACAATAAAATTAACAAATTGTAACATTAACAGAAACCCATTGGATTTTTATTGTCCAAAACAAAAAAGCTTCTCGAAATTTAGTTACTTTGAAATAGCGGACTGGATTTTTACATTCGACTACACAAACCTTACATTGATGGAAAACTTGTCAAAAAAGCTTTTAACCCGTACAATAATTAATAAGGGGTGTCATTTGGAAAGAAATGGTTTTGACATTTTAAAGTTCAAAAATCGTAGTAAGCACATTGTTAATTATTTTCACTTGGTAAAAACAATTTTTATAAAACTGATTCCTAATTATGCATAAAATTCGAAAATAAAATACATTTAAAAGAACGACATAACTCTATCATTTTTTTAATTGGGACACCCTGTATATAAACAGCTATGCAGGAGAAACGTGGCTATAATTTAAAAAAAAAGAAAAAGTCGATATCTCTAATAATAAACAAGTAATGGAGCTTTTCGGAACGTTGGGACACCCAGCATATTGTACATTTATTTAAGCAATAACTAAAGAAATATTTTAAACATCCCAGAAACATACCCGTCTTAATAAATTTATGAAAATCAATTGTTTAAAACCTTTACTATAGAAAAATAAGTTAATCTATAAGATACGTTTTATTTAATTTCGATTACAACGAACACAATGAGCACGATATCATTTTTTATCATTGTATAAACTATTTAATTTAATACTCATCGACGTGAGAAATTAATATTATGAAATTATTCAAAATGCCTATCTTGTAAGTAAGCAATTTTAACTAGTAACACGCACGTGCGTACATCATAAATTAATAATAACAATATAATTACTATCGTAATAATTACGACTTATTTAAGCATGATAAAGTAACTATACACACCTTTGATAATTGCGTTCAACCATTGAATAAAACGATTTTATGACAGGATTATTCATGTGCAAAATGAAAATTGTAATCGATTGTCACAAAGATAAAGTAATAATTAAGTTGACCTAATTTTTTTATAAAATAAATTCGTTCAGGGTGAAAATATAAATTAACTAAAAGATTTACAATTAGATTTAAATTAAAATTGCAGGATAGAATTTTAATTGAAAATTCACCTTCGCGCTAGAACATTATAAACCGTGCTTATCTCTTACACAAAAAGAAAAAGAAATATAAATTACTTCAGTAATTCATACAAGCCTAGAAGAGGCGACTTTTTTTGGATAATTTAAGAAAATAATCATTTAAATAAAAAAAAGTTCAGAGATTATCAAATTAAAAAAGGATTTTCAAAATTCCCGAATTCACGTATTATTGAATGTTTTCCAAATAAATTTTAAAAATGCAGTGTGCTAAGAAAAATTAATTTGCATAACAACTCATGATAAATTAATATCAACCCCATTGAGAACGTTCAAAATTACTTACTTACATATTTAAAAGTAAAGGTTAAAAGGTACTAAACAAAATGAATACGTACATAAATCCTATCTTAGTTAAGACAAATGATGGCATTACAATAAGATGAACTGAACTGAGAACATAAGAAAATATAAGAACTAAAGCAAAAATGACAATGAGTAACCAATATAATAAAAACAAGACAAAAGCATTAAAAGGTTGATTGAACTGAAGTGACGCCTTAATAATGGAATCGAATGAGTGGAAAATCCTACAGAAAAACAAACGAGAGTATTTGGCCTCTTTATAAAACGTTTAAATAGTAAAGAAAACGCAAACCAACCAAGTTTAAAAATAATAGAAAAATTAGTTATTTATCACTTTTGGGACAGCGAGTGATGTTAAACGGTAATAAAAATGATAGAGTTGGCGGATGCTGTATCATTAAATTAATCAGTCGGTATGTGCTCATAATATGCTGTGGTATTATTATCCGTTTAACAGATGTGGAACAATTTAATAAAGTGAATTATACACAAACAGATCGTTTAAAACCTGACGATTATGAAACTAATTTTGTGAAAACTTCAATATCGTTCTTCTGCGATAGTAGACTTTACAGAGACGATTTATTATTAATTTTCATTAATCTGAAGGTTGAATCAATTATAGTAAATACATATTGCCAGAACAAACAAATACAATCTATAAAATGTTAGTGAAAAAGTAGATGCAGCTCAAAATCTGACCTTTGTTTTCTTAGTCATTTATGCGGATATGGTTCAAATTATTATTTATAATTTGCTTTTGCTTACCTAGAATATAATTCTTGATAAGGAAGACGCTTATCACATAAAACAATATATAATAACATTCATGTATGGTCTCGAATTACTACTTTTAAATAATACTGACTAATGCGCAAAAATGTTGTTTACGTAGGTTTTGTAGAAAGTGAATAATTTGATTTTGTGTAAACAGCGCACTTTACGACTATATGAATTACCAAACTTAAAACTACATTCACCTCCAGGGTGGCGGGGCGGAGTGGGGGTGGAGGGCTGAGGGTGGTGCTTAAAAAAATATTTGCCACGTGTGTTTTGGTTTTTTCGAAGCTTTCAGAATTTTTTGAGATATTGACCAGTTTGAGCAGAATTTAGAGATAACGTAATTTTTACGATTACAGGGAGAATTATCGCGAATCCGGAAAATTGGTTCTGACAAAACTTTCGTATTTTGAGGCGTATAATCTGAATCTGCTATAAAAATGTGGGTTCCTATTTGAGATTTCAAACTTAGCCCTACCCCCGCCACCGGGGTGAGGAGTGTAGAGTAGCGCTTCAAAAAATATTTGACACGTGTGTTTTGGTTTTTGCATTTTTTCATGAAAATTCTGTCAAAATTGAGCGTTTCCACAATTTTTGGACACCCGTATATCCCAATTGACTGAATGTAGCTAATTGTGTTAATTGCCAAACTGACAGTTAAATCTTAAATTAAATTTTGATAAAACTCATAGATACTACAGGGTCATTCCGTGTAAATGTCAACCTGCGTACCGATTTTCAAACTTATTATTACTACGTCATGTTATACATCATTTTAAAGCTAAAGAATTGAATTTTCTAAATCTGGCAACTCTGAATCGATGCAACCACGTGTATCTACAGTAAAACACAATTTTCAGGCGGACATTTACGTGAGTAAAATTTGCTATGTATTAGGTAAATTAAAACTCAAATATGAGTGGCAGTAATGCAACTGAGTAAAATGTCCTTTTGTTTTCACTTGAACAGTATGTGATGCTTCATTTCCATCAATAATTGAAAATACTGTACCGATTTCTTTTGTTACGCTTAAAAAAGTGAATGAATAGGTTTGTGTTACGTTTGTCACAAACAATGGCTTTTTTTCAGTTTGTGTTTAAAAACAATTTCTGTTGAATTGAAACAGTTAAGTTTGTTATTTTGAGATTTCATGAACAGTATGTATCAGCTGATTTTACTTATTTTGGTATAAATTTACAAATAGAGTGACAAACGTAACGCTTAATCATGTGACAAACGTAACTAGGCGTGACTAACGTAACTTTAGTACCAGCAGAACAACTAGTTAGAGCGTAAGAAAGCAACAGATGGTATGCGAAATTTAAGAGAAACTAAGAAAAATAACAAGGGATACAAAAGAAAACAAAATGAAGCAGTCAAGACAGCAGCAAAAGAAGTAAATATCTTCAATTCGAGAATTATCCCCACTTTTTCTCAGGAAATTGGCCAACCAATTAAGAAAGTGAAACTGTGGACTGATGGAGCTGCAGCTCATTTTAAAAACCGAAGTTCCATGGTGACAC
The DNA here is from genome assembly GCA_030710515.1 of Abscondita cerata. Lineage (NCBI taxonomy): Eukaryota > Metazoa > Arthropoda > Insecta > Coleoptera > Lampyridae > Abscondita > Abscondita cerata. Next base: position 140,707 of record JALBCR010001500.1, on the reverse strand, counting down.
TTTCTTTGTCCAGTTTCTATTCCCAATGGAACTTTAGCGAGTCCTATCATGGAAAGGGGCCACACGACGGAATTGGCGGTGTTCTGAAGATAATGGCTTGGAAAGGAGTTTTACAGAACAAAGTAGTCATCAGAAACTCCCTAGATTTGTATATGTATTGAAAGTGAAATACCTGTATATTCGTGAGGAAAACCTGAAGAAGGAATATGAGGCATTAGAAATACTATTCAAGGATGTCAATCCTGCAAGGAGCGTTGTGAGAACTGGGTCTCTGACCATGTGTTTATATAACATTGGTGATTTTGAGCTTACCGGTACACCAGTAATGCTCAAGAGTCCTTCAAATTTACCCAACCCTAGCAGTTCAAGTGCATGCACCGATAAAGAACCCATATCCATAGTTCAAGAGAAGTATTACCCAGTTTATTTTGATGACAAGTGGTACATTGGCAGGGTTATTGCACAAGCATCAGAAAATATGTTCACTATGAAGTTCAATTCAACCAGGAAGGTTCAAGTGGCCTACACTTGATGACGTTGTTGATATAGAACGTCAGTTCATCCTCTGGGGCACCGTCTCCATTCACCATGCCATCACAGCTTCATATAGGGCATTTCAGATGTTGGACACTTAAGTAATAAAATGTGTTCTATTCCTTACCATATCTGTTACAGTAACAGTAATGATACTATGGAATAGTCAAATTTTGCTTTTAAAAACGATCAAGCCATTATGTAAATCCGCACGTTCGTTAGTCACAGTTACGTTAGTCACATGCATATAATTATTATATTCTAAAATTTGAACTTATATAGGAAATATGAACTTGCAGTATTGAAACAGAGACAGTTTATGAAATAGGTAAAAATTATTAATTACTTCTAACGTCTATATCAAAAGAAAATTTAGCTAATGTTTGTTCAATGCATTATTAACAGGTTGCATTTGGTTACGTTAGTCACTAATGTTAAAGAGAATTTTAAATTCATAATATTAGTGCAATTTCAATTTTTATATAGATTATAGACATTAGATACGTTTAATTTTCAGGTAGTATACTGAAATATATTTTTATTAATTTTAAAATTAGCTTTCACACTAATATTCATCTGTCACAAGTTTTGTAAATATTACGTTAGTCACTATGGAATGACCCTCCATACTAGTCGTGGAAAAAGTATAGTATATTACTTGAGGATAAAATCATGTTTCATTGCTCGTGATTATCAGCGCTCGGGCTACCACCCTCGCGCAGCTAACACACTCGCATGAAAACTGTGATTTTCTCCTCGTGTAATACAATATACTATTTTACATTCTCCGATAATTTAGCTTTGTCCTGGTATAATATTATGTACAGGTTTCGATCCGAAATATTTGTGTATCAATTATTAAGTAATGTCATCTCAATACATTCTTCGTCTTGAAAAAGCATTCTGATAACTCGAGAAAGTATATTTTTATGAAAATACCCTGAAGTAAACCATATAGCACTGACATTTAGGATTAATTCCTTTTTTCAAATTTGAAATCGAGTTATCCCATCCACTGTGGGATAGTTATATTTTAACTAGTCTCTCAATCCGTCATCCTTTTCTTCACCCATGCAATATTTTGATATTTTGATTCGTATGTTAGATTTTCACCATTTTCAAGTATAATATTTTTGTTGCAGCTTGTACACCTACTTTTCAAATTTATCGTAGAATGAATTTATAAATTAGATTCTTCCGGGATGGATTAACTTCACCTTAAATGGTAAAAATTTAAACTTTTCAAGTATAAACTGATTTATTGGACCTTTCCGAAACGCAAGCATTTGTGTTCCATGGAATGTCAGTGTCTTATCTAATGTTTCCTCGTTGTTCCAATATATCAATGTTGTCTAGAGCAAATGGAACAAATTGTTTTCTAGCTACAATTTGATTTTTCTTGTGTAATGTTGTTGCGCCCTCTCAAAGAATCTACATATGATACAGAAGGTATAATCTGCTTCTACAAGTCTTTTGATCGGGTCTCCTGATGAACGAAAACATCTAAACCAATATGTTTTGGAGTGAGTTTCTTTTCATTTGAAGAAGCGAAAATTGTATCTTAGCTATATTCAAAATGTGAACTTCCTTTTCTTGCTGCCTGAATCATTACAAACGAGAAAACTGATGAGAAAATATAAACCAGTTATCATATTTTATAAAGCAGTTGAAATTCTGATACACTCACAAAATAAACTGCTTTATCATTTAAACAAATTTCAGGTGGAATCGTGAATGCTCGAAATTAATTCAATCGCAAAGTCTATTTTCGGCAAAACCAAGTTTACCAGATTGGCTAGTTTAACATACAATCAAATCACTTTAGCCTATTTTTTGCATAATTTTTGATTACGTAAACGTTTTTGACAAAACACGCATTTTCTTTAGAAGGAGTATTGCAATCTTTTCTATGTCTTGAAGTGTACGTATACGCGGTAATAAAATGCCTGTGTTCGATTTGTAACAATTCTTGTACCATAGAACGTCGTTTTCTTTTAGTTAATTATAATTTTTTAAATATATGTAACCCATTCGGATCTTTACATTCAATTTACGTTTCTTTAGAATATTTTTAAGTAATTACATTTTCTGTTTTGAACAAAAAACGCAAGCGTGGTAATTGAAATTTGGTTTTCTGGAACGTCTCTGTTCAATATTAATAGGTCATTTTGACCAAATTAACAAGCGTTCCCACAAGTTTATTACTGGATAATATAACTAAACTTACGTTAAGACAAACATTGCAATACAATTAAACCAAATACAGAGAACGCCAATCAATTGACTAATTACTAATGCCTTGCATTATAATATTAAGGCGAGAAAACCAATTTTCGCAAAAATCACCCTTATGTGCGCGCCGAGCGTAAAGGTCGAATATCACTGTACGTGACTGGAAATATGAACCTTCCTGCCATGTCCGAGTTTCCCGTTGCTAAATCACGCGTTCATACACAAAAAAATCATACAAAAGTAACGACATTGTTTGTTAATTGATAAATAAATATTTCGGATTGAAACCTGTACATAATATTATACCAGGACAAAGCTAAATTATTGGAAATTTTAAAAGTGCAAAAAATTGTTGGCATTTTTTATAAATTCGCCCCTTACAACCCACTGAACAGTACGAATTTTATACGACCAGGCTAAATCTTTAACATTTTCGAAAAATAGTTGTTGCTTTTAACAACAAGTGCAAACGAAAATCGTTTCTAGACGACTTTTCCAGCTCCACTAACTATACTAATAAACAGGGCGTCTGTAAAAGGTCTTTACACACTCCTATCACATATGTCTTAGACCAAAATAAGCCGATTTAAGTAAACTTATCTTAGTCCAAAGTCGCTTAGTTTAGGCGCTATGCGGTCTTGAAATCGTTTTTTTTATTATAAATTCAAAACGGCGAATTTCATAAGATTTGGCATGGTCCGCTAGTATTATTGGACGACTGTTTTGATAAAATTTAAAGAAAATACTAACACCGGAAATGAATGAAACACGCATGACCATTATGAAAATTAACATAGTTTTTTGCTGTCCGTAGTAGAAATACAAAATAACTTTTATCCGATAGAGAATTCAAAAACCGTCAAATTTCTTGTAAAATATTTTAATTTTTATTCGTTTACGAGAAAAATGAAAAAAAGCTTTGCTGGTGCGTTTGAAAAAAGCATATTATTCAATTATAGTTATCCAGTCGACTATCATTTATGTCATAAACAAATGAATTTCGCATGGCTAAATCTACTCCTCAAATTATTTATTTATTATAAAAGGCTACTTTTTACCTGTAGTCTATATTTGAATAGTAGACTTAACCAAGCAAAATTCACTTTTTATGATAGAAATCATAGGCGACTGCATTACCTTATGCTTCACCATTAGCCTATTTTTTGTTTTCCTCGAAAACGAATAAAAATATGAAAATTTTAGAAGAGACATAATTTGATCATTTTTGAATTATCTATCGAATAAAAATTATTTTGTGTCACTACTACAGATAGTAAAAGAAATTATGTTAATCTTCATCATGCTCATGCGTGTTTCATTCACTTCCAATATTAGTATTTTCTACAAATTTTCTCAAAACATTCATCCAATAATACTAGTTTACAATGCCAAATCTTATTAAAATCGCATAAGCCGTTTTGAATTTATAATAAAAGAACTATTTCAAAATTTTAACTTCAAGGGCGCATATCACCTAAACTAAGCGACTTTGGACTAAGATAAGTTTACTTAAATCGGCTTATTTTGCTATAAGGAATATGTAGTAGGCGTGTATAAAGACCTTTACAGACACCCTGTATAATACACTATAATTTAAGTAGTTAAATTGACCCAAGGTTCGGTTTTAAAAAAGTGAATATTTTGCCCTAGCGGCGAGCAAGACAATTAAAAAGTAGTTTTTGACTTCTTATTTATGATTGCTATTCAATTTTCTAAAAAACAGTGGCGGGAGTGGGGAATCTACATCGATATTGTACTCGTATAATTGAGATTGTTTAGCAAAGTGTTAATTATAATTTACACATACCATTTCAATAATTTATTTCTATATCAATAGTGTAGCACATAAACTTATTATATAACACAAAATATTAATAAGTAGTTTATCAAAAAAATTATTGAACTGTAGAGTGCAATTGACTATAATAAAACCAGATAATACATTGAGAGAAGATATATACCTACTATTAATTTTTACAAAATTAATCCACGTATTTATAAATTCCACTTAAACGTTATAAAAATCTCAAACTTCAGATTATAAAGAAAGGGTAAAAGTTCGTGATAAAACAAATATCAAGATAAATCTTGATTTGTTGTTTCTCATATTGTTACTAATTTGTTGTACAAATATATACTAATTATTAATTGTAAATGAAAATTACTACATGAAATCGGTTTATTAAAGATATAACGGTATGTATCTGGAAATTGCGTAAGTTAACAACATTCAATTTTCTTGATTTCCTGACTATTTATCAATCTAGGTTATGATTGTAGCAAACTGTTACTGAATTTGCTAAAACTTTACCATACAGGAAGAATGTACAAGAGAATTATAGTTGTTACCCCAGATACTGGGCCTTCCGCTTAGGAGTTGCGGGTCGGGATTAACAATTAAAACCCAGGAGTGCCCTAAAGGAGTAAGTGCGACAAAATGTACCACCTTATAGTAGAAGCCTTGAAAAAAGACCAGACATCTTTGGTCGAAACGTCGGCACCACACTAAAATGGGTTTTAATTGTTAATCCCGACCCGCAACTCCTAAGCAGAACGGCCAGTATCTGGGGTAACAACTATAATTAATAAAAAAGGAGACAACTTTAAAATAGTACAAGGAATATGATTTAAGGCAATGAAAGAGAATGGAATTTGTCTAAAATAGTAAAAAAACAAGCCTAAATTATTATAATCATATTGAGTATAAACATGGTTTCATCCCTCGAACTTGTCAAAAATACGAGTGTGTGAAGTAAGACTTTTAATAACGAATCCTTCCTATGAACCTTCTGATATATCCATGTGCAAAGGATTTGTTTTGAGTTTTCAATTATACAGTCGCTCACAACATACATATTTAAGTATAATAATACTATAGTTAATAATTTTACGAACAAAAAGAACACCTCAATCGTCAGGTTTAAAAACCCAAATTATAAAGTAAAACATGTAATTTACAACTGCTTTTATATCATAATTTTTTTGTATAATTTGTGTCATTAAAGGTATTATTGGATCTCGGTAACTAATTATTGGACAAAAGCCCTGTAAAATTAAATTAGAAACTTGTATTTGGAAAAAATGTGTAAGAGAATTCTTGAAAAATTATAAAAATAATGCCATTCTTTAAAATGCCCCTTTGGTTAAACAGATCATGCCTAAATGGCCTATACTCATCTCTAATGATTGCTTGGTCCGTCTCACGTCAAACTTTTTGTTTAATTATAATCTAATTCTCAAACGAATTCGAAGATAACGGTAAAAGAAATAGAATGTTGCAATTTTTAATTTTGTGTACGGAATTTTCGCCCGTGGATGCGGTGGTAAGTGGAATTAGGTCATAAACATAAACAATGTTTTAACTGTAGAGGTCCAATCGGATCAGAGACTGTAAAAAACACAAAAAAATAATGTTAACTTTAGATTGTCATCAGTAGACAAGTAGACGATAAAAATAATATTAAGTCAAATTTGGAACATAGACGTAGATGATAAAAATAATGTTAAATTAAAATATCAGTAGACATGTAGACGATAAAAATAATGTTAAGTTTAGGCTGTCAGTAGACATGTAGACGGAGAAAGTAATGTCCGGAACCTGTACTATTCCTGAATTATAGACGTGTGTTGGACGTGGTTATAAATCGCCTGTACAATGAGTGACATCCGAGGTCTGTTCTGCCTGAGTGTCATCTAAGTAGAAACATAATTAGAGTTGGTCTAATTTTGTAAAGTTGAGTAATGTACTGCCTTCAGCACGTCAAGATTATAAGACGTCTGCACAGTAAGAGTGGCGCCCGAGGTGTGTTCTGCGTACGTGTCATCAGAGTAGAAGCGTAATGACGAATTGCTCGAATCACGTAATGTTGATTGAATCTAATCGAAGCCTGTAGTGCCTTTGATGTGGTTCATAATACGCTGATGCAATGAGCGTGGCACCCGAGGTCTGTTCTGCCTGCGTGTCATTTGAGCAGAAGCTTAGTAACGAATTGCTCGAAGCATGTAATGTTGATTGACGCTAATCTGCTTGGTTGTCACTCAAAAGATGATGTGATGTTCTTAAAATAAAGCAATGTTCATTTAGTATGGATATGTTTGAGACCGATACTGCCCAAAAACGGTCAACTCGGTGAAAAATATTTGGGTAAATGTTTTGTATTTCCCCCCGAGTTGCACATCTTTGGGTACGCCTCCCTTACCCATGTCACAATTACACAGTAATTCATATTTTCCAAACGTCAGTCAACTGATCAACTACTTAAAGGAACTACTCGACATAGTCAATAACAGTAAATGACTTTGATTTTACGTGTTATCCGTATAAAAAAGGAAATAACAATTTCAAACACAATTTTTTACGTACATTTGTTTTAATCAATTTAAGTTGTTTTCATATGATTGCAGTGAACAGTGTTGGTTGGTAGGTTACAGTTATTACAATTTCTTTCTTTAAAAAATTGCATTCATGATAACAATTAAAAAGATTATGAAGATGAGATAAATATTTTTGATCTTTTAGTAAAGTAACTTAGTAGACTTAGGCCTACTTGACTTATGCCTCATCGCCGAGTTGACCATCGCCTAGTTATTGCGCATCCGATACTACCTGTGCACTTTTGGTTTTGTATTTGAGTTGGGCGCGTTTTTTTTTCTAGGAACTAAAGAGTCAAACACTAATAATATGGGGACATACCATCAGCAGAATGGCCGACGGAATTCTCGCCCCTTGTTCATGTTAGGTCGACACGCTCAATTTGGGACGGCTAGACACTTTTTCTTCGTAATATGATATGTTTCTACTGGCGATTGCCGTGAAAGTACTGTAGTGTGACAGTCTTATATTAAATGTTGATGTACGTTCTTTTTATTTTCTAATAATATTTAGAAAATCATTTCTAGCATTTGAAACCGATCATTTTATATTACATATTGCAGTGATTGTATGTTATAATTGTAATGTAGGTACAGATGTAAATAGAGATATAACGTCTAGTAGTAAGATATAGAGATGTATCTTGTATGTTAAGAAGATATATCGATTGTTGTGCGTACGTGATCGAGTAAAGTGAAAGTGGAGAAAGAGACGCTCTCGGGCAGTAGAGAATGATGGACGTAGAATTTTAAGTCGGTGCAATAAACAACTAATACGGAATGTTCTTCGCTAATCATTGTTGTAATTAATTAACCAAGTTATTAAAAACGGTTTGATAAAAACCAGTCCTTGATGAAGAAAGCTATGAACAATTTAAAACCAAAATGGAACAATAAGAAAAAGTTGAGGAAGCAGTCCAGGTTCGAGAGGTCACTGCCGAGAACGTAGAAGGTCGCACGAACACGTCGAATAGATTTACCAGGTTAGTTTAAGTTAGCATATTTAAATCTGTGTATAAAAATTAAATAATATTGTAACGATTTATAAATTTCGTAATACCCGTTCAGGTAACGCTATTTAGGATTATACTAGCAAATCCAGCGTGCTACGCGTGAACAATAATTGGCCTCAGCACTTACATTAACATTCATCAGTTGACATACAATATGAATGCAGAGTACATGGAATTCGTAAAATGAATCGAGAGTAGGTGTGTGCTCGCACAAGTCATAACATATTAATAAGAGATCATATTTGTAACAATTATACGTTTGATTATTTATCTTTAAGTTAAAATTTTGTTAAATCTTAAACCAGGTTATTGTTATTAACAATCCAACCAGAAAATATTAAACAAAGTTTCATGCTCACATTCAATATAAAATTATATTATTCAACACAAAAATGCAATCATCGCAATATGTCTAGGAGGCAGAGTGTGTATAAAAAAAAGTATGTGTTATTACTTTACGCTTTTTTATATAGTCGTAATATACCGTGTGTCCCAGGTTTAACATGGGGAATTTGAAAAGTCCGATTTATATGTCCCCAAAGTGTTTTTAGGATATTTCCAGTATCAGAACACATTACAATGTGTACCAGAAAACGTTTTTTGTTAAAATTTATTAAATTCAACAAAACATATTAAAAATATTTCAAAAAATGTATCGCGTGATAAAAAGGTTTATTTAAATAAACAGGTAAGAGCTGCGTTGTTGATGTTCGGCGTGGCTCAGTTGTCTTAACGCATTACCACTAATTTATCACCGGTTCTAACGAAGGTTCAAATCCCCAGTCCGATTCCTTTTTTTTAAGTTGGGTTATTATTTTAAATGATCACCATTTAATTTAGGTCAATAACGAGATATTAGTTTAAATTTTTTTAATTGAACTGGTTTTAATTGGTTGCACAAATACAATTAAAACTTAAGTAATGTTTAAAAACTTTAGATACAAATGTTAAAACTGGTCCTTAGTAGAATATAATTCATTATTAAACATTTAGTGCCGTTTGCACCCACACAGCTTAAACTTAAGCGAGACTTAAAACAATCGTTGCTGTGGTTTTAACAACTGTGTTTAAGTTTTTAAGCATTGCTTAAATTTAAGCTGTGTTGGTGCATACGGCCTAGTTTAAGCGGTATTGGTGTAAACGGACACGCAATGGAATGATAACTAAGGGTCAGTTGTACAACTGGGCCTAACTAACGAAATTAAAATGATTTTGGTACGTTTTAATTGTAACAATATATGAATTTTGTTGTTGACATACTAACAACAGCGACTAGTGCACAATCATCGTCGTGTTTAAATAAATACTAATTAACTAAATATTCATTGTGGTTCTGAAAAGAACCGATTATAATGGTTTGCTTAAAGCAAATGTTCAAAAATGCCTCCATTTTGTACCAAACAGTAACCCAGCCTATTATAAAACTCCCGACGCACATTTGATAACTGTCGAGCATTGATTTGCTGACATTCTTCGCGGATTGCGATCTTCAAATCGTCTAACGAATTGGGTCGGTTTTGATAAATCCTGTTTTTAAGATGACCCCACAGGAAAAAATCACAAGGTGCCAGATCAGGAGATCGTGGCGGCCACTGAATTTGTCCCCGTAAACCAATAACACCATGGAAGGTATTTGCTAAATATTGTCGAACTATCACCGAGTTGTGTGCTGGACAGCCATCCTGTTGAAACCAAACTTCTTGTTGCAGATCTTCCACTGTTTCTCGTAATGCTGGTACTACTCTGTTCTGGAGCAATTCTAAGTAGGACATTCCGTTAAGATTGCCTTCGATAAAAAAGGACCGAGAATTCTGTCGCGGAACAATCCAGCCCACACATTCACCTTTAAAGGATACTGGGTTCGCACCGCCACCGCCATGTTAGGGTTTTCACGCGCCCAGATTCTGCAGTTTTGACTGTTAGGTTTATTGTGCAAAGTGAATGTGCTCTCATCAGTGAAAACAACGTTTCTCAAGAAATCCCTGTTGTTGTTGCAGGTCTCCTGCATTACTTCGGAAAACTCTACTCTGGAGTTATCATCGCCAGCTCGCAACTCCTGGCATCTTCGAAGTTTGTAGGGGTTGTATCGTTGTTTTCGAAGAATGCGTTGTACCATTGATTTCGAAACCCCTGTTTCTACCTGAATAGTACGCACTGATGTTTTATTTGTAACAGAAACTGCAGCTAGGACAACTTCGGTGTTTCTCAATTCCAACTCCCGCGGTGGTTTGGGAATATCATCACTACGTATTCTAACAGACCCAGTTGTTATAAACTTATCTATAATTCTTTGAAACGTCGAATAACTCGGTACTTCTTCAAGCATTCCTAGAAAATTCTGTTGTATTTCACGGCAACTACTTCCACTAAAATGCAAACGAATAACGAATATTCGCTGCTCCAATGTTAAATTCTCCATTATTTATACAAATGTATAACAAACTAATCGCAAAACTCAAACAATTATTTAAGAAACGAACAAGGAAATCTTGACACAAAGTACAAATGGACAGCATTTCGAACATTCATTTAAGGACACTATCCCAATCGGTTCTTTTCTGGATCACCATTAAATATTTATTTATTATAAAAGATTGATTCAAACAAGATGATGATTGAACACTAGTAATTCTTGTTATTAATGTCAACAACTAAATTCATTTATTGTTACAAATTAAAACGTACTGAAATGGTTTTAATATCGTTAAGTAGGTAATAATAACTAATATGTAGGTAACGCGTGATTCAAAAATTTTTTCATTAAAGTGGACCATGAAAAAATTCACGTACGTCTATTCTAAATACATAAAACTGGATGTGTTGGACCTACCAAAGTACTATTGAACTATTGAAGTCATCTGAATTATTAATTAAAAAAATTGAAATTAAATCTGTCAGAATTGACAAATGTACAAGCTAAGCTAAGATACACCTGTTATATCTTGCTTTGTCGTTCATGGCAACGTTTGATGAAAAATTTTTTGAATCACGCGTTATGTTTAATAATTTGAATAATATTTTAGTAAATTTGTTGCCAATTCAAGTAAAAAATTTAAACTTTTAATAACATCTCTTTATTGATAGAAATTAAACGCTGTTCATTTAAAATAATAATACAACTTAAAAAAAATCAGAGAATCAGTCTGGGGATTTGAACCTTCGTAAGAATCGGCGATAAATCAGTGGTAATGCGTTTAGACAACTGAGCCACGCCGAACATGAACGACGCATCTCTTACTTGTTCATTTAAATAAAGCTTTTACCACGCGATACATTTTTGAAATATTTTTGATATGTTTTGTTACATTTTAAAATTTTTTACAAAAACGTTTTCTGGTACACATTGTAATGTGTTCTGATACTGGAAATATCCTAAAAACACTTTGGGGACATATAAATCGGACTTTTCAAATTCCCCATGTTAAACCCAATGCTTCAGATTTCCTGGGACACACGGTATATGTGTCCTTAACACAAATGCGTGCGTACGAAAACAACTGAAAATATTTAGTATTAATTAAACAACAATCAATTAAATCATACAAGTTAATTGTAGCAATACAAACAGTTTCATTGACAGAAACAAATTGATAGATTTTGTTTTACATGAAGACACTCAACAAATTTTCCTCTTATACAAATAAATAATAAATATGTGTATTGCTTGCAATAGAATATATTATTGTTAAAAACATAAAATACATACCATTTGTTGTAATTATAAAGAAAAATATTTATTGACATTGTTACTACTTAGTAACTACAAGGTTTAAAGGGTGACATTCTTAAAATTATCACGTTCCAAGGTCCGTACCAATAAACCATTCACTAGATGAACGATTGTTACATTGCTTTGAACATAATTACTGCATAATGATCGCACAACTTGTTGAATTCCTTGAAGTGTTGTGTAAGAAGCGTTTCCATACAGTAAATGTTTTTACGCATTTAAATAAATATCAATAGATCGGAAGGACGTCCGAAGATTTAGGAATTGCCCGTTCAAGTAAGGATCAAACATTCACACATTAATTAACGATGCCAGTTGATCCACAGAACCCTCCATGTATTTTCTAAAATTATATTTAGTGCCTACATGTTTGTTACATCTGCATCTATTTATAACACGACAAATTTATACATTTATTCAAACTTATTGAAAGAAACCCGTTTTGCAAGTATCAGTTGCTCAATATTGAAACAAATTTCGACATTTGTCGTGAAAAACGTAAAAAAAGTTTTTTAAAATACTTGGAATGCATAATTTGGATTACTAGTGATTTAGTTGCACATAATTATTACTATGTCAATAAATCGAAACGGATTCTATATTTATATTCATTTTATTACCCCCAAGAGATAATATGGTTCCCCAAATCACGCATCGAATAAATGACAAAACCTCATCAGAATAATGTTTATAAATTTACTCCAATCAAAAATAGCAATAACAGCCGTAAAAGTTATTTTGGAATATTCTTTGCAACTGTTCCAGTTTGCTGGTGTCCAAAATTCTTTTAAAAAATTAATTTTGACAAATAGTTTTGGGGAAAATATACATAAACGAACTCTGATGCTAATGTGACACGAAACATACTACAACTTGAACTAAATTTTCTTTTTCATTCGTAACATTTTCACGCTACATTGTCTCATCCATTTATTATTGCAGGAGGAACTACAATTCACTGATAAATTTCATTCCGTTTCCACGTTATTAAAAAATTCCGATATACATGCACGTACAATTAAATAAATTGCATAACAAGTTCAATATTTGCATGTTATAATTTAAAATTGTGAAATAAAGACAAGTTTTATAAAGGTTTACAGCGATATTAACCTAATAGTACAAGTACTTTTCTTTTAAAAAATAATCAATTAAAAATCAGTTTTCTCCTTTTTTTTCTTATTTTTGCATTTAAATGTCAACAGATATAATTTTAGGACTGGTTGTCAGTAAGACTGGAAGCGAGCAAAATTTTATCTCGTATTCGTATTGCCTTTACGATTTAATGTGCTTATGCGAAAAAAGAAAACACTACAGTGTGCTTAATTAAGGAGAAAAGTTGTCTCACAAATTTAAATTAATTATGTTTTTATTTAAAGTTGAAATTGACTAAATAAACAACCAAGTTACATTAAAAACACGTTTTTTGGAGATGCAGTTTGTGAATAACATATTTATGCACTTTAATCACTTTTTCCCACATAGAGAACGTCAGTACTCCGCCACTGAGGATAATATTATGTATTGCAGTATACAGTAGTAAAACAAATAAAATTGAAGTCAAATCTATATCAATCATTTTTATTACTTGTAATATATGGGGTGATACCGATTGTTAGTAATAGATTAACCGGCTCAATTTTCAGTTTCGATTCCATAAAAATCTATTATTCCCGACCGCTTTAGAAACACGCAATGTGTGAATCAGTCTGAATTAATCGGCTATTCCCGCTACAAAATAAATCTGCAACCCTCACAGTCTAGAACAAATACTCACCAAATTCATAGATGTTCTGAGAAGATTATTAACGTAATAGTATTAATTATGAAACTTGATTCTTAGAAAAAAGAACACTTTGTTTATGATGTGGGAGTTACTAGCTTATGAACTTCAAAAGTTGTAAATTTCTGTAATGATTTCCAGTAATTAATTAATTCGAAATATATTAAAATTTGTTTACTCATAAGTTATTCATATACAAAGTATGAAACGTATCAGAAGGAATAAAATATTTAACTATTATCTTACTAGGGATTCCTTGAAGTAGAGGAAAGAAATTAAATCATGACAGTCAGTCCAAAAAAAAGCCCGCATAGGTCGGTCGAAACGTCGGCATATTGAATCCAGGGCAGTGATTTAATTTCGTCCCTCCACTTCAAGATAAATAAGTCTTCAACTTTAATTTTGGAGGATAAATATAGTTAATTCAAAATATTTAACTAAACAAAATGTATTCATCGTATTGGAAAGATTGAAATAGAAATAAACGAAGTGACATGTAATTTAACCATATTTTATATATTTTTACACACCAAATTAATTCTTCAAAATTGTATTTATCGTTAACCTTGACTTGGAATTTTATCGATTAAATAAAATTTGATAAGCACTTATCAATAATGATCAAACATTATTTCATACCGATTTATACGCACCTCAAAATTACAAAACATTCACAACCAACCTTTAAAACACTTTCGAATTCGAAGCACTTCTTTATTCAAATGCTCACAAAGTAATTCCCAGTTTGACTTCTTCAATTAGAATCAATTAGAAAAGATCAATTGGCGTGAAATTTGAATTGCTTTTCCATGCGTTTTTATTTTCCTAGTTTGTCAGGAATTTGCAAAGCGATGAATGATATCACTAAATGTTTGAATAAAACATATGATACTTACTTTTTCTTGCAATACATAATGTATATATTTATTCCTCGTATATAATTATTATGTAACTGTTTTATGGTTCATTTGATTATATTCCAAGGTGAGGATATTATGAAGTATTTTATAGTCATAACAATTTGTTATAATTAATTAAATTTATCAAAAGACATTAACCAATAGCAATAAAACAAGTAAATTGATTATATAGAGGAATGCAATGGGACTACACGTTACTTTAGTATTGATGTGTAAATGATTATACACTGATTGCGTACCTGTTGGTGAATCGTATCATGCACCAATGAGAAATTCTAAACTTATTACTCTAATTATTTTACATCAAAATTCAATAGGTACTTGTACAACCTTAAATCTTTTACAAAAATAGTCTTAGATATTACCATTTTCATTTATTATCATCTAAAGACGTCTGAAGAGTTGAGTCATAATTCCTGAAAGAAAGATATCAGAAGGATGAATCAAGAACTTCGTGCAAACATTTACTTTTCTGTTTAAAAAATGTATACAGAATACTCTTAGATAAAAAGAAAGCATCACAAATACACTTGGATTCAGAGTCTAAGCATGATGTTTTCCTTTCTCCTCCAACTGTGATGGAATTATTAATCAATTGCTCATCTAACTGAAGCTTGATACTTGTAAGTTAGCTACATTGAAAACTAACTGAATTAAATCCCTTAATTGATTTTAAGGAAATTATAGTTTCCCCAACACTTAGTCTGACTAAGTTTAACTTTAAAGTTTGTGTTATTATTATTTATTCATTTTAACTATTGACGTATTTTGATTTATGTTTTGGTGAAACCTCTGAAACTTCTTCGGCGCTCATTTCTTGCTAACCAACAATTCAGTTATCTCACCTTTTTGAAGCAATCTGAGAAAGAAGACAAATATATTGTAAACTGCGATTTTGCCGAGACTATTAATTGATTCTCCAGGATGTAAACCAAGGTTTCCACTTGCGATAATTCACAAATGAGATTTCAGAGATTTCCGCCGTCCAACAAACAGAATGTATCATAGCAGTGATGATGTTCTGTTTTAGTACAAAAACAGACACAATTTTCTCATAGCATGTTTCGCCTTATTTCATGGAAAAGTAATGGGACGGGAAAAACTGTTAAAAAACTTGCAGTTAGAGCAAATCTTCAAATGACCTACAATAATTATATTGTGACTCAATAGATAGAACACCTCTCGAAACCCTAGTGAAAAATTTATCAGGAACAGGACTTTCTGGAGACTATTAATTGAATCTCCAGAATGCAGCCCACGGTTTTCACTTCGACAATGTACAAGGAACAGTTCATCCTAATATATTTCCGCGATCTTTTATCACCAAGTCAAGCAGAGTGTATTTATTATAGCAGTGATGATGTTTCGTTTCAATAAAAATACATACTAAATTTTCGCATTTTTTGCCCCATCTCATGGAAAAGTAATGGTATGGGAGACACTGTTAAAAAACTTGCAGCTAGAGCAAATCTTCAAATAACCTACAATAATCATTTACAATTTAAGAGCGTAAACAAGAAGAAACGGGTTTGAAAATAAACACTAAAACCAAGAATCAATCATGTATCCAGAAATTTCATTATTTTTCCCCTGAATACGAATTAAGTTCAAATATTTAAAAAAATATGTACTACTTTAATGGTGGCAATAAGAATCAAATTTTTAAAGTTTTTATAACGACATGATATGTTACCAGAAATGCACATAAAAAAACGGCGAACCTGATTTCGGTGATACACAAAACCTGTAAAATTGGCTTAAGGAAGTATTCACCCTCGTAGCATGAAACGTCGCCAGAATTACACCGTAAAGTGTGTGTTTGATTTGACCCTTATATAAGAAGGATTAAATTAAATCAGTCAACTAATTGAGGAGGAAAAAACTAACCTACGATTCTGAAATTTTCTAATTTGTATTTGCAACAATAAAAAAGTTACTGAGAATAATATATTAAAAGTCGATTCTTTGATCATTAATGCCAACTAAACGTTAACTGAAAATAACAATCTCAATTTGGAACAAACACCGAGAATCAACCCATAGTTGAGAAAACTTTGTTGAAGCGTTATGTTTTAAGCAACTATGTCGACATAGTTGCTTAATGCGAATGCATTTACTTACGTGATCGTTAACACGAGTCGACACTAGGTGTCGCAAAACTTATTGTTCGTTACGTTTTACCATCTTTGATTATTTTTAAAGGTGGAGCCCAAGTAGCCAGTACGCTACACTTCAAAACTGTTGAATGGAAAAATCACAATTTTTGGTTGGCTTTACTTATAAGAAATGCAACAATTGAAAATAATTTGCTTAGCAATAAAGACATATTTCAGCCAGATTTAGAAGATCAGTTTAGCAAAATTGAAAATAAGCAAAATCAAAGTTAAAATATTAAATCTAGAGCATCCTCTTTTTTTAAAAAGATAAATAAAGTAAAAAAGTACAAGAAACAGAAGAGGTAAATAATTTCAAAGACAAAAGAATCAAGACAATTGAAACTACAACCTGATCTTCTATTACCTCATCAAAAACGAAAGCAAATTTTAAAAGAAAATAATAGTTATCACATGAATGAGACTTGCGAATGCAAGAGAAGGTTCATTAGAGTTGATTCCAATGAAATGGACCTTAAATTATGTTAGACGCTGGACATTTTGTTTTAGTGAAATTTAAAAGTGGAATTGCTATAGTAGGCTTGAAATCCATTGATACATCTTAAGAAACTTTTGTAGCAGCCGAAGGTAATATGCTCGGTAATAGGTATGTTACTAGTGTTCAATTAAATAAATGGACCATTTCCTATGATCAAAAAGTAAAGAAAGTTAATTTTCACCAATTTCATAAAAGGATTTCAATTTGTAAAAAAATGTGCAACTCATACCAACAATGACATTTTTGTTTCTTCGATTTTTGGTATATTTTGAACGTTTTTTGAGTAACTGCATAAGTAATAATGGTTATTTTCATAATTAGTTCCGAAAGTAGAAAAACGTGCAAGAGTAGTAGATTAGACACAAACACACATATTTGTACTCTCAGAGGAGTCATGAACATTAATTTTTCTAATTTTGACTACGGGTCATCCCCAAAGTCCGCACCAAATGGGAAATTTATTTATTATGGGTTTTTCGATAAAAAGTTATTCTTTATAAAAGTTTGTGCATCCCCTAAAACTAGAAATGCAGTAACAAAATGTGGCGAAAAACGCGTAATATACGAGGTGCATTCGAAAAATTCACTTTAAGTCAAGAGTAAAGTGCTCTTATTTCTGTAAATATCAAAAAATTTTATTTGAAAAAGTTGTTCACCATTAAAAATTACATCAAGATTTGAAGTCATGGCCACCTAGAAGAAACTTGAATTTTTTTCAATTTTTTTAAAATGGTAGCTATAAGAAAAACATTTGGTTTAAATGATGATTAAACGACATCTTGTATACAACAGTTTATTTAAAAAGCTTGTAATTTACAAATTGCCCAATTATTGTGCTAATTATGGTCAATTTTTTTTATTCATTAGAAAAAACTTCAAGATTTTTGGTGCGAAGTTCTTTTGATTTTTTGTTGACACCAAAATTGCTCAAAACAATTCAGTATCTTAAGAAGAATATCATTTCTATAATATTGAGGCACTAAACATCAAAATTAAATTACATCTCAGTATGATGTCCATCTCGCAACAGGCACAGTTCGATTCTTCTTATTGGAAATTGGAAAAAATTAAAATTTGTCCTAGATGGCCATGACTTTAAATCTTGATGTTTTTTTAATGAAGAACAACTTTTCAAATAAAATAAAATATTTACTGAAATAAGGGCACTTTACTCTTGACTCAAAATCAAATTTTCGAATACAC
This sequence comes from Abscondita cerata, assembly GCA_030710515.1. Lineage (NCBI taxonomy): Eukaryota > Metazoa > Arthropoda > Insecta > Coleoptera > Lampyridae > Abscondita > Abscondita cerata. Next base: position 122,269 of record JALBCR010001500.1, on the reverse strand, counting down.
CTCGTATATTACGTGTGTTTCGCCACATTGTGTTGGTGCATTTTTAGCTTTAGAGGATGCACAAACTTTTATAAAGAATAACTTTTTATCGAAAAACCCATAAAGTTTCCCAATTGGTGCGGACTTTGGGGATGACACTGTATAAAGTGACATTTTTCATAATCAAAGTCGGAGTTGAAACCTTTTTCGTAACTCGTAACTAGTTACGAAAAGTAGTAGTAGTTATTTTCTTATTTTCTTATGTCACAAATTGCAAGAAAACCCTATTCAAACCTGATTTGTAAGAGGAAAGCAGTTGGTATTTCTCAAACCATGTTTACTGTTTGAGGTTATATGGATAACATCCGTTTAGCTTTTTTAAATGTATATCTCTTTAGTTTAGAAGGAATTTGTTGCCGTTTTTGAGTAATATTAGGTATTATTGTGCTTGCAACCTTCGATCCGCTCAACTAACCTTAAGTCGATAGCAACAAAAACAAATTGAGAATACATGTACGTTCAATTTAATGTTTACTCTGTTTTTGTCAAAATTTTAAAAAATCTTGTATGTAACACGTAACGAAACATGCGTTTCGTCACTGATTACATAAATAGGTATTTTAGATGATACCAATATAATATTAGTGAATATACAACTTTTATTCAATATATTAACAAACACAAAGAGTCATTAAAGGTCAGTAAAACAAAACATTTTAATTTCAACACATTATGAACCAAAACTTCTCAAAAACCATATCACACGCCATGTGATATCGACAGTTTTCTGAAGTAGGCTACTATCCTTAATTATAAAGTTATTCTTCTTATCAAGGCTACTGCGATGATATTTATTACCATTATCATATCGTTACCTCCCCGAGAAATGATAACAGTAAATTACACCGTGTACTATTAACCCTGATATAAGTCAAAACCTTACTTAAATTGTATAGCAGAGTAAATCTTGGATCAAAATGATTTGAAATTACTCCGCTTGACCTACAAAGTGAATACTTTTAGACATTGAAGAAACACCCTTCATTACTACTTATAAACAAATGTTGCTTTAAAAGTATTCTTGTCATAATTGAAACAGAAACTTTGATGCGGCGCCTAAACTAAAGTATTGGTTCAAGTCGGAACACTTCTCTGTGTATTTTTTTTTTAATAGTACAAGGACAACTAACCTACGATACCAAAACAAAAGCGCGATAATACAGGATGCAGTTAAGTGGCTTATCGATGAAAAAATAAACATAGTTCCTTCGTAAAATAAAACTACACTCGCTATAAACGTTTTGCTAAGTTTAAACCTATCACCATTATTGGAGCAAGATGACTGACTATATAGGTATCAATAGACACGTTGTAGACTTCTGGAAATTAATTTCTAAGACAATTATAAAAATGATATAAAAAAACGAAATGGTATGTTAGGCTATAGACACTATATCCACTCACATCCAGGAAATGACTACGTTTTTTTACAGTACGACAAAATGTTGTGATTTTATCTTGTGTTTCTGTATGCAATTCAACAAATCAGTATGGCCGTATATATTTTTTACGTACGGTAAGAACCGTATAAAATAAAATTGTATATAGAAAATACTCACTTTGGCGGTAATCAAATTATGGAATGTTGAAGTAATTGACTGATTGATAGATGACGTCAAATCTTCGTCGCAAATAAAGAACAATTAATTTACTTTGTCCATGGTAATCAAAATGGTAAAAAATTCTTGAAAACGGGACCTTAGAATCAACAACGAAATTATGCCTCATATAATCTAAGGCTACATACACATTCATAAGTTATGTGCATAAAAAATTTTTCTAAAAATTAAAAAAAACACTGCGTGTTTATTCTTATATGTATTCTAAGTAATAATTATGCAATTACGCAATTCATCTTTAAGACTAATTTTTAGGGTATGATACATAATTCAGGGAAATTTAGGAATATGAAATAAAAAGTAGCAAAATCTCTCGAAAATTACAAAACATTCAATACAGCCGCGTTACTATAATTGTTTTCTTTCAGTTATCGTATTGTATAATTAAATCTGACAGTTCAAGGTCTTGTGTGTGCGTTTCAATATCAAGGCCAAATTAATGAATTTTCTTTTTCGCTAAGAATTACAAAAGACACCTAGATACAAAAAATTACCCAAAATGATAAAATTAAAGAAGCAGATATAAATGAATAGCGTTGCCAAGCTTTTCAAAATCAAAGGTAATCTTACAACGTCGATAAGCGTTATTTTTCTACCTGCTCCAAATCTGGTTCTAAGTAATCGAGACTTAATTATTGTGCAAAATTACAGTTCTGAGAAGTCAAACGTTTTCAAAACAACAACAAAACAGAGCCAGTGTGTACTAATATACTGTATTTTTCTCCTTGGCAACAATTTTAATATTCAAAGCTTTTTTCTACTCATTTGCAGTAAGTTGGATTTTCCATCATATTACACATTCTGAATCATTTAATCAAAAAATGTCCCATGCGATTACCTATGCTATATGAAACAGTGTAGTAAAATTAAACCATTATAATTATAAATATTTAGAAAAAAATGTATTTAATTAAATCACTGGAATATCCCAGCATTAAAGCATCTACAACATTTTAAGCATTAAAATCAATAAAGTTCTAGTAATCACAATCATAAATTACACACAAAAATTAATAAGTTTCAAAGTTTAATTTTAATCTTAGAACTATAATAAATTATTATTTGTACAATAGTAACTTAAATGAAAAAAAGTCACAATACAGAATTTTTGATAAGATGAAAAAAATATTTATCTTTAAAGCGCACTTAAACCAGTTTTTAATTGAATAATATTACGAGATAGCCTACTTTAAATACAGGGTAAAGAGGTTTTTTAAAACCGTAATTTTCCTGAGATATTGCTGATAAGGTAACCAGAAGCGATTATAGCAGATATTATTGATTACTCTCTTGTACAAATAAAACACTCTAAATAATCTAAATATACAATTTAGTGTGCACGTAACGAGATACATCATCTAAGAATTTAAAACAAAATTCCGTCTGCTGCAAGAACGAGTTCATTTGTTTCGTCAACTTTATTAATTTATCTGTTAGGTAACTGCTTGTGTAATGAACGTATCACCAAATGTAATTAAATTCATATTGTATACTTTTGTTGAAGATATTATTATAATCAGAACATTTTCGATAAGGTTTATAAAAATGGAACCATCAAATATTCTACATTTAGCACGAACTTCAATGGTTCCAAATACGTAACATTATCTTATTTGGTTTTGATACCAAAGTAAGGATTACTACCATACCACAATATGGTCCATAAAATAAGCCTTATAAAATTTTGCCTTTTTAGGACCACTCGACTACGCTAACTTTATCTGCAACTCCCCCAACAAAAATATTTATAATATTTATTTGTTAGCTTAGAAGAAGTATAGTACATAATTCGAGCTGCAAACATTATTCATTCCCTGGTGATTTATCAAACAAATTCGAATGCCGTTAACAGCTCTCAATATGTAACATATACTATTCCGTTTCTATGCAGAAGATTAATCAATTCGTTATTATAAGCGTTGAAAACTGTGAAGCCCCCATTTTTTTCATTTTCTAAACGACGAACTAGAGTAGATTGTAATTAAATTTAATAAATTATTTTTGCCGGCCGGTTATATTTAAACCGAATATTTCAAGAACGGCTAGTCCAACTTTGATGAAATTTGGTATCTCAAGATTTCCTGTAAATATGATCTAATTTTGAGCATAATGTAGATAATCAAAATCATACTGTAGAATATTTTCAAAAATATCTGTACGAGAATGATAGATATGTAATGTACTAATTTATTGTATTTGATACTATATTTTCTGAATTGTACTTACAAACGTGAGAATAGACGCTCGAAGGTCAAGAGTAAAGTCTATCAGTGTATTATGTTATTAACGAGTTGTCTCTTCAATATAGAAAATAACTCTGAAGACACATTTTTACAAGAATTAGAAAGTAATTTAAAATTTTCCATTCCAACCTTTTTAAAATTATTACCTTATAGTGAGTGTGTCTGATTTTGAATAAAAGATACTCAAATACTGTTGAGGAACGAAAAAAGATAGTGCGGAGAAGGGTGGTAAAACTAAGAAAGAAAAAGAATGATACTAGGAGAAGGAGAATAATGGGAGTAGACAAAAGAACTGATGGAGAGAAGACAAAACATGAAGGGAGAATGAAGAAAAGATAAATATACATTTAAGGTGCAAACCAATGAAAATAGTAGAGTTCGAATTATTTGTTAAAAAATATTTATAAAGGTTGGTAATAAATAACATAATCTTTAAAATTTTTAATGTGTATTCTTCCACTGTTGGCAAAGCTCTTTTTTAGCACTAATGAGTGATAGTGATAATGCGCACAAAGACAGATGTAATAACTTTAGATCTTTTAACTTTTAACAACAATATAGTAAAACGATTACTTGCTAATACTTACTAAAGGTTTTTCACGAATAGGTACGATAACTTTATTTTACTAGATTACTTTTCGCTTCTAATTTATATCTACCTATTTCGAATAAAAATACACTGCCATAAAAATCTTATTTGTTGTTTGTAAAGGGTTTTCCAATAGGAATGATATGATTTTGAAGTGACGTTTTGGCCATTTGTAATATGTCATGATCTGTCAGTTGTTGTTCATTGTATTCAGTAATGTTTACAATTTCATCGTGGAGAGATATGCGCAAGAACAACATTTACAAATTATTCAGTTTTATTATCAATATAATCGTTCTCCAATTGCAACTTTTCGTACGCTTTTGCCATTTATGGTCGTAATAATCGTCCAAGTCTGCTCGCTATTCGTCGAATTGTTGAAAATTTTGAGCGTACATTTTCTTTACATAATGTTCAAGTGCCAATAAGACAAAGAACCGATCGAAGTAATGCAAATATTGCTGCCGTTCAGGCAAGTGTTGCTGAAGACCGCAATTTGTAGATTCCAAGACGTTCTCAACAATTGGGACTGTCTCAAACCACAACCTGGCGGATTTTGAGAAAGGATTTGGGTTTGCATCCGTATAAAATTGTTCTCACTCAAGAACTGAAGCCAATGGACCACAGTCGACGTCGTGAATTTGCTGATTTTGCCTTGGAAGAACTTGAAAACGATAACGTTTTTTTAAAGAAAATCATCTTCTCCGATGAGACTTACCTTTGATCTGAGTGGTGCGGTAAATAAACAAAACTGTCGATTCTGGTGCAAAGAAAATCCACAAATTATTCATGAAAAACCATTACATTCACCTAAATTGACAGTTTGGTGTGGTTTTTGGTCTGGTGGAATCATTTCTTTCGAAATGAAGCTGGTAACACCGTTACTGTCAATGAAGAGCGGTGTAGATCGATGATAACCAACTTTTTTTGGCCGAAATTGGAAGAAGTTGATCTTGACAACATTTGGTTCCAACAAGATGGAGCTACGTGCCACACAGCAAATGCAACAATTGAATTATTGCGAGAAAAGTTTGAAGATTCGATTATTTTAAGAAATTGTGATATTGAATGGCCTCCAAGAAGTTGTGATTTAACACCATTACACTATTTCTTGTGGGGTTATGTTTTAATTCCTTAAACTTCGACTGTTCCATTTGAACAATGGTGGAAAGGTCAGATCCCACAATATTTATTGGTCGAAAAAATACATACGAATTTCACATCAACATTTTACATATCATCAGACTTGGTCCAAAAAATTCTTTGCAAGAGTTTTATTTTCTATAATTTTCCCATTTTTTAGTATGATGTCATTCTTGAATCCAGTTGGTTACAAGTAATTGCTTCTTCATTATTTTCATCTAGCGATAGTACTGGCAGTATCGTATCAATAACCTAACACTATCTTATTTGTATTTAATTGGTAGATGTAAAGCTTCTCCATTCCCCTCATCAAGAGCTTCAGTGTACACTTATATTGCCGTGGGAAAACTTCCAAAAAAGTCACACCACACCAGGCCCCTAAATTGGCGTGAAAAAACCTCCAAAAACTCACGCCACACCATACCCCTCTTGCGGGACTCGAACCCGTGGGTCTTGAATGACAAATATCTGTGATAGAAGATTATACCTAAACTAACTTCATCATAATTAATTATTAAGGTCGAATTTTATCTTTCCTTCTAAACTGACTTACTCATAACAAGTTACGATGAACATTTCGAAGCATAGTATGATGTGGGTGTCTTCAATTTGAAAAAGTTTGTTCATAAAGTCAAGCAGCTGCACAACCATTACAATTAGTAACCATTTCTCGTTTGGAATAATTCATTTTTGCACGTATGTATAAAGACGCAAACAATCAAATACAAAACGTTCTTAAATGCAACTATTGTAACAAGCGAAACATAGTCATTTCTCTCACGCAATGCAATCTGATTTATTTATTTGAGTTTTTACTAAATAGTGTGGTCGTTTACCGAGCAAATATTAAAAAAAAAGACGTGCGAATCGGAAAATGCCAAGTATAATTTTTTTGCAGAATTAAATCTTAAATCTAACAAAAATATTTATATGGTGTCCCTTTAAAAAAAAACTTTGGTCAATAACTAAAAAATGTTGTTTAAAAAAAATCAATTAGACCACTGGATTCCACGCAAAAACTACTTTACATGTAAATATTTGCATATTCGAGATACAAGGAGTAAGGAGTCGTCCAAAACTAACCATTTTCAATTCCACTTTATAGCTCAAAGACGACTACAAGAAATGTAATTACTGCATCTTTTGTTTCATAAAAAAGTAGCCAACTATTACGAGAACCGCAACTTTTTATCTCCACTCATAAGCGAGAAATCTTACATATGAAAATGGGACAACCTGTACTCTACGCGTGTTTTCCAATAGCGTAATGTTACAGCAGCACACCCATCTTTAAAATTAAATTCTAGCAATTTTGTAAGATCCATAAGTTCAAGCTATGGTAATTAATTTGCAACTAATTATGGAATAAATCAGGATTCGATTTTCAATGGTGGGGGTGCTAGGTTAACAGACGTCCCAAAATATGACTTTGATATGACAGCATATAATTTATTCAAAAGCAATAAAAACTTTTTTTTTAATACAAAACTAATAGGACTAGTAGAATTAGCTCTTGAATTAGGTAATCAAAAACGTTTTGTTTTAAATTATCGAAGGATACTAATCATGTTTCCCTAACTGTATACCACTCGAATCCACCACAGCCGAAACCACAGCTTTTAATCATCATAATACTCATACTCGACTTATATACATCATAAGCAGTGAGCAAAGAACATATGTATACCATAATTTGTTAGTCCATAAATATGTACTTCAGTATATATAAGAAAAAGTTCCTTTATCGCATGTATTTATTTAGTAATATCAGAGGTAATATCTAACAAATAAAAGTTAGAACTAAGAACGATGATTACCAAATACTATGGAAAAATTGTTGTGTGCAGAAGAATTAAGAAAATTTTCCACCTTCATAGTGTACGGAAGGGTATTTGGTAAGTTTCCTCGGTTTTTATCTCGTATATAGTTCGACTTTGGACAAATTTTGTATGCACTAAAACACATCTAAAAAAATGATACAAAAATTCTATATCAAATAAAAAAGTTATAGAGCAATATAAGTCAATATACGCAATATTTAACCCACCGCTAAAACGGGGCAGATATTGCATTTTCAAACAACTCTGAAATTTCAGAAAACTTAAAGATAAATAGATATCTTATAGTTAGTATGTACTTTTAAAATCTGTAATAAAATTGTCCAAAATCAAATAAAAATTACCTGCATAAAAACCGAATAAAAACGTACCAAATACCCTTAAACACCTATTCTTCAAATTCCTGCACCGTCATAAACCTCCTTTGTGCAAAAGAATAAGCAAGGCAATTAGTCTTGAATTAAAGTAAACAAACAATAATTTCTCAGTGTTTAAAAATAAAATTATCAAAATTCATAAATTACAAAAACAATATTCCAATAAAAAGCAGAAGACAATTTAATATTCGATACCGTTTAAAATAAATGAATACAATAGAAAGCAAAACGAGACAAAGAGTCCAAATTAAGATCATCTCGAACCGGAACTTCTACAGGATGAGTAATGAAAAAACAATTTTAAGCAATTTTTAGTAATTATGTTCTGAAAAGAATAGAAGAATAAACATTCGCGAAAACAATATAAGCGAATTTTCACTCAATAGTAATAAGTAGTACCGTCCACCCACAAAACAATTTTTTGCTAACAGGTAGAACGCAGAATAAATTAATTATAGTATCACCTTACACCAAGTACTGGTTACAAAACAATTTTGGCAAATTTTATGCAATTTTGCAAGACAGCTTTCACTGAAACGTTCCCAAAATCGGTTTTAACGTCAACAACAAAACCAGTCACTGTTTATGTATAAATAGAAAATAAGTTTTTTAGGGTCATATCCCCTTTAAAAATCACAATTCATTCTCGGTAACAAAAATTAGTAGGGCCCAAACCAGAATAACTTTCATTTAAAATTTTTTTAGGTAAATAAGTATAATTAGGCCCCAAACCGGTACTTATAAATAAATTACGAAATCGCAAAACTTTCTTGTTGCAAAAAGGATCCCCTTAAGCGATAATATGCAGAATCGGGAGTAATTATCTCTTATTTGGTGTAATTTTTTTAGTTATTTAAAAAAATTATATAATACTGTAAATCACATACCCGACTGACTTGTCTATTGATGATCTTTGTTCCGTTTTTAGACATGTTGATTTTACGGATAAATGACTAGAATTCACTTTTGATTTAAATACCCCGCGCTAAGATGATTGTCTTTTGTTTATAGCCCACCAATAGGATTAAGTGTCACTATTTAGTAATGATCTTACATCGTACATACCACACAACCGTGTACTAAGCGCATAACCTTCACTGTACTTTTAATTAAAACAAAGATTAACTATTTCCATTCATGTTGCACCTTATATATAAGTATTTCAGTTGCTGTAGCTGACAACTGCTCATAACAGCTATTTGCCGTAAATATAAATTCACTAGATGGACGGGCGCTACTTCTGACGTCATCGATGGTTTAAATATCGAATCGTACCAGTTCCATAAACTCGTGACGTTTCATAAGACTATTAACCATGGTCTGAAGACGTATTAATAAAACGCGTTGAGTTTAATTCAAAACATATGCAAAATCACACTCCACAAAGTAACCTTCGAGCAACAATTATTTAAAAAAAAAACCATAAAAGTTTACTGACATCTACAGTTCATCGAGATAATCTCTTAATCGGATTCTACTGTTTTCTATTAAACCTACGTATTTATTGATCTGGGTAGGCTATGATCACCTGATTTAAAGGGAAGTTTAACTACTGTTTGATTTCTTGTGATTGTAAAGAACAACTAGCCCGCATCTCAGCACCAAGTTATATTGTTTCGTTGGTAAGGCGCATCCTTGTTTTCGAGATATTAAATCTGATCTCACAGAAATCTGTGAAATAAATTTCTGTAACTTTTTACAAGGAAAGGGCAAAGAAGATATTCCGTTTATTTATATGATCGAATATGTACATAATCAAATTGTTTTGATTATCTGCTATTTTTATTTTGAAAAGTAACCTTTCAAGGTCAGAAGATAAATTCAAATTGCTTCGAGTTTTCTTTTGCTTAGCACCGATTAATAAAAACAATTGAGTGTGTAAGGTAATTTCAATTCAAAGTTAATAATTCGCATTAATCGAGCAGTATCTATAGGATGACAAAAAGTATTTAAATCAAATTAAATGTATAATTTCGATTTCGTGCGAACATGAAATATTACATTCTTGCGTTTAAACCAGTGGCGGATCGGACGGTAGGGCAAATGAATATTCGGTTTTAAACCGAATAAAATGGCTGCAGGGTTATATTTTTGAAATTAGTAACTTCAAAGGCAGGTCGAGAGATTTTAGTGTATGTTAATTATGTTATGTAGTAAACTTTAGTGAATAGTTCATTCGTTTTATTTATCCCAATTGATCAATGAATCAAGCGTACAGTTGTGTATAGCTATCCTTTTTTTATATATTGATTGCAACCTATACATTAGCTAAGGTATTATTTCAATAGTGTCCTTTTGTATATCTCTGATGCTAGTACCTATTCATACACGAATCGGTAAGGGTGTATCGGGGCGTCGCTAGGTGCAGTTTGAAATGTGAATATTTTATAGTCCCAACGCATTGATTTAAATGCATAACGCAAAATGAGCATCATAGTGTGGCCAGATGATTTATTTTCGCCAAGAGATGCCGTAAAAGTCGTTAAAATGTCCATAAAGTTTTACAGTGCCTTGTGCTCTCTGTTAACACGGTTAGGTAATTCAGTCTCAGCAGCAAGAAAAACGTACTTCTTGTTGTAAGATGGCACTGTGAGGTTATTTATTGATGTTTAAGATTTGCTTTTTTTAAGTATTGAAAGCTTAATATGCTTAAATAATGTCGTTTAATTCACCAATTCGCAACTTTTTGAATGACTACAGCAAAAGACGATAAAACAACGACTTTTCGATCTGGCCCGGGTTAAATACTAGTTATATGAATCCATCTATCCCCCGCGCCAGGACAGTTCAGGAAGTACACATTACCGGAATAGAGTTACAGTAATGTAACAATTGTAGTCAATAAGTTAGATTAACTCTAATGCAACTAGTATGTACAAAGTAAATAATAGGATATAAGGACTGAGAAAAACATTAACATTGAAAAACTTGCATAACTTTTACACCATATAATTTTTTACAAAACTTTGATATAGTAGGCTTTGAAATGGTTGTCAGAATATGTCGTCAAATTTTATTTTTATTTGAGTCAAATTGTGTTCACAATGGCAAAAGTAGTGGAAGTACATAGATTAATCATTAAAAATTTGTTGATAATCCACAATGGTCAGTCGTTCGCATTGCAAAGGAGGCAAAAGTTTGCAGGCAAGTGGCAGCAAAAGTCATCAAGCGGTACAAGGAAGACTTTACCATAACACGGAAACCAGGAAGTGGACGACTAGAGGGTTTTCATTCCTAAAAAAGGTGCAAAAGGCAATATCTGCGATGGTTAAGAATCCGCTGATATCAAACCGGAAATTAGCTGCAAAGTCGACTTGTCGGAAAAGACAATTCGAAAAATAAGAAAAAAGAGTGGATTTAAGTCCTACAAAGTTCAAACAATTCCAGATCGTAATGCGGAGATAAAACATTGAAGCCAAGAAACGAGCCAGAAAGTTAAGAGCAGATTTTTTCCAAAAACGTCAATGTTGCGTGATGGACGATGAGACTTACGTCCTCGCCGATTTTTCTCAACTACCTGGTCAGGAGTTTTATGTTTCCTGTGGACGAGGAAATGTTCCTAAGAAGTTTAGAACTAAAATAAAGTCCAAGTTTCCAAAAAAATATCTCGTTTGCCAGGCGATTTGTAGCTGCGGTGAAAGAAGCCAATCTTTCATAACAAATGGAACAATTAACTCCGATATTTACACGAAGGAGTGTCTCCAAAAAATATTGCGGCTTTTTCTGAGTAAACATAAGGTATCCTCATTTTTTTGGCCGTATTTAGCTTCGTGTCATTACAGTAGGCAGACAAAAAAATGGTACAAAGAAAATCATGTCGATTTTGTACACAGGGAGGCTAACCCACCAAATTGCCCTGAGCTTCGCCCAATCGAGCGGTATTGGGCTTTGGTGAAAAGAAGCTTGAAGCAGACAAAAAAGGCTACAAAATCGATTGAAAGTTTTAGAAAAATGTGGATCGTAGCGACCAAGAAAGTGTCGAGCACCACCATAAAAGCCATGATGGAGACTATTCCCGACAAGCTCAAAATTTTTTATGACGATAAGTCTGATTGATTTTTTGTTTTTCTTAATTTTTATATAATAAATAACCTATCCAAAACTAAATTTTTTTTGAAAATTTATTTAGCGGTTTAAAAGTTGTGCAAGTTTTTCAATGTTAATGTTTTTTCGCCCTCAGTCCTTACTATATTGTACTAAAGTAACCTTGTAAATATGTACATATGCTTAAAAAAATTTAAATATTTTCTTCGTTTAGCCAGGTTTTAAGTCAGGTTTAAATATAAATAGGGTAGGTTATAGGTTGGGTTGGTTAGGTTAGGCAGGATAGAAAGACCAAGATCAGAATACAAGTTTTTGAAAATGAGGTATAATTTGAAAACAAAGAAATAACGTGAAAAAATGTATGAGACAAAAATTGTTCTGGTTTTGTTCTGAATCAATTCGTGTAATAATATAAGGGAGTCACAAGGAAGTCAAAAAAATCGGTCCCCAGTTCTACACCTTAACAAATGAATCTCAAGTAACGTCCTTAGCTAAACAATGCTTAAGCCTCAAGCATGACTTGAATGAATTTATCGGTTGGCCTCCCGGCCGTCCGTCCCTATATAAACAAGATACAAGAAAAACATCCGTCCGATTTTTATGAAACTTTGCACATGTGTTAAATTTTGAGCATAATCTATCGATCCATAGGCCGTTAACCTACACAGATTTTTGAATTTTTGAAGTATTTAGAAAAATATTCATTTTACACATTTTTGCTTTAATTGAACGTATATTGCCTAAAGCTTTCGTTTGAACCATTTTTTCCAAAACGTCATTTTCAGTTTCGCTTTGGTTAGAGAATTCGTCTTAAAAAAAAGTGGGGGCTCGATACCCGGGTTTGTCCCGCCGTTGGAATGGTAGTATAATAGCAGGTAAACATCCGTATAATGGCTTAACACTTAGATACATTTAACAATTGTTGGCCGTTACTGAAATGTATATTTCGATTTTACAAATTGCTTTGCGTACCCTTCCTAAATGTGAATCTTATCTCTACAACGTGTCGTTTTTTTCACTTTTTCGATATTATTTTACACGTTTGTTAATATCATAACAGTGTGGAGTTCGGTGCGAAACACTTGTTTTGTTTTTCAATTGAGATTAATAATGCTAGAACAGTGTCATTGCATAATGATTCTAGCACGAATTTGACATCAAGAAATAAGCCGCGAATTGGCGAATGAAAGAACGAAGGTGTGCTGAATTACTATTACTACTATTTCAAACCAAGCGACTAAAAAGTGTTTGTTGGAGTCACAGATAACCTATTTCCTTAAATATTTTACATATGAAAATACAAATTATGTAAATTGTATGCAAATGCATTTAACTGAACGTATATAAATGCATATCCACTCTAATGCGGCTTTGAATTGCACCAATCACAAATGACTTGGTGTTAACATTGCAACTAATTCATCTATTGTCAAACTGTTTACAACAAATTGGTGAAAAATGTGTTTGTAATAAATTTAGTGAAAATAACAGGTGATAGTGATGAAGAATCCATCGACTGTACTCCGCCAGAGATTCGTTTGGTGGCAAATGAGACTTACGACACATTAATGCCTCAGAAATTGAAGGGAAAATACGAGCAAACATACAAGAAATTTACGAACTGGACTTCAGAAAATCAAATTAAAAGCTTCACAGAAAACGTTTTAATGGCTTATATGAAGAACCTTAGAAAAAATATGAAGCCGTCAACATTGTGGACAACGTATTCGTAGCTGAGGAGCATGATAAACATTAAAAAGAATCTTGATATTTTGACCTATTGTAAACTGCGGTCTTTCTTGAAATTGCAATCAACCGGCTAGAATACAAAAAAATCAAAAATCCTCACATCAGAACAAATTAAAAAGTTTCTTGTGGAAGCACGGCATTGTGCTCAAACTATATCCTCGTGCGATATGGCCATCATATCCACTCTCGTTGTAGAAACTACTATAAGTGGGAAAAACTATCTAAAGACACCTACGTTGAATTAAGGATAAAATCCATAAGAACCGTTAGAGTGCAGTAATAGTGAAATAAAACACAAGTCTGGAGATTCGTTTTTAAATGAAATGGTAAATTTTGACAAAGTTCTGTAAATACTTCAAGTCAAAAGGTACCCCTCTGCCTAGGCTGCCTTAAGAAAGAAGGGTATAAGAAAACCTCAGGTTCTACACAATAATTAACACGAACACACCATTATTAGAATGTAGATTCAAAATGTTTCCGTTACAGAATATAGCAATTTAGCTAATTTACACATTTATTTCAATAGTCGCTACGCTGATACCTGCCTAATTAGTTAATCAGCCCAATTTTGGAGACTATTTAGTTTTGTTGAATATCACATATACACAATAAAATTAACATATTAAAATAGATATAAATAAATGTAATTCACCGTATCCCTTGACGCCGTCTTTCACGGTAAAGAAAATATGTATTGTACAACAGGACCCATTTACACTTAGTATTGCTTAATTCTGAACCATATTTTAATGGGTGTATCCTAACTTAAAATATCAAAAACAAGAATCTTACATCCAACAAACAACAAATGAAAACAAGCTTTCTGTTTCCACAAACAAAGAAACATGTGATGAAAATATTTATAAGATGATTAAATGAAATGTAGAATACGTTAGATTGTAATACAATAACAATAATATCATACAGTACAAAGAAAATAAATAAAATTTCTTATTTTTTAAAGATACATATTAGTAGTAACGTAGAAACTGATTTTCCAATTGAAATAATTTTAATGGGGGGTTCAACTACCATGTCTCCTACATCGGTTCATCTACGACTTCAGTCTGAATTAAATCACGTTAATTTCGCCAACACAAGTTTTAATACTGCTTGCGGTGTTCGTCTTTGTGACCTCAGAAACCGTTGACAATGTAACATAAAATATATCACTCAGTGATAAAAACACAAATCAATTTTCATATTTAAAATCAACACCATTAAACAACAAACTGCCAAAATATATAAAGCGACAAAAATATTTGGCAGTCTCAACCAGGACCCCACTCGAAGGGGGCACCGCTAGGTGCCCCTCTTTAAAATTAAATTCCTTTTTGTATTTTGATTTTTAAATACATTATAATTTTGTAAATATTAGCAATAAATCTTAAAAAATTGGCGCTGCGCAAATCTTTTCTAAATAACAAAATAACTCAAAAAGTATAATTACAAATTATGTCTGGATACTTATTTCATTCGTTGTTGTTGTTAAAATGTTGCATATCATGGGATTGCCAAGCATGTTTACAGATACCAAACAAAGAAGCGTGATATGAGTGCCAATGCCAATGAGTGGTATACAGATTCTTTCAGTGCTGATGTTACCTCTGCAGCTGAAAGTCGACTCAGAGATATTTCAACTTTCAAGTTTCTCCTTGGACTCACAATTTGGAATCAACTGCTGCAACAAATAAATGTTTGCAATGTTGCTCTTCAATCAAAATCCACCGATGTAAGCGCCGCGGAGAGACAACTTAAAGTTCTTTGTCAATGGCTGGAAAGTTTTCGGGAAAAAGGCTTTGAAGAGTGCTTGAGAGATGCAAAAATTCTTGGGGAAGCTAACAATATTGATGAAAATTCCGGATTTACCGATGTCCGCCGGGGTAAAGGGATAAATTCTCGGTACATGTCTCCAGAACGGCCCGTTCAACGGGCGGCTGCTACGTTCCCAAAGTAACTTTGATCGGTTTAAATCTGAGTTTTTCGACAAACTCATGAATTCTTTAATCTCGGAAATGAACGCCCGGTTTCAGCAAGTTCGCAAAGCTGTTCAAGAGTTTGGATTTTTGTGGGGCAAACAGTTAGAGGAGCTTGATGGGGATATTACTTCTATATCCAAGTTTATTGGTGACCTTTCCTTGAAGTATCCAAATGATCTTGTTCCGGCAGATTTTTTGAACGAGCTTCGCACTTTGCCCCTGACTTTGGAAAGCTTTAAAGGTGAAAATCAATCCGTAAGTGACATGTCTCCTATGGACATCTTGAACATATCAGACGCCTACTTCAATGTTCAAGTAGCCTTACGGATTTTCCTGACTTTGCCTGTATCCGTCGCCAGTAACGAAAGGTCTTTTTCTAAACTGAAACTCATAAAGACATATCTACGAACTTTGAGCCATTATTTCCATTGAACAGGATGTGGTTAAGAACATCGATTTCGACTCAGTGATTCATTCTTTTGTCACCGCAAAGTCAAGAAAGATTAATCAGCTTTAATTTTTATCGCTGTTATTACTGCACTGCTTAAAGCGATTTTTGTAAAAATAATCCAAATTAATTTGACAAGTCCGGTAAAATATATTGAATAATATTTTGTTTGTGATTTAATTTTTTTAATGCATTAGGTTTAAAGTCATTGTTTATTTGATTTTGATTGTTGAAGCAATATTATTTGGTTATTGGTTGGTTTAATTAAATAAATAGTTCGGATTTCCCGGTTTCAATAAACATTAATGTGTATTTATTGTTTTTTACTTGTTTCTTCATCTTTGCCTTTTACCCCAAAACGATACAAATAAACCATCATCTCCGACTTGAGGTTATAAATATTTCGAAACCAGGGTCACATGCATGGGGGCGGGGAAACCACTGGTGGGTCGTCTGCCAGGGCACCAAAAAACCTAGTTTAGGTACTGAGAACAAGACCACTAAAGCATCAAAAGGACGTAATTTTAGTATTTAGAATAACGAGTGTTCAAATAAAAAATTGGACTGGCCATCAGTCAGGGAAATTGAACTGATTCTATTATTTTTACATTAAAACGTGATATAAATATTACCTAAAAATTGACCGAAATGAATGTCTTGCTAGATACCTTTAATTTTAACCTAAACTTTGTATCACTGACTACTTTGTTAAAAAAGACCTACCCAGCCCAGTTTTTTATTTGAACACCCGTTAGTTTGTTTGCATGGTAGAATAGACTGTGGTAAGATTCACAAAGCAAAAAACTATCACGTTTTGTTCATGCAGTGTGCACGTGATTAGCCGTATTTACACGAAGAATATGATCGCGAAACGAACGACCATGGCAACAGAAATGAAATGATACATGTTTAGTGCTGTGTAAAGCAGTCTATCACGATATCCTTCAAATACTGATCAACCCATAGCGAAACAGTTGTGAACAGTGCAAGTGACAGATGTTATTATAGTAAAATTTAGGGTTGGATTTTAAGCAAAGGGGGTTCGGGTTTCTAATAACTGTAAACTACGAATCAACACCGTTTACTCCCGTCACATGAAAAACGTAATTTTATTAAAGAAAGAAAGTGTAATAACTGTAACTTATCAACCAAAAACATTTACATGTAATTATTTTAAAGAAAAAAATTATAATTACTGTAACCTACCAACCAGCATATGTTTTTGCTTAATAGGTAAACTAACTATAATTCAACAAAAAAAGAAAAAGGAGGTGTTAACATTTTCTTTGCATTTCTCCATCTCATCTCAACTTAGTTACTTGTTAAATGTTGGTGTATTTTTTAAATATGGGGTTGAAGTTGGGTTGACTGTGAACTTACCACCGTGTTACCAGTTTTGGTTGTTTGACGCCCGCTTTCAAAAGCACCCGTTATAATTACATCTTTAAATTATACAATACCATTATTCTTTAATATGGACCATAAGAAATTTACATAAGTAGTAGAAAAACTTTGAGTGTTAGTGTTTACTTATGTTTTTCTACTCCCGTATCATAAGTAATTCGTTTATTAGAATTTTACAATCTTCGTACTCTAATGGAATTCATTACGATATAAGTTTTTATTACGATACAAATTCAGGGCCCATATCAACACACCGTTGCATTGTCTACTGCATTACCACGGCTAAAAGTAAAACATAAATTCAGCAAACTTGACAATTCGTAACTGGTAGAATGCCCTATTATAAAACTTGTGTTTCTATTTTCTATTATGAATTAGAACGAACACATCCATTCGTCGATGATTCGTTCACCATGTCAGATACAGGTGGATGTATAGTAATTGCGGGATCTTTAGAAAAAAAAAGAATAGAGTGTGGTGTTCGAATTTGTTAAAAAAAGAAGCAAATTAAACACATTTTTGTAGAATGTAACAAAGATATATAAACTAATGTGCAAAAAAAAATCGTTTGGCAAATGTCTATGAAAGCGTTCGAAACGAATTCGCTAGCTAATTTTCTTAGAGATGTCGGAACATGGACGAACACGAAAAAGCTCGTTCGCTCGCATTTAATTCGCCGTTTCAATTGAATGTAGACGGCGCTACAAAAATTCAACATGGCCGCTACATGTGAGTTAAATTGGCAGCTTACATGTGTCATTAAGACTAATTGTTAGTAACAATTGCTGACAGTGTGTGGACTTTTCGAGGGAAATGAGTGGAAAGATACATCTCCTCCATAACATACTTTACATTGTGGTACGCAGAGCAATACATTTTACTTTCTGTTTCTCTTGTTTCTCTGTTTCGAAAAATTAAATATCCAAATTGTGGGGCAACTAATTATGCATATTTTCTGTAACTGTTTCCAAAACCCCCATTGTGGTTTCCTTATGTTGGATATGTTATATTTATATACACGGTGTCCCTACTATCTGGAGATATTCTATAGCGTGTTTATTATTAAAGATACGTAATACATTTTCTGTAGTGTTGTACACAGTTCTTGGTCACATCTTCCAAAAATATTAATTGTTATGCAGGGGTGTGCCAAAAGAGAATGGGGATCCAAAACTATGTTTTTTTTTAAATAGAACACCCTATATATTTTTTTGGTATTATTTTATTTATTTATTATTTTATAAATCTAAGATTGTCAAAAAGAAGAGTAATTACTAATGGGACTAGACTAATGTAATTCAATCCTTAGAATACATCACGTCTTGCATTAAACTTTCCATTTCCAAAATTAACGATTGACCTCAAAATTATACCGGGCGATCTAAATTTGCAAAACGCCATGTATCTAACTTTTTTTCAAATTGCATGCCTTGTTTTTTTATTTTTTTGTCGGATAGCGCATTAAACTAGCTTTTTAACGATTTAAGGTTGTATAGCACTTAAATCAATTTTGATGACGTTATAATGTGTTAAACTTGAATTCTCATTATTTCAATCGTATCCGTAGCCATTTTGAAAACAAAAAGTGAGTAATTTTAATTTAAATTTTTTGAAATATTAGTATTTATTTATAATAAATGCTCAAAACTCGACCATGTTTTTGCATGGATTCTTCAATGCACCTGGAGAAATTTTCTGCAACATTTTGAAGCACTCCAGGTGAAAAAACTGCAAAGGCTCTCTGAATTCTGTCTTTCATGTTTTCTTTGTTGGTTGGTTATCCATGGTAAACTCAAATAATTTTCTCCACTGAGAGGCTCGTCAAAAAAGTACGGCTTTATCACTTGTGTTCCTAAAACACAACCCCAAACATGTAACGACCATCTATTTTAGTCGATTTCCCTCATCTAGTGAGGGTTTTCATGTGCATAATAATGCGTGTTGCGTTTGTTTACCAAATCATTACTTTTAAAAGTAGCGTCATCACTGAACAGTATCAGCTAGAAGAAATTTGGATCCAATGTTATGCGATCCATCATAATCGCACAAAAGATTTTTCTAAAATTCAAATCACGTCCATACATCTCTTGATGTAACTCCATGTGATGAAGATGATTACGATACTTTGTCAATATTCTTTTCAAGGAACTTTTGCTTACTTCCTGTAATTGATTAATTTGCCTCTATTATCTTGATTATCTTGATTTGTAGTAGTGGGAATAGATTTTTCGGATACGAAACAGTTCCAGAAGCATTAAAACTTAACTTTTCAGATGACTTGATTCTGTCTTGCCTGCGGATACTTTGACGATGAAGTCTTGTACCAAGAAAACAATTTTGTTCGCTTTCGCCTAGTATGTAAACAATTCGAATTATTTTCTCTTGCGAGTAGAGCATGGATATTTTACTTATTTATTTGACAAAAAAAAAATAACTGGCAATGTAGAAACAACAGAGAACCCGAAAATAAATGACACAGGATAATATAAGAACAATAACACAATAAAATTTAAACGGATAGAGTTCGGTTGAAAACAGCAATTGTATTGGACACGTTTTGATGCAATTTTGTCAAAAACATGACGCTAGCCTACAATGCAACAATATTACCTACTATGCAACAATACCACCTACAATGACTTTAATGATTGACATAATGAGAGTTAAAGTTGAACACATCATAACTTCCCCAAAATTGATTTAAGTGTCACACAACTTTATATTATTAAAAAGCTAGTTGAATGAGATATCCGAAAAATAAATAAAAAATTAGGCATGCAATTTGAAATAAGTTAGATACAGGAGGTTTCGCAAATTTAGATCAACCGGTATAATTTTAAGGACAATCGTTAATTTTGGAATTGGGAAGTTTAATACAAGACATAATGTATCCTTAGGATAGAATTCCATTAGTCTAGTCTCATTAGTAACTTACCACCATTCATTTGAATGAGACTCTTTTGTGTCATAAAATGCTATAAATCAGAAACTACCATTCTTAGACTTTTAAAACTTTACATCATTGTGATCAGGTTCCATTAAATAAAGGGTTCCATCAGGTTTGGGTCGCCTTTTTTTTGGCACACCCTGTATAACAATTCATATTTTTAGAAGATGTGGCCAAGAACTGTCAACGATTATTTTCATACCTTTAACACATTCGCTACCGCTGGCCATTATAATGACCTTTGAGATTTCTTGTTGTGGACCGCGGTTATCGCAAATAACTTCAAGTTATTACTCTGATAATGAGTTTGCAATTTTACAACCAAGTACATATGAAGTGACCTGTTGGCATTCTTGGTTATACTATTTATGTGTCTCTCATATACAACATGTGGTCAAGACACATATTTCAATTAGTTTATGTATATTTTATTTTAATAGATGCAAAAGAAATGCAAAGGACAGTCACGCCCATTAAGTCAAGCAGAACTCCAGGCACTTGCAAATGACCTAGATTTTCTAGAGAACGAAGACATGCTACATGAAGAGCCATTCTCAAGCAACAACTCTATTATCGACAAAAATTATGAGACCAAGTCAGATATAAGTGACTCAGGGTGTAGTGAAGAATCTAAACAAAGCGTACACTCTAATTCCAATGGACGACCGCCCCAAAAAATTACAAAAACCACACTAAATCGTTCTGATGTCGAATTGACCGATACTGAAGATAATCCACCACATATTCCATTTACACGCACGGAATCTATAAACACCAATATTCCTAGAAATACTACAGCATTAGAGTACTTCCAAATGTTCTTTGATGACAGCATATTAGACACTATTGAAGAGACAAATAAAAGTGCAAATGAGTTTATATCAAATCAGCCAACACCCATTAGGCGCAATAAAGGATTCCACTGGGTTCACACAACAAAAGAAGAATTCAAGAAGTTTCTTGGTCTATGTTGTCTGAGTCAAAACATAAATTTCCAAGACTTAGCAAACAATGGAGTACCAGTAGTTTGTACCACCATCCTATTTTTGGTAAAACAATGTCTTGTAACCGTTTCACAAAAATTTTACGTTTGCTAAGATTGGTCAATCATGATAATGGGAATACAGCTGACCGTCTTTACAAACTTCGACCAGTATTGACTAAGGTTATTCACAATATAAGAACTGTATATTATCCTAAGCAGTATTTGGCAATAGATGAGGCATAAGCGGTAGGTTAGTTTTCGGCAACATATATATATATATATATGCAACAAACGCCACAATTATTTGAGTTAACCACGCATGATGGGTTTATACTGAACATAATTGTGTATGTAAGCAAAGGAAGACTGGGGACTGAAAGCGAGTCTCATTCATTTTCTGTAGTAAAGGAGTTGCTAGAACAATACTTGGATGGAGGTCATGTTTTCTATGTTGACAATTTTTACATCAGCTTTGGGATTGCCCAGTATTTGTTATAAAAGAAAACTACTTTAGTGAGAACACTGTGTGAGAAGAAATCCAAGAAATGTATTAAAAACTAAACTGAAAAAAGGGCAAGCAGTGTGGAAACGAAAAGGTGCCGTGGTAGTAACTAAATGGAAAGATAAACCGTATGTTCGCATGATTAGCGCACGTCATAAGCATGAAATGATGAAGTTCACTTCCAAGAGAAACCAAGTAAAGACTAAACCAAACTGTGTTTTGGACTACAACGCTCATATGTCGGCATTGACGGTGCTGACCAGATGATATACTATTCGAGTCCACGAAAGACCATACGTTGGTATAGAAAAGTATTTTTCCACATAATTGACATATACATTTGGAATGCCTACTATATTTATAAAAAAAAGAACTAATACAAAAAAAAGTATATTACAATTTTGAGAAGTAATTATAACGGAATTTATTGGCGTTTCAAAACAAATACCAATACCAGTTAGTAATTTTCACACGCAGTACTATTCGGAATCTGTACCCGGAGAAAAAATAATCTAAAAAGGTGTCGATTATGTTCAAAGAGTAATATAAGGCTGCGTTCTCGTTACCACTGTCCGTCATGTCCTGATACACCTGGACTTGCGTATATCCCTCTTTTAGAGATTGGAATTTGACTTTCGAACAATTATTTTGTTTGTTTATTTTTGTTTTGTATTGATCCATAAGATTTTGTTTTCAATTATCCATTATTTTATATTTTTTCAAAATCTACACCAGGACTTTGCGGTAAGTAGGTACTTATCCGCAAAGTCTCCGTCAGGGGTGTTATAGAGATTGGTACTTGAGTTTGTGAAAATGTTTTCTTTGTTTATTTGTGATTTGTATTATCCAATAAAATTTGTTTTCAATTATAAATTGTTTTCATTTTTTTCGCAAATATTAGAAGATCCCCTAAAGTGGCTGTTGAAGCTATAAAATAGACCACGAGTTATTATAGTGGCTCAAGGAACGTAAGGTTTGTCCTTCAATACTGAAGTTGTGTAACAGTCAAAAAATTGCAACTAGTTTGGTAAATATATTTTTGGTTCTTCCCAAGGAATGGATAATTTATCGCGGTAGCGAACGTGTTAATAGTAAACACGTTATGGAATATCTCCAGGTAGTTGGGACACCCTGTATATAATGTAGACTAAAAACGAATATCCAACACATTAACTCATTAGTAATAACATGGCTTTTAAGAATAATTATATCGATATTTAGTGAAGGTGCGGAATGGGGTGCGACGTTGCCTAATCTGCTTCATGTATTTATAAAATCATCAGCCGTAACTGCTTAGAAAAACATTAAATAATTTTGATTAATCTGAAAGTAGATGAGAAACTAAATAATCTGAGTAAAAACATAAATAAAATGTGTGTCTTGCGACATCTCGTGTAAACATTGACACGTGTGAATAGTATAAACTAAGAAAAATGCCAACAGTTAACTGTAACACACACATGCCGTTATAGTTAACTGTTGGCATTTTTCTTAGTTTAAAAACATAAACATCAGAAATTATTTTATGTTTAAATTAGTCGAGATAATATTTGCTGCGCATGGTGGTTTACGAAAACATGGGTTCTTGGCAAACGTATACCAACAAGTATAACATAGTACTCTCAAAAACAAACTTTTCAGTGTTTGCCTATGGCTTGCTTTACAAGCGATTATTTCCAAAATGGGCGGTTTACACCTACTCATTTAATCCTTGATCGTTACCCACACCTACTGTAAGAATTCAAAATATTCAACGAACTAATTGTACTGCAAACTCCTGTACACTATGGTATAATCGATTTAAACACGCGGAAGGCTTATATGAAAGTATTCTAAAACTGAGAAACTCAAGGAAATGAATAAAACATAGTTTTTGCACTATAATAAGTGGCTTATTGTAAGTAATATATCCGTTCTACGTCTTTACGACATTTTCAAATAAACACTTTTGTGTGTTTATGTTGAAGTTCATAATTTGTCACACCAGTATTCAGATAACATTGGAAAAGAAAACATTTACCTTTATAAACAAATTAGGTCAATTGGTCAATACATATGGACATTCTCCATATTTTGACTAAGTTCTTGAATTTTTTTTTTAAATACCATTCGGAAGGAATGAATAATGCGTTCGTAATTTGAATTAAAATTACTTGTATATATCTAACTGCTTGAAAGCTTAAATCAAAATTAGATCAATATAAACAAAATTATGTCGTTATATACTTACGATTTAAAAAAATCGACAAATTCTTACTTTACCATGCAATAGAGACTCTAAAATATTAAATATTCAGTTATTTTTCGGTAAGCTGCAAGCTTATATTATTCAACCGGTTTTCCCCGTGACAAAACAATTAACGATTTTTAACTATTGACATTGAACAACTTACCGAACATTTCGATGTCCTCTGTTGAACGTCTTCTTCAGGATCTTCTTCTGCATCTTCTCTGCTTACAGCAGGCCCCATGGCCCCTCAGGGGGCTCATTAACGAGGCCGGCCTGCAATGGCAAACCGTTCACGTCTTGAACGTCGAGCACAACCCTGTTCACTAACATTTGATGTTGGACTGCGATGAATCGAGGGGTTGAATTGGAATACCAGTGGCGTAGTCATTTGATCTCAAACCATTCTATTCAGTTACTACGGTAACGTTATAGCACCTAAACAAAAAATACACCAATTTCGATACCTAACAAAATATCGAAACGCAACAAAAATTATTTGAAAAGAGTTCTCTCAAAAATTGTATTTCAAGAAATTATTTACTAAAGTAATGAATTTATCATGGTATAACAAAAAATAAATAAATGAAAACTTATTTCGAACAGTGTTTAAACAACCCCACGACTGCTCAGGCGTCACCCCTTGCGCGAATTCAAAAGCGAAGATTCTCATGGTCAATATATGTATAATGGCGGGTCGATGCAGGTACGCGCAAACTCTAGAACGTCGCATATTGTAGGTACATCACTAAAATATTGCACAATTATTATTTGTTTACAGATTCAATTTTACTATTTCTAGAGCAAAGTCGTTTACTTATATTGTACACAACTGATTAATCGTATGTATCGGGAAAACATCCCTTTAAAAATACAAAGATATTTCATAGCCATAAGTTATTTATAAACATTGCAGTAGTGCTGTTGCACGCAATCGTTGCTATGTAATTATTTCTTATTATTGAATAAACTTCCTAGAAACACAGCTCTAAAATAGTTATATTCTTTCTAAAAATTTAGCAGACATTTTAAAATTAAATGTTTATGTTATTGTAGGTAGCGATTTCTGCCTCACGGTTGAGTTGATTAGTCTTTACCATAATGATCTGCTAAAAACTAGTCTCAGTGTATGTCTTTTTCAATAATGGGTCCGAACAAATTTTGAATTTACTTTTTTATTTTTACGGGCTGGACATTTTAAAAATACCTTTAGTTCGAATGATTGCGATTTTAGTAATAGTTTTTTTGAAGATAGTACATTATAGCAATTGAATACTAATTTAAGTTGTATTTACTGTAATACTGTAAAATAATTGTATCGTTTTAATGTTACACAGTGACTAATTCAATTATCTTCTGATATATCCTTGTATACTACGATAAAAATCAAACAAATCGAAATTGTCTTGATGAATTCTATACCAACAAGTTGATGTGAGGTCAGTATAAAGGGTAGCAGACATAATGGAAAAATTGTGTTTACTGTATGTTTATTTATTAAATTTAGTTTAATTTAAGTTATTGTCCTTTACTTGCACCATTATATTTTACTTCAGTCCTTGATTGATTCCTGGAATTATATTGTAGATTTCGATTCAAATTGTAGTGTTGATCATACAATAAACAAAACTGTGCGTATGTAAAGTTGCAGAAACGCCTGCACTCACGACGAACAAAATTAATCACTATAATTTTGAAAATTTGTATACATATTAGATAGTAAGTCACAAGCATTATACAGGGTAAATCACTACCTACGAGTCGAAGGTTTATAGCGAAACGGAAAAAAGTTTTTTTGCACTCAGTGCATGTAAAACTACCAGATAAGTAGCAGCAAATTTGGGTAAAACTGAATTTGTGTGACACTTGCATTACGGCTGGCACCATTTACAGAAGACAGGAATTTTCGCACGTGGAATTTATTGAAGCCCTAGAAAAGTCACTATCGGAACTACTCCCCACTTACTGATGAATTAATATGCGTAGGGGATTTTAATATTGATCTTCTTGGTATAAATTCCTCTAAAACCATCCAATTCTTATCGTATCACTCGATACGTTCGGAATTAAACAAGTCATCAATGAACCTACACGCGTGATCCAGCACACTGCCACATTAATTGATTTCATTCTGATAACGTCAGATAAACTTGTTAATAGTTGCGGAGTGTTAAGTTTGCATGAAATCTCTGACCACCATTTAATTTACTGTAAACTTGAAGTAAACTACATTCCTAACTCCCTAGGCTGTTTTCTTATCATGATATTGATATTGATACTATACAATTACAAAAATTGTTTGTATACGTCAAATGGCGAAGCAATCGATACACGAAGTTTATTACTTCAACTAACAAACATCACATGTGACTAGCAAATTTATAACAAAAAAAATTCGTCAATTTCATAAAATGCATTTTGGAACAAAATAGATTTAATTATTTCTTTATATTTCTGTAAAGGCATATTTTGGATATGTATCGGTAAGAAATTGAACAGCTTTGGTCCAAAATAATAATATAGAAAACTTAAATAAAATTTAATTCTTTAAATATATTAATTTACATCTTATAGCTCAAATTTGTCATAATCCTAATAACTTTTCTTTGCAGCCCAAATATGCGAGATGAATTTAATGCGTGACCCCAGCCTATCAAACTAGTTAAGTTACTAGCAATTAAATTACAACTAACAGTATTAAACTTGTAAAATTGTAGCTTTTGGATAATCACCGAATGGGAAACGCTGTAGGTCACAAAACGTTGCACCGACGTATTCTTTATTAACTGACAATACTAAATTTATGATTAATCTCAGGAATAAGGCACTGCAGAGATTCCAGAAAAGTAAAAAACCAAGTCATTGGAAGTATTATAAGTCATTGCGTAATTTGGTAACATTTACAATAAGGTAAGAGAAAAAAGCGTATATTGAGTATGAATTAAAAACAATACTAAAACCTTTGGAAAGTCCTAAAATCTACTAACATCTATCATAAACATCCAATCTCAGTGCCGTCTAACCTTAGTGATGTAAATTTAATAAACAAGTCTTTTGTAGAATTGCCTAATACGTCAACTTCATCTAATCCGCAAGAAGCAATAAATTTGTATAGCAATAATAAGCATCCGAAGGCTTAAGACTTTTACTGTATCACAGTTTCTGAATCAGAAGTTTTACAAACACTAAACATCTTTAAAAGCAAAGCTGTAGGCTCTGACCATATAAGTGTGGATATGATCAAATTGTGTTGTCCTTTTTTACTTCCCATCCTAACACACATAGTAAATTCATGCATATTAGAATAAAAATTCCTGATGCCTGGAAGACCGCACATGTTTCACCTGTGCCAAAAACTAGTAATCCTACCAAATTTAGTGATTTAAGGCCTATTAGCATTCTACCCTGTCTGTCCAAGTTAACCGAAAAACTTATTGGGAGAACGCTATTGTCGTTTTTAAAATCATCAGAGCTATTTGTTTAGACAAAAAGAAAAATATTGATACACTGAAGAAATAAAGAATGGGACAAGACGGTTTCTTTAAAATAAAGTTTTTATATTTTTAAGCGGTTTATGCGTGTTTCGGGCGTCGCGTTTTGTGCGAGATCATAAAACCCTCTCGTTTCGAGCGTACACCTTAGATGCAATAAAGGTATTTGCAACACCTTCTCGTTTCGTGCGCTTTAAACTGATCATAATTAGATGAATAATTACGTCGGATAGAGATCCTACCTAATTAAGAAGAAGAAAAAAGATGATAATCATCCAAAAAAAATACTAGGAAAAATATTACATAGATAGGTATGTACTACTATTTATTCAAATTTAATTATATACATTATAGGTGACAGCGTGACAACCGTATGTGCGGCTCCGCTTCACAGTGCAATTATCAGTGATAAAAATATAAATTAGTACTGTTACTTTAAAAGAAAATTGCGATACAGTGTATAGGGGGGGATATCCACGGCTGAATTTCTACAGATCACAGAAGTATATAAACGCAAGTAGCTGAAATATTGTATACTGAAATTTGTGTTGACATACTGATAAGAGATAACATTTTAGCACAAAGGAAAATTTTCAAATCCAGGTAAATAGGCAACCAACCAAACACGAACGTCAAGAAGTGTACAATGGATTCCAAAGAGAGCGATGGGTATTCGACGGATGAAAACAAGCGTAAACGAACAACTGAGGAGGAACAGGAAGCATTCAGAAGATGTAAAAACCAACCGATCCCCAAAGCAAGATATGGAAGACCAAAATAAAACGGAACGATTAGAAAACCTAATGATGCAAATGTTAAATGAAATTAAAAGTTTGAGAGAGAACAAAAAGAATATAGAGACGAGGTAAGAATGATTAAGCTGGAGAATTTGGAACTAAAAAGAAAATAGATCTTATGGAGATGAAATTTGAAAAACTAGATAAAGAAAAACGCAAAACGAACATAATAATTAAGGGAGGTAATTTCGAGCCTGACAATTTAGAAAACGAGTACAAGACTTCCTAACCGAAAAGTAGGTGTTACAATAAAAGCTCTAGAGGCCTACAACTGCCACATAATCCAGCTATTACAATAGTTAAATTAAAAATTGGGAAAGTAAACAACAAATAATGAAAATAAAGTCAAATTGAACGGTTCGCAAATATATATTGAGAATGATATGACATACGAAGAAAGAAAGGCACAAAAATATGTAAGGAATTGGCGAAAAAGAAATCTCCAAGGTAAAGCAGTTAAAATCGGCTGGCATAAATTACACATGGAAGGGAAATGGTGGAAATGGGATAGAAGCAGTGGAGGATTAAAACAGGAGACAAGGGCAAGCATATCAAAAACTAGCATGTTATTATGGCAACGGATTGACGGAAAACGGAACGACAAACAAAATCAAGTACTTATGGAAATTGGGCGTATGGAATTGCAGAAGTATTAATGGTAAAGAAAACGAAATAGTAACCGAATGTGAAGAACATAAAATTGACGTGCTGGTTTTGGCGGAAACTAAAAAGAAAGGTAAAGGAATGGTGGAATTAGAGGGCGGACAAACATTAATCTATAGTGGAGTACAAGAAGAAAATAGAGCTGCAGAAGGAGGGGATGCATAATAAGTAAAATTTTCAAAAATGGTTACAAAGTGGGAGGCGAGAACGGAGAGAATACTGGTATTAGAAATATTGATTGAAAAGAGGTAATAACAATAATTTCAGTATACGGACCAAATGAAAACGATAAATTAGATAATAAACTTAAATTTTGGAAGGAACTAGAAGAAGCTACAGAAACCAGCAGAGGAAAAAATTATAGCAGGCGATTTTAACAGTCGAGTAGGAAAACGAAGAAATGAAACAGAAACAGTAATAGGTAATCACGGAGAAGAACTTAAAAACAGTAACGGGGAGAAATTAATTGAATTTTGCATAATAAATAATTTTTAATCACTAATACGTTTTTTGAGCATAAAGATATACATAAATACACAAGAGTAGTACTAAGTAGAAAAGAAAAATCCGTTATAGACTATATCTTAGTGGAAAATATTAATAGAAAATGGTTCAAGACGTAAGAGTAAGAAGAGGAGCGGAAATATTCAGTGACCACATGTTAGTAACTGCAAATCTGTATGAAACACCAAGAAAAACAGAAAAGGAAGAAGAATTAAATCACCAAGTTGAAACCATTAAAACATACAAATTAAGAGAAACGGAAATTGCAAATAAATATGAAGAACTGGTAACAACACGGATAAAGAATTTGAAAGAAGAAATAGAAAAAGAAGGAAAGACAAAGTGAATTGGCTATGGCAAGAATACATGCATAATAATAAAATCCGCTAGAGATGCTTGCGGAATAAATAAAGTTAACAAAAATATGAAGAGGACTGCATGGTGGACGGAAGAAATTCAGAAACAAGTGAAGTTAAAGAAAACAAAATGGAGAGAGTATTTAGTTGGAAAGAGTGAAGAAAATATGAAAGTTACAAAATACAAAGAGTACGAGTGAAGCAAATCATCATGGAAGCAAAAATAAAGCCTGGCAAGACTTTGGGAATAGACTTGAAAGTTTAGGTAAAGAAAATCAAAACTGTTTTATAAAGTAATAACAACTCTGCGAAAAGGTACATCGACAAAATAAATGTAATAAAAACTAAGGAAGGAAAATACTAACTGATCTCAAGAAATAATGCAAAGATGGCAAGAATATTTTAAAGAACTATTAGAAGAGAACGATACAATTTCCAATAGCAACGACAACGAAGAAGAACCGCAAGTCCAGAAAGAGAAATTGAGGAAGAAGATGACGAAGCAATAACTGCAAACGGACTGAGAGCAGCTCTACAAAAATGAAAATGGTAAATCACCGGGACATGATAAAATCACAGCGGAAATGTTAAAAAATAGGAGAAGAAGGAGAAAACTACTATTAGAGTTGTACAACCTCATATGGAAAGGAGAAAAGCTACCAAAAGATTGGGAAATTGGACAAATTGTACCTATATTGAAAGGAGGAGATAAAACAGAATGTAAAAATTATCGAGGATAACACTTCTGAGCATACCATTAAAAGTATATGAACAAATATTAGAAACTAGATTAAGAAATATAATAGAACCTACGCTAACAGACTCACAAAGCGGTTTCAGAAAAGGAAGAAGCATACAAGATCATGTTTTTACAATAAAAGAAATTATAAGAAAAACAGTACAACAAAACAACACAATGTATTTAGCATTCATTGATATAGAGAAAGCATTTGACCGAGTACCTAGAGCAAAACTATGGAACAAACTTAGGGATAGGGAGTTGGTTTGAAACTACTGAGGAGTATACAACAACTATACAGCAACACAAGAAACTACATCATCAGCCAAAATAACAAATCAAATGAATTTACGACATCAAATGGATTGAGGCAAGGAGGTACTATGAGCCCAGCTCTCTTTACAATTTACATGGACGATATATTAAAGAAATACCAACAACGGTGTAAACAAGTGCATATAGGATACTGGAACCTAAAACAAGTAATAATTACAGAATGTGCCTTTGCAGATGATGTGGTTATAATGGGCAAAAATGAGGAAGAATTGCAGAGTAATTTATCTATATGGAACGAAATCTTGAAAGAAAATGAAATGAAAATAAATATAGAAAAAACGAAAATAATGGCAGTCACAGAAGAAAAGCGAAAGGACATTAATATCCAGCTAGAAGGAAAAAGAATGGAACAAGTACAACAGTTCAAATACTTAGGCGTAATAATAGACAAAGCAGGAAATGAAGAACCAGAGATAAACGCAAGAATAAACAAATGCAACAAAGTATACTACGCACTAAGCAAATCTTTTATGGGTAAAAAGAAATATCAAAAAAACTAAATTAAGCGTATATAACACAATATACAGACCGATACTTACATTTGGAAGCGAAACGTGGGTGCTAACAAACAACACTAAGAGAAAAATCGAAGCAATGGAAATGAAATATCTAAGAAGAGTAGAAGGAGTGACACTGTTAGATAAAATAAGAAGCACTGATATAAGAGAACGACTGCAAGTGACATCGATCGGCGAGTTCATAGAAAGAAGACAGTTGAGCTGGTGGGGACACCTTCAAAGAATGTCCGAAGAAAGAACAGTCAAGAAAGTATGGCAGGCAAAATATCAGGAAAAAGAAAAGAGGAAGACCAAAGAAGACTTGGGATAATGCAATTCAAAAATACTAGAAAGGAAAGAATTGAATTGGTTGAGTGCAAAGAACTTAGCGAAAAACAGAAAAGACTGGCGAAAGTTTGTGTATGGGAATGGTGAAAAAACAAGTGCTGTGTGAAAATGTCTAGTGTTAGTGTAAATAGAAGACAAAAGAAGTTTATTCAATTTGCGATTAATGATTTAATGATTTTAAAGAATTTATCTGTTTATTTAAAATTCAAATTTGGTTATTTCATGTCAGGAAGGTAAAATTTGGCACAACAAAAATAAGATCTTGGCGGAGATAACTTTTAAGTTGAGGTTAATGTAAAAGAAATCATTTTATCTATGTTAGATTTGGTTAATTATTGCATTTTAGTTGATTACAAAAACAAATTTAGTCGTTTAGTTCATAGTTCTGTTGGTATTAATTGTAACACTAAATGTCGAGATATAACTATTATTAACAGTAACTAATAACTTACCTGGTACATAAAGTAATATAATAGGATTAAGGAAAACAGGTACTTATGTAACAAATATTATGCCCTACACCAAATGGTAGAAGGGTTATGATTATATATATATATATACATTAGTATTCTTAAAGTTTCGCCTAAGCTCACTTTAGTTTGCACAAAATCGTCAACAGTCATATTTATAACGATAGTCTAAGTCACAGTACTTTTTTGCACGCTTTGGAGTGTTCATATTCAGCTCAGTTTGTTTCACAACAATATCGTAGTACTGTATTTCGTCACTAAGTATTTTAAGTAGTTCATATATATTTGGATGCGCTTTTCCAACACGGTTATTCAGTCGATGATGCCATCCTTCTACCGAATTTGTAGTGCGGTGTCGCTCCTTGTAACACACCCATATGAAATCACTATCCTCAAGCCATTGCCCACAAAATAATCACTGAACTTTACCAGCGCATCTTCCTGTGGGGAGTTTTCCATAATAAGAAGCCATGCTTCAGGAATGTACTCTTTTGGTAAATGTGCCAGTGCTGCACACATACGAACATGTTCCCTGATTGTTGAATTTTCTTTGTAACTTGTAACCAAACCCAACTCTTGCACTTTTCGCCACAGGCATTGGTTGAAGTGAAAGTTGCACCCTTTGATTTTCACTTCCAAAAGTTTGCTTCAGAGCGTTTATCGCTGCTCTTTCAAAGTCAATATGGACTTTTTCTGGCTTAAATTTCGAACTTTTTCCAAAAGTCTTCTATATGTGGCTTCCTTCTGTCTGGTAAAAGTACATAGATGGCTGAACAATCCTTGTACTAACATCACTGCTTCCCAAATCCACGTGTATTGTATACAATTGGTCGAACAGGAACAACAGCTTTTAAATGTCCCGTCCATAAAGAATTCTGAGCCTTGGGATAGAAGTCCCCTCATCACTGCTAAAAACCAATATCCGATCTTCCTGGCCGTCGTCTATGAGCACAAGGTGTTGCATTGGCTCTGAATTATGATTTCTTCTCGCTTCTTTGGTAAACATTTAACTCCCAAAGTTTTTTGTCTGGCTCTGTAAAATCTGTCTTTTACGCTTGTAAGTGTTGGTACTTCTACTACAAAGTCAAGTCCAGCGTCCTTAACTTGCATTAGCTCTTCGCGGTAGATCTTAGGAATTGGTAGCAACTCCTCGCGTGCACGCTTTTTGCCTTATGAAGACATAAGTCCACATCATTTTTAGCTTCGTTCGGGACACATGTATGATTTTTCTCTTGAAGAACTTTAAAATTATTTGTTGTCAAAGGGCCCCTGGACATGACCGGTTCGTACAGATCCAGCGCATGGTCTCGTTCTTATTTATGCACTTTATTGAGAAACGATATCCGGAATATAAAATAGCCGGTTTGCCTCTTTTTAGTATCAATCACTTTAACTTCCATTATGGCGATTTAAAAATTTGCACTGACGACGTTTATAACAGAAAAGCTTTTACAAAACTAAGGAATATGAAGATATTGTCACCCTTAATAAAAAAAAATGGGTATTTAGTGGCCTCTCCGAAATAATTTAGAAACGTTATCAGCGGCTTAGAGTTTAACAATCGATAATTTATGCAAAACACATTAGGGGTAATTTGTAAAATCCAATATCGAGTAGGTATTATACCTAGCCTATAGTCGAAAATAAAGCAAGTAAATAGCTTATCTGTAAACAAGTAATAAGTGAATAGAATTTCTTGGATTTTACAAATTACCCTAATGTGTTTGAATAAATTATCGATTGTTATTCTCTAAGCCGCTGATAACGTTTCTAAATTCATTTCGGAGGCCACTATAAATACCCACCTGCTATTTTGACCCTAATTATAGTAGATACCTACCTAATTACCCACCTTAATCGGATTATTTTGTGTACGCATCGAAACGAGAGGAATAAATTCCATAATTTTTAATGCGCCCGAAACGAGAGGGTTACAGGTAGTTTTTAATCTCCGTACGAAACGCGTCGCCCGAAACAAGAAATCACCTTTTAAGCGAACTTATGTATCGGTAGTATTTAATAGCTGGTGATTGGTAAATACCTTCCAGCAGGGATTACCTTTGCGAATAAGTTATGCGTCACAACATTTATACTTATACATTTTTGAAAAAAACGTTAAAATGCAATTAAACTACATCTTCCGTTTCAGTTTTTTTCTACTAATCTACCAATTAAGTATAATAATTATTTAATCTACCTTAATAATTTTATTTTATTTAGAATATGACTGAGTTATTCCAAAATTACACAACAATCATCAACAATAATTTTTTATGGTAAAATCTAGCAGGTTAGAGTTTTCCCTTTTATGAGTTTCGGCTTCTGTAAATATTTTTTCGAAATCGTCACTAAAGTACAAAAAAATCGGCAGTAAAGTAAATAAAATCGGCACTAAAGTAATTCATTATACGACGATTTGTAAGTTCACATTTTCGCAGGTAGAGATGTGTAAATAGCTATTTATGCACCAAGTGCGTTACTATAATGATTACGCCCGGAGAACCATGAATCCAGCTCGAGGGCTTTAGCCTGCATGCATACAAGATTTCACTTTTCAGTTTGTATTCTTAAAAACAAATAGAATTGGCATCTTTGGGCGCACCGCTTACCTACGCAAATACCTATAATATCTGGTAGCCATGGAACAGAAACAAATTGTTTATTAATTATCAAATTTGGCATTGAATTGCAATTATGAATGCCCTACCAGAATGTGTATAAGAAAATGCTCAAGAAGCTACGGAAAGTTTGCTACCAAATCATCATTTAAGATCAAACAATTTTTTGAGGGCGTAATGAATTTTTACGCCCTCTTATTATCCCCGGTTGTTATGGAAATGTTTATATATCTCATATCATAGGGTTATCATTCAATTATAGTAAAGTGAAAAATAAATGTATGTAAATTTTAGAATCGCGCATGCGCGGTGGAAACAGTTGCCGTAAAAAAGAAAAGAGCTTATTACATTTGCTACTTAAAGAACGTTATAAAATTGTCAAATTTTGTTCAAATTTTGGGATTTCGGAAAAATATAATATTTACCTCGGCACTAAAGTTCTTTTTCATAACTCGCGTGTTTTATTTGCCTCGGCTATCGCCTCTGCAACTAAAACTAATTCGTCATGAAAAATTAAACTTTAGTGCCTTGATACAAATTATTATCAATTTTATAAATTACTTGCACATTTTCGACAATTTGATTTATGCGTTTTTCTAAAACGTATATTGGTGGAAGCGGTTAGTCTTATTGTTGGATTATCTGTATATTTGATTATCAAATTACAATTCAAGAAATGCTAGTTTAGAAGTTGATTTTTAGAATTAAAAATACAAATTATATCTATAAAGTAAAAGTAAAAAAATTAAAGTAAAAGGTAAACTGTTTTTTAAATACAAGCTTTATTCTTATAACGAACACAAAACATATACGTATTTAAAAATTAATAATGGGTATCACCTCCCTGACTATCAATACATTCTGAAGACGCCTACCCATTGATGCTATTAAGGAATTGGTATAGTTAGGATGGATTGTATCTCACGCATTCGTAAAGCGGTAATCAGTTGTTCCGCTGTTTGCAGGTATAAAATTTGGCCCTTCTTGTCCCCTTATGGTAGCATGCATTCGGGCCCAAACATTTCCAATGATATTAAAATATGGGGTCTTCGCAAGCGAGGGCAATACTTGCAAAGTTATTTTCTTTAATCCAGTTTAACACCACTCGCGAAGTGTGAATAGGGGCATTATCCTTTAAAACAAAAACATGAGGAATGATTTGATGTATTAGGAATTCAATACTTCTAAGGAATCACATTATTATTTCGACCATCGTAATTTGTCTTAAAATGTGTAAGTAATAACAATTCTTAACTATTTTTTTGGACTTCTAGCAATGCAATAAATAAAGTAAAAGGTAAGACAACTTGTTGAAAAATATAGTTTTCATCATAATAGAATATTTCAACTAAAGGATTCATAACAGTTTCTAAAATGTTCATATATTCTTCAAAATTTAGACGACCGTCTATAACCCAGCAAACTTCCGGTCCGGTCGCTTACACCCAACCCCACGTTAACTGAAAAATAGACGCTATATGATTATGCTGGAAACGCGTTCTTTTCGTTTTTTTTTCATCGCTAAAAATTACTCTATTCTAAAAGTCTAGTGGATCATTTACATATTGTATTGCAAATTCCGACAAATTAACCTCTATAGTGGTAGTATAATGCAGCAATACATTTCATTGAAACTTTAACTGAAGCATCGAGGAAAAATAGTTTTATAATGAGTTTAATCTATTAAGTTAACAACAGATTTTCCTAAGTAAGGTATTTACCAACCAGTTATGTCGTGTTCCCGCTTTACAATATAAAAATTTTATTTCTTGAGTGTACCTACATTTACAAAGCATTACAATAGTTTATGGTCGAATTATTTACTTCTAATTTTATTTCATTATATGCTGATCTGATATTGTATACTGAAGATTTTGTTTCAATTTTTGTCACAACTTACCTAAAATTTCATTTTATTGAAGTTTCTGTTCTCTTTAAAAGGGAAATTATTAAAATTGGGTAATTTTACATAAGTACTAAAAATTAGCGTTGCACAATTGGAAATTATTATTCATCAATAAACATTTCAGATTGTTTTTGTTTTAATTAAAAATCAGAATCCTTCATATTGCGCAAGGGAAATATGAGAAATATTTTCCTAGGGAAATATGGATGTGTTATACATATAGGGGTTTACACGTGTGGGGACCACAAACACGGGCTATCTTCACACATGCAAATCATCCCTCCTACAAGCCGAGGACGCGCGAAGCCGATCGATCAAGCCAACAACCCCTATAAGAAGACGGCTCGCGCAGAAAAGAGACACTCTCAGTTGGGCCTTAAACTAACAGAGTCACTAACTGGCGCATATAGCCCAGTGAAAGCAACCACCGGCGCATATGGCCCGGAACAACCACCGGCGCGTATAGCCCGAGTCTACCCACCGGCGCTTCTAGCCCAGCCTGCCACGCCTGGCCCAGGGATCACGCCGCCACACAACTGAGGGTCGGTCGATGCCCCCGCAGTAATCAAGGTACCACAGGGGTCGCGCAGAGAACGACACCGACAGCGGAGCGACGTGCGCGCCTTCCTGCGACGCGCACCCATACCGGAGCCAGTGTCGTCGTTACCTCCATCGCCGCAGAAGACGACGGCACCCATGTCCATACGCTTGCCCACAGCAACGGGAACCACCACGCCGCCCGCCTGGAAGTTGCGCCTCATCGAGCTGCCGCCACCGAACATCTACCGTTTCGTCGACGGCATCACATTACGGAGGCAGGACCCGCGGCGACGACGATGTTAATATCAGTTGTTAATATGTAAATATGTAGAGTGTAATAAAGTGTTCAAGTTCACGCGTAAATAAAATCAACGGTGGGGCAGCTCCCCCCAAATTGGTGACTCACGACGAGTGAACAAACAATTAAAGTGAAAAAATCCTGCGAATAAGTGCCGAGAGTGTCGTCAGCAATAAACAATATTGATCCGCAAAACAGACAATCGAAATAGTGCGCAGATGAACAACACTACAATGCCGAATCAACAGGAAAACAAACTCCGAACCAACACAGGTACAACGTATCCAAGTACGAATTCCACCTTTTTGGCCGGATGACCCGGAACTATGGTTCGCACAAATCGAGAATCAATTCCACATAAGCGGCATCACCTCAGACGGAACAAAGTACGGATACGTAGCAGGCAACCTAGAGGCCTGGTACGCAAGCGAAGTACGAGACGTCCTCACCGCACCACCCACAGAAAACAAATACAACAAGCTGAAAACAGAGTTAATACGCAGACTCAGCATCAGCCAGGAGCAGAAAACTAAGCAGCTGCTAGAGCGAGAAGAGCTAGGAGACCGCAAACCATCCCAGTTCTTAAGACACCTGCAGCATCTGGCAGGAACAGCAGTACCGGAAACACTCCTAAGATCAATCTGGTCCAGCCGACTACCGACCAACGTCCAAGCAATCCTGGCAACACAGAAAACGTCAAACCTATCAGACGTAGCGGACTTAGCCGACGCAATCTTAAACACAACTACGGTTACTACTCCTACGGTCAATACGAAGACGACACAATCAAAGATTTGGTCAACGAAATTGCACAACTCAAAACGCAAATGCAAAGCAGAACACCAAATCGCGCAACAGGGCATACAAGAACACGAAGTCGGTCCAGATTCAAAACATACGACACGTGCTGGTACCACTATAAGTTCGGCAGCAAAGCCAAGAAATGCCAAGCGCCATGCAAAGCAACAAGCAATCGAGAAAACGACCAGAGCAGTCGCTAATGACGGCCTGCGACGCTCAAAACAAACGCTCCGTCTTTACGTCACAGACCAGAGATCTAAAGTCAAATTCTTGATAGACACTGGGGCATTTTCCCGCGCAAATTACTCAAAGACAAACGACAAACATCGCAGTACAAACTCTACGCAGCCAACAACACCGAAATCAACACATACGGAGCAATAAACCTAGATCTTGATCTTCGATTAAGAAGAAGCTTCCCGTGGAGATTCATAGTAGCAGATACACATAAATCCATCATAGGAACCGACTTCCTATCACACTACGCGCTACTGGTAGACGTACGCAAACAAAGGCTACACGACATGGCCACAAACCTAACAGCAGAGGGTCGCACAACTCACGACTCACAAAACAAAGGGATTAGTACAATCTGCAACAACAAGAAATACCACGAGTTGCTAAAAGAATTCCCAGCAATCACAAAACCAGCAGGAATACCTACAAATCCGCAACATTGCACAAAACACCACATTCAAACAACAGAAGGTCCACCAGCAGCCAGCAGACCACGAAGACTAGCGCCAGACAAACTGAAGCTAGCCAAGGAAGAGTTCAGACTCATGGTCCAACTGGGCATTGCTCGCCCATCAAAAGCTCTTGGGCAGCGCCACTACACCTAGTGCCCAAGAAAAACGCGGAATGGAGACCGTGCGGAGATTACAGAGCGTTAAACGCACGAACACTCCCCGACAAATATCCAGTCCCACACATCGAGGATTTCTCCCAAACGCTGCACGGAAAGAAGTATTTCGCCACAATAGATTTGGAAAAGCATACCACCAAATCCCAGTCGCCGAGGAAGACATACCCAAAACTGCAATCACAACGCCGTTCGAGTTATACGAATTCCCTTACATGACGTTCGGGTTACGTAACGCAGCACAGACGTCCCAAAAACGTTCATGGATGAAATATTACATGTTCCAAAGACTGCAAGACAATGGGATCATCATTAACCCAGCAAAATGCACATTCGGAGAAGCACAAGTCCAATTCCTTGGCTGTCTCGTCTCAGAGCAGGGAACACAACCACTACCAGACAAAGTCAAAGCAATCCGAGATTTCGAAGCACCCAAAACAGCAAGAAAATTACGACAAGTATTGGGCATGATCAACTACTACCGACGTTTCATACCAAACGCAGCAAAACGCAATCACCGCTGAACGACCTCTTGAAAGGCAAACTCAAAGGCAATCAACCCATACACTGGAACGAGGAAGCACAATCAGCATTCGAGGAATGCAAACAGCAAATCGCAGAAGCCGCGCTGCTTACACACCCACAACCAGGCGCACAAATATCAGTCACAACTGACGCATCAGACACAGCAATCGGAGGTGTCATACAACAAATCCAAAACGGAGATTGGAAACCGCTAGCCTTCCTGTCACGAAAGTTGTCAAACGCAGAACAGAAGTACGCAGCTTACGACAGAGAACTGCTCGCCATTTACTCCACAATACGTCATTACCAACACCTATTGCAAGGACGTCAATTCACGATCTATACAGATCACAAACCGATAACATTCGCCTTCAAGCAGAAACTGGAAAAATGTTCACCACGACAGTTCAGATACCTGGACTACATAGGGCAATTCTCGACAGACATACAGCACATATCAGGCAGAGACAACATAGTAGCCGACGCACTGTCAAGAATCGACAGCAGGTATCAACTTCGACGAATTAGGGCGAAGCCAAGCAAACGACGGGGAACTACAGAACGTCCTACAGCAAAACAACACAAGTCTACAGCTCAAAAAGTTACACATGCCAGGACACACAACCGAAGTCTACTGCGACGTGTCCACAGCACAGGCAAGACCGTTTGTCACATGCGCACTTAGAAGACAAGCCTTCAAAAGCCTACACCAATTGTCGCACCCAGGACCAAAAGCATCAGCCAAACTCGTATCTCAAAGATTCGTATGGCCAGGTATTCGGAACGACTGCCGTAGATGGACACAACAATGCACTGGATAACATGCGTTCTTTGTCCACTGGATAACAAGATTCGGAACACCACTACAAGTCACGACAGACCAAGGCAGACAGTTTGAGGCACTACTCTTCAAACGCCTAGAGGAGGTAGCCGGTTTCACGCGAAACCGAACAACGGCCTATCATCCGCAAGCAAACGGACTCGTGGAAAGATTCCACCGTCACCTAAAGGCAGCCTTGACGTGCCACAATACGGAAGACTGGTTCGAAACACTGACCATCGTACTGTTAGGCATACGGACGGCATGGAAAGAGGATCTTTCGGCGACAGCAGCAGAAATGGTATACGGCGAAAGCATACGCTTACCAGGCGAATTCTTGTGCGAACAGCAAACAGACCGAAGCGTGGAGCCGCAGAACTATGTGACACAGTTACGACAAACACTCAAACCGGTTCCAACGGCAACACACAGCGCACGCAAGAACTTCGTATTCCGACAACTCGACAACGCCAACCTAGTTTTCGTGAGAAACGACACAGTAAGACGCCCACTGCAGCGACCGTACGCCGTCATCAAGCAAAGCAATAGAACGTTTACCATAAACAAAAACGGCCGGCCAACTATGTACTGTGACGACAGAAAGGATAAAACCGGCATATACAGAGGTACAACCCAAAACTCAGCAAACACAGGCCACAGTCAACCCAGCAACGACCCGAGTCGGAAGAAAGATCCGCTTACCGGTACGATTCCAAACGTGACTCCGTCACCAGCAAGGGGGTATGTGGGGACCACAAACACGGGCTATCCCCACACATGCAAAATCATCCCTCCTACAAGCCGAGGACGCGCGAAGCCGATCGATCACGCCAACAACCCCTGTAAGAAGACGGATCGCGCAGAAAAGAGACACTCTCAGTTAGGCCTTAAACTAACAGAGTCACTAACTGGCGCGTATAGCCCAGTGAAAGCAACCACTGGCGCGTATAGCCCGGAACAACCACCGGCGCGTATAGCCCGGAACAACCACCAACGCGTATAGCCCGGCCTACCCACTGGCGCGTCTAGCCCAGTGCCACGCCTGGCCCAGGGATCACGCCGCCACACAACTGAGGGTCGGTCGATGCCTCCCGCAGTAATCAAGGCACCACAGGGGTCGCGCCGAGAACGACGCCGACAGCGGAGTGACGTGCGCGCCTTCCTGCGACGCGCACCCATACCGGAGCCAGTGTCGTCGTTACCTCCATCGCCGCAGAAGACGACGGCACCCATGTCCATACGCTCGCCCACAGCAACGGGAACCACCACGCCGCCTACCTCGCCGCCGGCCTGGAAGTTGCGCCTCAACGAGCTGCCGCCACCGAACATCTACCGTTTCGTCGATGGCATCACATTACGGAGGCAGGACCCGCGGCGACGACGATGTTAATATCAGTTGTTAATATGTAAATATGTAGAGTGTAATAAAGTGTTCAAGTTCACGCGTAACAAATCAACGGTGGGGCAGCCCCCCCAAAACGCTACGAGAAATGCTAGCAATTAATCGTAACGATCAAATTGTTTCGATTTATCGTTAGGTATAAACAGGACATCGTAACAATTTTTGTGAATCGTAACGATATATTTACACGTCTAAACAAGTTACACGCATTTATCGTTACTATTGTTTGTATTTTTTTAGATTTGCCGGTCTTGTTGTTGCATCTGTGTTGTTGCAACGCAAAAGTATGGCAGACAAATACACTCCTCGAGAGTTTTTAACTGAATTTATAGAACTTTATCGAAGTTTTACCTGTTTGTGGCTTGTTAAAAGCAAAGAATACTCTGACAGAAATAAAAAGACCTTGCATATATTGAACTCGTTAAAAATACAAGGAATTTGATCCGTCGACAGACAGAAACACTGTTGTGAAAAAAATTAATGCATTGCGTACGGTTTATAAGAAAGAACTTTCGAAAGTGAACAAATCGGAAAAATCCGGGGCGGGTGCGGATGATATCTATAAACCTACTTTGTGGTATTTTGACCTTCTGAGTTTTTTGAACGACCAGGACTCTGCAAGACCTAGTAGGACTAGCAATGTATGATGCCGATGAAGAAAGACAACAGTTATGTAAGTAAACTTAATTTTTATTAACACACCTTTTTTAAAATTATAATAATCCCAGCGTTTCTGGGTCCGTAGGTCTCGTTTAGTTTATAGTTTCATATAATATTAAGTTTCTCTTAAGAATTTTAAATATTAAATGTTTAATGTAACTTGTTCTTGTCAAGGAACTGAACCTTCCCCGTTAAAATACGTACAGAACTTTCCTCGAACAGTTTTTGCT
This sequence comes from Abscondita cerata, assembly GCA_030710515.1. NCBI lineage: Eukaryota > Metazoa > Arthropoda > Insecta > Coleoptera > Lampyridae > Abscondita > Abscondita cerata. Next base: position 79,273 of record JALBCR010001500.1, on the reverse strand, counting down.
TGTAGTAACGTTGTTGGAGGTTATGTAACATATCGGGATCAGGTCTTGCACCTAGTTGAATAGTACCATCGATAAAATTTTCGCGATCAAAACTTTCAGGAGGCTTGTAGGAACTTGATTTTTTACGCAAAAAGTTGTGCAAAGCACAGCACGCAAGAATTACTGATTCAATAGTTTCCACATTTAAGTTTATTTTAGTGTGGAAAATACGAAATCGTGAAGCTAAATTTCCAAAACTATTCTCAACCACTCGTCGTGCCCTCGATATTCGATAGTTGCATATTCTCTTCTCGTTATAAAGGGATTCCCGATTGTAAGGCTTAATAAGATCAGGTCTCAATGCAAAGGTATCATCGCCCACAAAAACATATTCCAGATCAAGATAAAAGCTAATTGGTTTAGATTTAGGAAGATTCAGTTGCTTGTTTACAAGTTTATCGTAGAAAAGAGTGTTATTTATCACACCTCCATCAGAAATTCTACCGTTCGTCCCTACATCACAAAGTATAAATTCGTAGTTAGCATTTGCTATAGCCATCAAGACTATACTGTGAGTCTTTTTATAGTTGAAGTAGGAGAAACCGCTATCTTTTGGTGGAACAATTCGGACGTGTTTTCCGTCGATGGCACCCAAACAATGAGGAAATTGCCATTTCTCTTCAAAATCTGAAGCGATTTTTAACTACTCATTTTCTGTTGCAGGAAACTGGAACAAAAATATTCTTAATGTTTAGAAATTTTCTACAAATCAGTTACGTATTTCTATTTTATTTATTTTAAAGTTCGTGTTTTATTTACAGGAAGATTCAGACACGACGGATCTACATGATTTCCAAGTCCAACAACGAGAGGTTAATGATATAACATCAACTGATGCAACATCATATAATGAAGGATCATGTACATCCCAAAGTGTAACACCATCATCATCACGACTCATTGCTCCGAGGCCAAAGCGAAAAAAAATGTAAATCCGGCAGATGACATGCTACAGCTTGCAGGGGCGCGCCTAAAAGAAATTCGTCCAGATGATGAATTCGACGCTTACGGGAAGTATGTAGCCTATAAGCTACGTTCCCTTAAAGGACAACAGGCAGTATTCGCTCGAAAACTCATAAATGACGTGATTTTTGAGGGGGAGCTTGAAACACTTACCAAAGATTTCAAAGTAATAAACATGCAATCACACCAAAGTAATGACTATCAACAATTTAATCCTCACCAACACCCCCAACAACAATATCCTCAACAACAAAACCCTCAAAAACACTACCCCTCATCACACATCTCTCAAGTGCCAGACCATCAATCCTCACACTCTCAAGCCTACCCTCAACAATACAATTCTCGTTCTTCTAGTAACAGTTCTCAAACACTACACTCTCAAACTCTCATACATGCAAACAATTCTGAACAATCCAACTCTCAACAATCCAATACTCAGCAACCCGAATCTCAACATTCAGTTAAAAATGCCAACGAAGCAAAGAATAACAATATTTCTAACTTGTTTTCACATTTCTCGTCTTAGCAGGATACTTTCTATTGTATTACCTACATCATTTCGTTATTTTTCGTTTTTTAGGAAATAAAACCAAGTTCTTTTTACCTGTATTTGTTGTTTTAATACTTTGTAGATAGCTTCACAGGTTTCTGGGATTATTCGACTGAGAGCTGGTTTAGAAATGGCAGTTGAATATTCCATGTCCTTCAGGCTTCTTCCGGTGACAAGGAATCTTAAGACAGCCGACAGTCTCTGATGCGGAGTTATCGCTCTTCTCATATACTGTATCAGCTTTCGCAATAAATGGAGAAACTAACCTTAACAATTCAATATAAGTCTCCTCGTCCATTCTCAAATAATTTCGCCAGTCATTTGGTTCATTTCTTAGTTCTTTTAAGTTTCACATGAGAGAATTCCCCTTTTTTCAGCAACCACTCGGGGCTCCACTTTGTTCTAGGTTTTCTCGACTTTTCCATTTTTTTCGCTAAACAACCGATATAAAATGATAGCAACACTACTTCCTCCATGGCAAAAGCTATTTTGGGGTCGATGTCGAGGTAGAGAGCTCTCGACAACGAATATGAGGAAACATTGTTACGATTTATCGTACCGTGTAAACGATACTCCACTTTTCCGATTAATTGAACCATAAATATGTCAATCACATCGTTACGATTTCTCGTAGCGTGTAAACCCCCCTTATAACATATTGTGCTAAGGTGATAATAGTCAATATTGTGTCAATCAGAAAAAAATAAATAAAAACACCCTACCCTGACATCAGTGTTACGATTCTTGTCGTTTGTTATTGTTTTCGCATTCACAACTTCTGTCAGCTACCCTATCTGATAACAGAAATGGACGTAAAATTAATTTTTAGAGCCAGTTTAATTATTGCTGCGATTCTTATTGTTCATTATTGTTTTCGCATTCGCAACCACGAAATAAACGAAACCAGGATCGTATTACAGAAGTTTATTTATTGATCACGTACCCGTACACAGTTTTTATAACTCTAATAAATACACCCGTATTATTACACGTTACAATTTACATCAACTCGTCTTAATTGACAACTTACAACTGCGTTTCAACAAGTACACGACTATGCTTTTATGGTCGTAGAATAATATTGTAGTAGATACTCGAATAATCGGGCAAACGAAAGTTCTCGTCGTTCTGAAATCTTGATCATTCTTGTTTATTCTTGAAACTCCAGTGGCTTAAGGCCCTTTCCCAATAAACACAAACATAAAAATTATTCTTAAACGTAAAACATAAACGCTTGTATGAAGCCCCTTTCACAATAAACACAAACATAAAAATAATTCATAAACGTGTGTATGTACACATCAAACGTAAATGTTATGTTTTGCCCGCGAAAAATAGGTACTTGTCACATTATGTGATGGATAACCTAGAATTTCAAAAATTGCTGTGCGTACTTTTGTTACGACCTAAAAAACAAGAAAAAACTAAATTACGAAATAAAAGACGTCGATTATTTCGCTCATCTTAGCACCTTTAAGGTTAATGAAGGAAGTTTTACTTTGTTTGTACCATCAAATATTAAATAAGAGTACTACAGCTTTGTAGAAATCATATATGAAGAAATTTTAAGCTGAGTTTGCGCATTTCTAAATTTTACATAATTTTTATGTAAATGTTGGATCTTTTTCAACTTTAAAATTGTGTTTATGTATTTCAAGGATGTCTCGTAAACACAAACGTAACTGATTGTAACAAGTCACGTAACTTGAATTAACTTTACGTTAATGTTTACGTTTAGGTTTAAGTTTGTTGTGAGGCCCTTCATCAAACGTAAATCTTATGTTAGACCTGCGAAAATTAGTGCTCATTCACAATGAACGTTTGCGTATAACGTACGCAACCGTAATCTTTAACGTAACTTAATTTTTATGGTCCTGTTCATAATGAACGTAAGAAATAGTCCAAGGCGCATGTCTAGCAACCGTCAAATGTGTGAATTATTTGTTTGTTGTCAGCCTCAGCTGTTTATTAAAAAAATGGATGATCAAAATTTGCGTAAGCTTTTGTTATTGTTGTTAATACGACGTCGTCGTAATCAACGTTTATCAAGGAATGAGAGACGTTGGTGGGTTAGGCCAGTAAACAGAAATCGGGAGCGAAATGGAGAATATCGGAGGTTAATGCTGGAACTTAAGCTACATGATGAAGAATGGTTTTTCTGTTATACTAGAATGGCTCCGGAATTGTTCGATAGGCTTTTGAGTATGGTAGGACCGTATTTGAAAAAAATAGTATTAGGAAACCATTAAGTCCGGCCCAGAGGCTTGCTATAACATTAAGGTTAGTTGACAAAGTCTCGCACTTATGAGATGAGTATTGATTGTGATATTCTAGATTCTTGGCAACCGGAGATTCTTATTTTCCATTGCAAACGGCTACCATATTGGTAAGTCAACTGTTTGCACGTGTATTAAAGAGGTAACAGCAGTTATTTGGAACGTATTGTCACCCGTCATTCTTAAACCGCCAACGGTTGAAAATTTCAAAGAAATTTCAAACTCATACTGGAAGATGTGGAATATGCCCAACTGTCTCGGTAGTATTGACGGCAAACACATTCGAATTACAGCACCACCAAATAGTGGTTCGCTTTTTTATAATTATAAAAATTACTTCAGCATAATATTGCTGGCTATTAGTGATGCTGATTATAACTTTGTATATGTGGACATTGGTGCATTTGGTTCCATTAGCGACGGCGGTATTTTTTGGTTCATCTCAGTTTGCTAAGGGTTTAGCAAATGGAACGCTTCCTTTACCACAGAGAAAAGCATTACCACTAAGTAATACTTTAATGGAGCATTTTTTCGTGGGAGACGCGGCTTTTCCATTAACCAAAAATATTATGCGCCCATACCGGGAAGGGAATTGAATGTTGTACAAGCAGTGTTCAATTATAGACTTTCGTGCACGTCGTGTTATAGAAAACACTTTTGGCATCCTAGTAGCCAGATGGAGGATATTTCATCGTAGTATATGTGCATCACCAAATAATATTGATAACATAGTGAAAGCAGCAGTTTGTCTACATAATTACATCAGATCTTCACGTCCATCAAGGCAACGTTATACACCACCGAACTATATAGACAGCGATGATGTATTGGGAAAATGGAGAGAAGAAGTACAAGGAGCAATTGTGCAAAACTGCCCAAGGCTAGGAACAAACAATTCCACTTGTTCTGCAATACAGCAACGCAATGATTTGGCAAAAATACTTTTTAACACCTGCAGGTTTTAAAAAAGGTCAGATTGAATATGTAAAAAGAACTTAATTAAACAATGTATAATATAATAATAAAGTCATAACTCATGTATTTTCTTTATAAAATATGTATGTACATCATTAAAAATGATTTAACTCGTTCTAATTTTCTTAATTGTAAAATGAGACCCAAATTAACCAATCTTATGTTTATTTAGAAAATGAGTTAACACAAGTAATTGTTTAAAAATATACTAATTCCATAATTTTTTTTTTTTTAATAGTTTTCTTTTGTCCTTGTCGATTCGACTGAGTTCGACAGCAACTAACTGTCCAAACTCTGCTTCTTCACATGTTTTATTTCCAAGAGAAGATAGTGTTTCTAATATTTTTCATCTACTTCTTGACTTTGTATTTTTCGGTTCTTTCTACGAGAAGGTAAAACATGTTGTGGTGTATTTGAAGATGGAGTTACAATCTCTGTAACAAATTACATAATTTTTGGCATCAAATTATTACATGTCACTTAAAAATAACAAACCCAGATTTACAGACATAGTCAACATCGACACCTACCTTCTTCATTCTGGATCTCGGTGAGTGTATCGTCAGACTGATTGTCACTAGAAATGGTGCTAGCATCAGCATCGTCCGATTCTAGCGTGGTTTCACTACTACCTGAACACCCTACCTCTTTATTTCGGTAGAAGTTAGTTGTGGTTATCCTAAAATAAACACCCAAATTACATGTATGCTACAGACACTAAAAGTTACCTTCGCTGTTGAATATGTGCATCCAAGAATGACAATAAGTCATACCAAACCCATTTTGTAATAACACCGCTACCACTTGGAGTGTTTTTAATTTTTTCCTTTCATGAGTGTATTTTTCTTTCAATGATAGGAAAGCTTTTTGCATGTGTCCGCTGAAAAAACAATTATAAAAAACATATTTCTCTGCTGCATAGAAACTAATGCTAGTTTGCAATTTAAATTTAAACTCACGTGTTGAATTTAACGTTAAAGCTATTTCCAACCACGCATTTTCCTTTATAATGAGGTCCTTATAACTTTTATGGCCTTTATCATACAAATATTCGTAGCCATTCACTAAGTCAATAGACCCGATTAGTGTGACGTCACGTACAAACCGCTAAATTCAAAATTCGGTACTTTGCAAAATTGTGGACGAAAAAGTGAACCTTAAGTACAAGGACTTAAGGGTTATATTCAAATAGATGAATAGAAGTTGGTTGGTTTTCCAATATATACGCATAAATAAGAGAAATCGTTGTCATATTCACTAATTCTGAACCTTTATCTTTCATCTAGTATCAATATTACATTTTCAAATAGCATATTTTATTATAAATTAAAATTAATTTTTATACTACAAATACATGCGCAGAAATCAGCTGGCGGGAACAGTAATTTTAGAAATACGCACCGGGTTAACCATAACCTAATTACTATGAAGTACTATTAAATTAAACTATAAATTACGTATTATAAAGATCAAACTAATGAAGTAAACGAGTCAATAAGCTAATAAAGAAACAAGAGTAACGCCAGGAACAACAAAGGAAAACAGCAATTACAAAGTATAAGGTTAACCCGGTGCGTATTTCTAACATTACTGTTCCCGCCAGCTGGTTTTTTGCGCATGTATTTGTAGTATATAAGTTAATTTTAATTTATAATAAAAATATGCTATTTGAAAATGTAATATTGATACTAGATGAAAGATAAAGGTTCAGAATTAGTGAATATGAAAACGATTTCCCTTATTTATGTGTGTATATTGGAAAACCAACCACTTTTTATTGACCTATTTTATTATCACCCTTAAGACCATGTACTTAAGGTTCACTTTTCGACCACGGTAAGCCTACGGCTCTTGGGTATCGGTAGAAATGAGTATTGAGTACACGCGCGGCGCGATACATTGAAACGTGCACAAAGCATAATGAACATGTGATATACTGCATCATGTCTCATATTAAATAAATATGCATACTGTTTATCACCTTAATTACTTGTAGCAATAAATAATTTAAATATGATTTGAAGTAGGTAATTATAGAATTGAAGTCAGTGTTAATGTGTTTTTTAATTCACAACTAATTCAATCGCAATTATCTAAAGCTAATAAATAAGTATACGTTAAATATAAAACGCTATAATTCGAAAACTAAAAATGCTATCGATGTGTAATTTTTCATACGTAATTACAACGTTATTAAGCATAATATATAAAATTTACAGTAAAATCGGATGAAAAAAAAATACCCAACAGCCCGATGCCCTAAAAAATTCGTAAAAATTTTCTAAGTCCGAACGTATGTTAAATATAAAACGCTATAATTCGAAAATTAAAAAGCTACAGTCATAAAATTTTAAACACGTATTTCCATCGCTAATAGCTATCACATATTAAAATTACAGCTCGATCAGACTAATATAAACTGAAATACCCAACAGCCCGATGCCCTAAAAATTCGTAAAAATTTTTCTAAGTCCGAACGTATGTTAAATATAAAACGCTATAATTCGAAAATTAAAAATGCTATCGATGTGTAATTTTTCATACTTAATTACAACGTTATTAAGCATAATATATAAAATTTACAGTAAAATCGGATGAAAAAAAAATACCCAACAGCCCGATGCCTAAAAATTCGTAAAAATTTTCTAAGTCCGAACGTATGTTAAATATAAAACGCTATAATTCGAAAATTAAAAAGCTATCGATGTATAATTTTAACTACGTATTTACAACGTTATTAGCTATCACATATTAAAATTACAGCTCGATCAGACTAATAAAAACTGAAATACCCAACAGCCCGATGCCCTAAAAATTCGTAAAAATTTGTCTAAGTCCGAACGTATGTTAAATATAAAACGCTATAATTCGAAAATTAAAAAGCTACAGTCATAAAATTTTAAACACGTATTTCCATCGCTAATAGCTATCACATATTAAAATTACAGCTCGATCAGACTAATATAAACTGAAATACCCAACAGCCCGATGCCCTAAAAAATTCGTAAAAATTTGTCTAAGTCCGAACGTATGTTAAATATAAAACGCTATAATTCGAAAATTAAAAATGCTATCGATGTGTAATTTTTCATACTTAATTACAACGTTATTAAGCATAATATATAAAATTTACAGTAAATCGGATGAAAAAAAAAATACCCAACAGCCCGATGCCCTAAAAAATTCGTAAAAAATTTGTCTAAGTCCGAACGTATGTTAAATATAAAACGCTATAATTCGAAAATTAAAAAGCTACAGTCATAAAATTTTAAACACGTATTTCCATCGCTAATAGCTATCACATATTAAAATTACAGCTCGATCAGACTAATATAAACTGAAATACCCAACAGCCCGATGCCCTAAAAATTCGTAAAAATTTTCTAAGTCCGAACGTATGTTAAATATAAAACGCTATAATTCGAAAACTAAAAATGCTATCGATGTGTAATTTTTCATACTTAATTACAACGTTATTAAGCATAATATATAAAATTTACAGTAAAATCGGATGAAAAAAAAATCCCAACAGCCCGATGCCCTAAAAATTCGTAAAAATTTGTCTAAGTCCGAACGTATGTTAAATATAAAACGCTATAATTCGAAAACTAAAATGCTATCGATGTGTAATTTTCATACTTAATTACAACGTTATTAAGCATAATATATAAAATTTACAGTAAAATCGGATGAAAAAAATACCCAACAGCCCGATGCCTTAAAAATTCGTAAAAATTTTCTAAGTCCGAACGTATGTTAAATATAAAACGCTATAATTCGAAAATTAAAAAAGCTACAGTCATAAAATTTTAAACACGTATTTCCATCGCTAATAGCTATCACATATTAAAATTACAGCTCGATCAGACTAATATAAACTGAAATACCCAACAGCCCGATGCCCTAAAAATTCGTAAAAATTTTCTAAGTCCGAACGTATGTTAAATATAAAACGCTATAATTCGAAAATTAAAAATGCTATCGATGTGTAATTTTTCATACGTAATTACAACGTTATTAAGCATAATATATAAAATTTACAGTAAAATCGGATGAAAAAAATACCCAACAGCCCGATGCCCTAAAAAATTCGTAAAAATTTGTCTAAGTCCGAACGTATGTTAAATATAAAACGCTATAATTCGAAAATTAAAAAAGCTACAGTCATAAAATTTTAAACACGTATTTCCATCGCTAATAGCTATCACATATTAAAATTACAGCTCGATCAGACTAATATAAACTGAAATACCCAACAGCCCGATGCCCTAAAAAATTCGTAAAAATTTGTCTAAGTCCGAACGTATGTTAAATATAAAACGCTATAATTCGAAAACTAAAAATGCTATCGATGTGTAATTTTTCATACTTAATTACAACGTTATTAAGCATAATATATAAAATTTACAGTAAAATCGGATGAAAAAAATACCCAACAGCCCGATGCCCTAAAAAATTCGTAAAAATTTTTCTAAGTCCGAACGTATGTTAAATATAAAACGCTATAATTCGAAAATTAAAAATGCTATCGATGTGTAATTTTTCATACTTAATTACAACGTTATTAAGCATAATATATAAAATTTACAGTAAAATCGGATGAAAAAAAATACCCAACAGCCCGATGCCTTAAAAATTCGTAAAAATTTTTCTAAGTCCGAACGTATGTTAAATATAAAACGCTATAATTCAAAAATTAAAAAAGCTACAGTCATAAAATTTTAAACACGTATTTCCATCGCTAATAGCTATCACATATTAAAATTACAGCTCGATCAGACTAATATAAACTGAAATACCCAACAGCCCGATGCCCTAAAAAATTCGTAAAAATTTGTCTAAGTCCGAACGTATGTTAAATATAAAACGCTATAATTCGAAAATTAAAAATGCTATCGATGTGTAATTTTTCATACTTAATTACAACGTTATTAAGCATAATATATAAAATTTACAGTAAAATCGGATGAAAAAAAATACCCAACAGCCCGATGCCCTAAAAATTCGTAAAATTTGTCTAAGTCCGAACGTATGTTAAATATAAAACGCTATAACTCGAAAATTAAAAAGCTACAGTCATAAAATTTTAAACACGTATTTCCATCGCTAATAGCTATCACATATTAAAATTACAGCTCGATCAGACTAATATAAACTGAAATACCCAACAGCCCGATGCCTAAAAAATTCGTAAAAATTTTTCTAAGTCCGAACGTATGTTAAATATAAAACGCTATAATTCGAAAATTAAAATGCTATCGATGTGAATTTTTCATACTAATTACAACGTTATTAAGCATAATATATAAAATTTACAGTAAAATCGGATAAAAAAAAAAATACCCAACAGCCCGATGCCCAAAAAATTCGTAAAATTTTTCTAAGTCCGAACGTATGTTAAATATAAAACGCTATAATTCGAAATTAAAAATGCTATCGATGTGTAATTTTCCATACTTAATTACAACGTTATTAAGCATAATATATAAAATTTACAGTAAATCGGATGAAAAAAAATACCCAACAGCCCGATGCCCTAAAAATTCGTAAAAATTTGTCTAAGTCCGAACGTATGTTAAATATAAAACGCTATAATTCAAAAATTAAAAAAGCTACAGTCATAAAATTTTAAACTACGTATTTCCATCGCTAATAGCTATCACATATTAAAATTACAGCTCGATCAGACTAATATAAACTGAAATACCCAACAGCCCGATGCCCAAAAAATTCGTAAAAATTTGTCTAAGTCCGAACGTATGTTAAATATAAAACGCTATAATTCGAAAATTAAAAATGCTATCGATGTGTAATTTTTCATACTTAATTACAACGTTATTAAGCATAATATATAAAATTTACAGTAAAATCGGATGAAAAAAAATACCCAACAGCCCGATGCCCTAAAAATTCGTAAAAATTTGTCTAAGTCCGAACGTATGTTAAATATAAAACGCTATAATTCGAAAATTAAAAAAGCTACAGTCATAAAATTTTAAACACGTATTTCCATCGCTAATAGCTATCACATATTAAAAATTACAGCTCGATCAGACTAATATAAACTGAAATACCCAACAGCCCGATGCCCTAAAAAATTCGTAAAAATTTTCTAAGTCCGAACGTATGTTAAATATAAAACGCTATAATTCGAAAATTAAAAATGCTATCGATGTTAATTTTTCATACTTAATTACAACGTTATTAAGCCATAATATATAAAATTTACAGTAAAATCAGGATGAAAAAAAAAATACCCAACAGCCCGATGCCCTAAAAAATTCGTAAAAATTTGTCTAAGTCCGAACGTATGTTAAATATAAAACGCTATAATTCGAAAACTAAAAATGCTATCGATGTGTAATTTTTCATACTTAATTACAACGTTATTAAGCATAATATATAAAATTTACAGTAAAATCGGATGAAAAAAAAAAATACCCAACAGCCCGATGCCCTAAAAAATTCGTAAAAATTTGTCTAAGTCCGAACGTATGTTAAATATAAAACGCTATAATTCAAAAATTAAAAAAGCTACAGTCATAAAATTTTAAACACGTATTTCCATCGATAATAGCTATCACATATTAAAATTACAGCTCGATCAGACTAATAGAAACTGAAATACCCAACAGCCCGATGCCTAAAAATTCGTAAAAATTTGTCTAAGTCCGAACGTATGTTAAATATAAAACGCTATAATTCGAAAACTAAAAATGCTATCGATGTGTAATTTTTCATACTTAATTACAACGTTATTAAGCATAATATATAAAATCGGATGAAAAAAAAATTAGTTCATTAAAAAACATTTATTTATTGACTCATATGGTACATTTCTATTCAATTAATGTATTGTGTATGTAAGTGTGTAATGTATCGTGCCCCAGAGAATGAGTATAAACCTGTATAGTGTGATGACGAAACCGTGTGCAATTGTGGATTGGTTCGTCTTGGCAAAGCATTTGCTTCAAGGTTTAGGAAAACCACTAAAACCTAAACATGCCAACCCTTACCCACCCTAGTATTCATATGTAATAATACTAATTAAGTGTGTACACATTGTAGAAGGTAAATACAGTACTACATTAAAAATTAAAAAATATCTGAAAAAATAGAAAATATTAATTAAAACAAAACAATTAAATAAAAGTAAAAATATTAGATCTGGAAAGTCATATATAACAAAAAAAAGATAATAAACAAAAAACATTAATTAATCTGAAAAACAAAACAATTACTTATTCTTCGCACTCATGGCAGTTGCAGTCTTCTAGATTGATGTTCATCGGGTTCAGTCCTACACCAGGATACGCACGACCAGCATCTGTACAGAATTTAAAAATTTTTCTGTTAAGTTTTCGCAGTTGTCTAGGAGGTTCTTTCGGTATATCCATTCCCCGATGTAACCATCGACGAGCTGCATTCCGTTGGCCTTTTTCAAAATCTCCTTCAGTTCCCTCCAAGACCGTTCGGCGTGATTGGTGTGGATCCGGAAGAGCTCAACGTTGTCTTGAGGCGGGGGTCCTATCCAATTCTTCGCGATGCATTCGGGCAGAAACGTTCTTGTAGGTACCCAAATCGGATCTTCTCCTAGTGGTGGCTGCACAAAATTCTCGGAGTGATTAACAGTTCCGTGTCCTGCGAATAAATAATTAAAATGCCCATATGCCCTCCATTGGTCGGAACAGATGTACGACTGGTGGTCGATGAAGTTTTGGGCGATTTCAGTCAGCGTATCAGCATCCCTCGATTCCACCATTACTCCAAACCGCTGCTTCGTGGCTCTGCTGATGGCTCCAAACATCCAATGGTGGTCGTACATCGTTCTTCTTCCCACGTGGTACTTCCGCTTGAAGAGATGCGTCTCGTCTATTTCTACGACGTCTCCTGGTCCTCCAAGTGGCCTCAAGTCATGCCACGCTATCTTCGTTGCCACGTCGCGACAGTACTTGTACCAAGCCATTGCCGTTTCGGCACCAACTTGTACTTGCAGCTCTGCAGCAGTTACGGGAACACCTATAAGCCAACAATAAATTAACATTACGATGCGGAAAGCGCCGATTTCCTTCATCCTAGCCGCTTCCATAAAGGTGTTCACGGTGGGGTCCATCCGGTGTCGTGCTGGTCCGTTGCACCTGTAGCGCCATCCCAAACCCAAACCACGAGCTCGATCCGTTATAGTTGACATCTCAGCGGCACATCGTGGGCAAGTCTTCGGCTGCTCCCTGAAAGGTAAGATATCCAGGTTCTGGAGAAGTTCTATCCCGCGCTGATTGGCAGCTTCAAATTCTTCCGGGTGTCGTGGTGTCCAAAATATAACGCTAACTCCCCAGCGTTAGATTTGCCGATGCAACAATGCGTTCCATCCTGAAACAGACTCACAAACGAAACGAATGCAAATCAAAAAATTCAAAATTGCGTTATAAAAATATTAAACAAACGACGCACTGCAATCACAATTGCAATTGGTATTATACTTAAAACTGGGAAACTTTTGTGGTAGTCGATACGATTCGTATGAGCAATATTACAAAAGTAAATGGTAATTGAACGGTAAAGCACATTTGGCGGTATTTTCCAACATTTCGGTTCGTCATCACCACCCTTCGAACACGTGTTTTACCACTCCGACTGATAAGAGCTTTATATTTTAATGACGGCGGTATTTCTTTTTTCATCCGTTGCAGCTGTAATATATTGCGGCAATATTTTATTTTGTTGTTTCGTCTTATTTTCGTATTCACCTAATTTTTTGTTTAATGAAAATTTTATTTTAAGTTTACCGGCTGCTCAAATTACATGATAAATTAACACACATAGCTTTTTTGGTTTTTTTAAGGCCGAACTCCCGCTTTCGTTCAGATTTGAAGTGGATAGGCGTTGAACAATTTTTTTGCCGATTTTATTAAAGACGTACGTTTACAAAACTCGAATAAATATTGATACGCAAAGAAGAAAGATGAAGTAAGAAATCATCACGATCTACTTCTCACCTGATAATTTATGGCTTAGCGTGGTCTCTGATTGGTATTATTTTGTCACTTCGACATCTGTCTATCAAGTCCACGTTGACTACGATTTTTAAAGGATAAACATGCCTATGTTGAATGAAATATCTATTAAAATGCAATGAGAGATTGAAACGCCTAAATTTCCTACAATAGTAAATGGCAAATTAACTGATTTAAAGCTGTCAGAGGTTTAATCCAACTTAAATTCGAATAGTAATTTCTTAATTCGATATATGTAATTGAACCTTATTTCCTTTGAGATTTCAATTTACGATCTTTTTCAACCTACTGAAGGTATCTTCATTCTTTCAATTTTAATTTTTTATTACAAGAGATTTTTATACACTCAAAAATTATGTACAAGAAAATAGATATTTTGTCAAAGGGTTTTTTAACGTACGTTAGAACAACTAGAACAATGTAGAACATTTAAAAAAATTTCAAATATTTAAAAAAGGGGCGCCAGCTCAAATATTGTTTTTTCAATTTGTGACCTTATTATTTGACTTATGAGTTTGTTCTTTTGGAACAATGTTCAGAACAATTAGAACAATCTAAAATTGTATCGTAACGTTTAATATTCAAAAAAAGGTTTGCCAACTCAAAAAGTACTCTTTTTAATTTTATTTGAGAACTGTTGAGTTGAAACAATGTTACTGTGGAACAATGTAGTACAAATTGAGAACAATCAGGAACAATTTTCAAAATTAAAGTTTTCGAAAAATGGGGTGCTAACTTCACGTACGTGGTTTTTTATGAATGTATTTCCTTTACGTGAACTGTTGAGAACAAATTTGAAGATAAGAAGTTACAAATGCCAACTTGCAATAACGAAAATGCTGTTATTATGCAAAATTGCACTTTCATATACAATATTTATATTTCATTTTGGATCCCTATGTAAAGGGGCTTCCAGGATAAGGTACGGCCCTGTAAAGTTTCAATTTGAAATTGGCTTTTTCTTATTATCTCAGAAATGAGTTAAAGAAAATTCTGAGAATGTATATGATAAAATACCCATTATCATCCACAATTGAATGAACTTTGCAAAAAAATATGAAGCAGTGGCGTAGATCCCGAGGTACTTAGGTTATTACTAAAAAAAATGTATATTTTACAAATTTCGATCATCAACCTGTAAGAATTTCGGAATAAGCACTTTATTTCGGACAAAAAGGTTTTTTAAATTATTTTGATAGTGTAATATTTTTCGAAAAAATCGTTTTTAATATCTGTTTTTCTCGTATCAAAATTATAATGGTAAAGTTGTGATTGAA
Organism: Abscondita cerata; assembly: GCA_030710515.1. Classification (NCBI taxonomy): domain Eukaryota; kingdom Metazoa; phylum Arthropoda; class Insecta; order Coleoptera; family Lampyridae; genus Abscondita; species Abscondita cerata. Next base: position 64,176 of record JALBCR010001500.1, on the reverse strand, counting down.
AAGAAGTGTAAAACGTAAACATGTTATTTTTCAAATGACAACTTCACCATTATAGTTTTTGGTACGAGAAAACAGACATTAAAAAAGATTTTCTCGAAAAATATTACACCAACGGAAAAATTGATAGAACACTATGTTGTCCGAAATAAAGTGCTTATTCCAAAACTCGTACACGGTGATCGATATTTCTAAAATTTAAATTTTTAAGTAATAATCTGACAGCTACTCAGGTATCTACGCCACTGCTCAATATTTTATTTTGCCAAGACCATTAAATTGTGTACCATAATGACGTATTTTACCATATAAATTTTCAGAATTTTTGCTTTAACTCATTTTGAGACAATAAAATAACCAATTTTAAATTGAAACTTTACAGCGCCGTACCTCCTAAGGAAGTACAACCGAAGACCGAACAAAAGTTTATACGATATATTTCATACATTTTCATTCTTAGCAGTGTAGTCACAAAACAGGTCCACTATATTTGAAATTATTCTTTTGTAAACGTTTGCCGAAGAAATTCTCCAGCAGCTCTTGTTGAGCCGAGCATCCGTCATGTTTACACGAGACTGTGATACCATGATACCTGCGACACATACAAAAATCCCGAAAATTTTAAAAATAGGACATACGAAACATTTTTTTCTTTTTAGGTTTTAGTGGTTTTCCTAAACCTTAAAGCAAATGCTTTGCCAAGACGAACCAATCCACAATTGCACACGGTTTCGTCATCACACTATACAGGTTTATACTCATTCTCTGGCGCACGATACATTACACACTTACATACACAATACATTAATTGAATAAAAATGTACCATATGAGTCAATAAATAAATGTTTTTTTAATGAACTAATTTTTTTTCATCCGATTTTATATATTATGCTTAATAACGTTGTAATTAAGTATGAAAAATTACACATCGATAGCATTTTTAGTTTTCGAATTATAGCGTTTTATATTTAACATACGTTCGGACTTAGACAAATTTTTACGAATTTTTTAGGGCATCGGGCTGTTGGGTATTTTTTTTTTCATCCGATTTTACTGTAAATTTTATATATTATGCTTAATAACGTTGTAATTAAGTATGAAAAATTACACATCGATAGCATTTTTAGTTTTCGAATTATAGCGTTTTATATTTAACATACGTTCGGACTTAGACAAATTTTTACGAATTTTTTAGGGCATCGGGCTGTTGGGTATTTTTTTTTTTCATCCGATTTTACTGTAAATTTTATATATTATGCTTAATAACGTTGTAATTAAGTATGAAAAATTACACATCGATAGCATTTTAGTTTTCGAATTATAGCGTTTTATATTTAACGTACGTTCGGACTTAGACAAATTTTTACGAATTTTTTAGGGCATCGGGCTGTTGGGTATTTCAGTTTCTATTAGTCTGATCGAGCTGTAATTTTAATATGTGATAGCTATTATCGATGGAAATACGTGTTTAAAATTTTATGACTGTAGCTTTTTTAATTTTTGAATTATAGCGTTTTATATTTAACATACGTTCGGACTTAGACAAATTTTTACGAATTTTTTAGGGCATCGGGCTGTTGGGTATTTTTTTTTTTCATCCGATTTTACTGTAAATTTTATATATTATGCTTAATAACGTTGTAATTAAGTATGAAAAATTACACATCGATAGCATTTTTAGTTTTCGAATTATAGCGTTTTATATTTAACGTACGTTCGGACTTAGACAAATTTTACGAATTTTTTAGGGCATCGGGCTGTTGGGTATTTCAGTTTTATTAGTCTGATCGAGCTGTAATTTTAATATGTGATAGCTATTATCGATGGAAATACGTGTTTAAAATTTTATGACTGTAGCTTTTTAATTTTTGAATTATAGCGTTTTATATTTAACATACGTTCGGACTTAGACAAATTTTACGAATTTTTTTAGGGCATCGGGCTGTTGGGTATTTTTTTTCATCCGATTTTACTGTAAATTTTATATATTATGCTTAATAACGTTGTAATTAAGTATGAAAAATTACACATCGATAGCATTTTAGTTTTCGAATTATAGCGTTTTATATTTAACGTATACTTATTTATTAGCTTTAGATAATTGCGATTGAATTAGTTGTGAATTAAAACACATTAACACTGACTTCAATTGTATAATTACCTACTTCAAATCATATTTAAATTATTTATTGCTACAAGTAATTAAGGTGATAAACAGTATGCATATTTATTTAATATGAGACATGATGCAGTATATCACATGTACATTATGCTTTGTGCACGTTTCAATGTATCGCGCCGCGTGTACTCAATACTCATTTCTACCGATACCCAAGAGCCGTAGGCTTACCGTAAACCAATGTCCAGATTTTCCATTCTAAATCAAATACGTTAAAATTGTATATTTAATAAACATGCACTTGAACTAAACGAAAATTGGTTTATAACCAAAGAAAAACCACATCTGTGATAATTATTACCAATTGCCAAATACTCAACTTGATAATTAAAAACACACCAGATTATGAACGTAACCATAACATAAGTAGAAAATATTTCAATTTTGCGTATTGTTTACGAAACATAAATTTTACGTACATTCATTGTGAACACTTCGACTTGGTCACCTGCATTTTATCTTTATGGATTACGAGACGGTTTACGTTTTACGTTCATTGTGAATGAGCACTTACATGGATATAACCTGTAGTTGAATAAATACTTTGTTATTTGGTGTAACTTTTTGTGTGATGGATAACCTAGAATTTCACAAAATACCGTGTGTACTTTTGTTTACGCCCTAAAAGCAAGAAAAAACTAAATTATGAAATAAAAAACGTCGATTATTTCACTTATCATAGCTGAAGAAAGTTTGGTACTTCTTTGTTTGTTGGTACTACCATAAATTAAATATGGGTACCACAGCTTTGTAGAAATCAAATACGGAGGAATTGAAACTGAGTTTGCGTTTTTCTAAATTTTACATAATTTTTATGTAAATGTTGGATCTTTTTCAAGTTTAAGATTGTGTTTATGTATTTCCAGGACGTCTCGTAAACACAAACACAAACGTTTAATTTACTTTACGTTTAGGTTTCAGTTTATTGTGAAGACCCTATAACATTATCATTATGCAATCCAATCTTCAGTTATTTTTAAGCGAGTAGCTCTTTTTTGCTACAAACTAAGCTTTCGTTTATTTTTTTTGAATAGCTAACCATAGCTATAACGCCTCGCCAGCAAACTTTTAAGTTGAACTATATTTTTTATCGATTCAAGGCTGTAAGAAGGCTCTCAACATTCACAAAAGTACGTTGGTTTGTAATGTACCTTATTGGGAATGTAAAATCTAAAAATGACATATAGGTAATGTAAAAATGACAAGTCGGTAAGGTAAAAATGACATATTAATTGGTAATGTTATATTTTTACAATACAAGAAATGACCAAGGTGCATGACAGCTTTGATTTTTACGAAAAAAGCTGCGAATGAATTTTTGATTTATTAATTTTTAGATTAAAGTCATAATAATCAAAATGCGGATGGGGTTGTCTGAAACCGATAAACTATTGAAGAAACCTTGATGTTATGACACTTTATAGGCTTTTAGATGTCTTAAAATCCTCGCTCTTCTATGTTAATAGCTATTAACTCTAGTAAAATAATCTACTGTTTTTCGTATTTTGGTTTGAAAAGAGTGTCCGCTGTACAAAATCTACTATACAGCCGCTCAATTCTATCATCAATACACGTACAACGCACCGTTATTATTCTGTGGCACGCGAAAAAAAATATAAAACTACCGACGTCACAGTGCTGGAGCTGATAGGTATTTATTCTGTGCTGATGGTGGGATGATGTTTTTGGGTACAGATAGCGGCATAAACCTAATCAAATATGGCTGTAGCCTTGAAACCACCATCCGAATTACCAAAGAAAGGTAATTTAGGAGAAAACTGGCGGCAGTGGCGACAAAACTTTGAAATCTACTTAATCGCATCCCAATTAGACGTAAACGATGCCACAATTCCAGCTTTATTTCTTCACACGATTGGACAATATGGGCGCGACATTTACAACGAAGTCACAACCCTGCAACCAGCAACTGAGAAGTCCTTACAGGAATTGTTTGAAATATTTGAAAACTATTGCAACCCAAAAACGAATTTAACTTACAATAGGTATAAATTTTTTCATACCAATCAAGCAAAAAACGAACCTTTTGATAAGTTTTTGTCATCTTTGCAAAAACAAAGTAGAGATTGTGATTTTGGAGAATTGAACAGTAGCCTAATGATAACGCAGATCATATCGGGCTTAAAAAATACGACTCTGAGAGAGACGTTGTTAAACGTTGAACTTGACTTGAATGGAGTTATTGAAAAGTGCCGGTTGACTGAAAAATCTGAAATACAAGCACAACAAATGGCTTGTGCCATAGATATACAATGTACTCCTGTAGCAGCACCCAAACCGGACAAAAAACCAGTACCCAAATCAGACAAAAAAAATCCGCAACCACATAAAGATAAGAAACCAAAAGGACCACCTAAAAATATAAAACCTGAACCAGGGAAAATTGATTTGAAATATTGCAAATTTTGTGGAGGGTCACATGTTTATGGCAATTGTCCTGCATTTGGTATTATCTGTGGTAAGTGCAGTAAGCCAAACCATTTACCGAGAGTATGTAAAAACTAAAAATTGTGTTGCACCAAGGTTTTTAGTCATTTTTAGTTTACATGTAATGCATTTTTGTAGTTTTAGTTAATAAAAGGAAAATATATCTTTTAAACTTGTTTTTGTACTTAATTTTTTTGGTTTGTGGTTGTGGTTTTTATAATAAATAATATACAATTAAAAAATTTTATTTGAAACATCTACCTTGATTGAAGTAATAGTATATGTTTATGCATCGCAAACATTCCAATGTATTTATTCAAAAGTTGCATCATTATAAAGATTCTAAACAATTAGAGACATACAAAGACACTTATAAGGCATTTAACAAAATATTGCTTAGAATTTATGATTTTGCAAATAAATTTACAATATCTTCTTAATATAAGGAATATCTAATTCTCGTAATCTATTATAGACTACAAAATTACAAACATTTATCACATTTTGTATTCTTACATACACTAGGACAAGTCAAAAGTCTCTATTTTATTGCAATGGTGTTCATTAGACAGCCGCACGGCATAAAGGACAAGAACGGTTAGCGCATAACCATTTACTTATGCATTTAGCATGGTATACGTGATCACAAGAGAGACGTTGAGTCTTGCTAATTTTTAATTTTTCAAAACATATGGAACAACAGTCCCGACAATAATCTTGTTCTACATTAGAATTTCTGCGTTTTCTGCTGCTACAAAAGTGAGCATGAAAAGCTGATTATAACATACGCACAACTTTACCGAGAACGAGGTTCTCCATTACTATCAACTCCGGGTGAAGGGATATCCCAATTATATTCACCGTAGTTGTAAGCTTGTGGTGGGTTTTCGTTTCTAAAATAATAATAAATTGCTGTACCTATTGCTACAGCTATCATTAATCCGAAGGGTAAACCAGGATATGTCATTGTGCATCAGATCGTCGTGTAAGCTGTAATTTATTTATTATTCAAATAACGTAACAAAAAAAATGTAATACACACATATTTTAATTTAAGTAACAAAAATAATATAAATAATGGTTTTACGCCAAGTCTTTATTTTTATTTATCAGTGTTACCAATAACGGAGAATCAAAATATATATGTTTGTTTTGCAAATGTCACTAAAATGAAGGCATTAACCTTATTTGTACATCTTTTACATTTACAGCAAGTATTTAATTACTTAATTATCCTTCACCGATAGGGATCCATGAAATCGTTTGCAATTTAAATCTGATATATGCATTTCCTATTTGTCTATCACAATCATTTCCTTTTGTGATAAGTTACCCAGTTTCGTGGTATCCGGTGCAGTTTATTATCATCGCGCTTTCCCTTGTCATCATATACTCCTTTAATTAATAAATGTGCTGATAACATTACAGTAAATAATTAGAGCCAATACTAAAATAATTATAAATTTATTGAATTCAACTACAAATGAACATAATTTTACATTTAACAACCTGAAAGAACCATCGAAATAAAAAACTTAAAGTACAAAAACGGTTTCCATTTTAAAAATATAATTTTATTATCGCAATCAGTTATTAAAATCTGGCAAGTACAATTTGTGAAATTATGGCTAAGTATCACTCTTCCATAACTTTATCGTTTTATCATTTTCTAATGCTGCCGATGCAATTATATTTTCAGTTGGGTGACAGGTCGTGCATAGAACAACATCTGAAAATGTTCAATAGAATGCAAACATCTTTAAAATTGAACTTATACCTGTGTGACCTTGTAATTTTTGTACAATTTCTTTAGTTTGTAAATTCCATATATATACTTGACTGTCTTCGGAACCACTAACAATCCACTTACCACCCGTAACAGAGAAATTTGCAAAAATACAATACTTTTCATTTTTATGCCCAGAATAAGTTTTTAAACATCTTCCCTTCGAATAATCCCACAATTTCAATGTATTGTCTAAAGTAGCTGCTAGTATATACTTTCCATTGGGAGAAAATTTTACAAATGATACTGGCGGATTGTCATCATCTATTAAAGTTTTTAAACATTGTCCTGAGGCAGTGTCCCATATTCGACTGTAATAATTATCAAGAGAATATCATAATTTGTATATAAAAATACATACCATAAACCATCATAGCTACTGCTAACGATCAAAGAACCATCTCTATTAAAATGTACAGCGCTAACAGGATCTGAATGTGCAGGTAGAGTTTTAAGACATTTACCTGTTCTCACATCCCATATTCTTACAGACTCATCGAACGACCCTGATACTATTAAATTGGATTGTGGATTAAAGTTACAGCAAAATACATAATTGCTATGTCCTTTTAATGTTTTTAAGCACTTTCCTGATGATAATTCCCAAATTTTTAAGGTTTTATCATCACTGGCGGAAACTAGAGTATATAAATGAGTCTTATGTAAAAAGACAAAGGAAATTTACCAAGTAATCTGCTGTCGCTAGACCATGCCACGTCGCTTATACCAAGTTTATGTCCAGAAATGGTTTTCTCAAACTTTCCATCGTAAGCTCCCCATATTTTTATTAGTTTATCTGCAGCTATATGTAATTGTTAGTATAAGTCAATGTTCCTAATTTACAATTACTTACATGAACTAGCTAACCATTCACCATTAGGACTGAATTTAACAGAAGAAACGGCTTTTGTATGTCCAGCAAGTGTGAATTTTAATGTATAGTTAGGCTTCTGTAAGTAAACATATTTAAGTTATGAGATATTTTACACAACACGACCTACCAAACTACTGCTGGGTTTGTTAGATGTTCCCGTTGGAGTCATGCTACCTTGTTGCATATTGCTAGTGGGCTGTACTGGAGGGGTACTACCTAATGGTAACATAATATTCTAGCTCGTCTGAAAATTACAATAGTTAATTGCGTAAGAAAAATGTAAGTAAACTCTTCAAAACAATAGTTGCATATGTTTTAGAAATTATTGGTTGGGTACACTAAGTACTCACTTACAACTAATATGCTGAACTTACGAATGAATCAATTAAACAAAGTTTAATTAATGTTCCACAACAATTTTCGTTACAAACATTTATTTAAGTTAAAACGAAATATTTAAATTTTCGCCACAACCATAAAGTTGACATGTTTTATAAAGAAAGCGTCTATGAAGTTACATCGAAATATTTTCATCGAAACTAGTTAAATACAACGTACATCGAAATATTTCCTATCTATAAAATATTACAATTTTAAAACTTTAAAATGGTTAATACATAAAAAAATTACATCGATTTTGTTTCTTACATTACCTTATTTAAATTTACGAAACAGGTAACGACAAGATATTACTAAAAAGTAATCTACTAAAGCAACTTTGCTTTACTACAGATTACTTTACGAACGTGCTACGTTTCTTTAGTACAGACTACTTTTCCGACGTGTTACGTAAGCACAAGCGACACTAGATGTACTGGACCGTAATTTGTAATCTGTAAAGCGTATTATGATGTGCCCACAGTTCGGTTTTACGTCTGCAACTGCTCATAATAGTGAACTTATATTATACTCAAATTCTATCAATTCTGAAGAGTTCCAAAAGCACAAAACCGCTGACCAATGATTATCGGTGTTTGTTGTGCAGGTGATTTGAACTTGTTTTTACGCTAATGCTTAGTCTACTATATAAAAATAAGTCGGGTTTTCCTTCCTGACGCTATAACTCCAGAACGCACGAACCGATTTCCACGGTTTTGCATTCGTTGGAAAGGTCTCGGGCTCCGTGAGGTTTATAGCAAAGAAAATTCAGGAAAATTTCAACAGAAAAGCGGGAAAATCTTTTTCATATACAGCGCCATCTCTGATACATAGCATGTACTACAAACCAATATTTTAAGTAGATGGCGCCGGTGCGTCGCAATGACAATTAACAAGTCGCAAGGCCAATCGCTTAGTGTTTGCGGGATAAATTTAGAAAATCGTTGTTTTTCACATGGGCAGTTATACGTTGCGTGTTCACGAGTTGGGAAACCAACCGCTTTGTTTGTGTTAACGTCAGACCAAAAACAAAAATGTGGTTTACCAAAGTGCACTTCAATGAAACGGATAATTTGCGGACACGTATAACGCTTCGATTCAGTATTTACTTTGGATTCACTTTCATTTACTTAGAGAAGTTCAACTAAATAACACTTCATTTTTGTAATCGAAATGAATTCATTACTGTTGTGAAATTAAATAAAATTTTTCCTTTTCAAATATAAAACAAAAAAAAATTTTTTCTTCATCTTTTAATTATCAAACGAAATGTTACATAAAACGAAGCCATCTGGGGGCGAAACGGAGTTCGCCGGGTTTGCTAGTTGGCGATAAATAATTGAAGAATCGAGTATGTAACTGAAATAATTAGGTAACTCCGATGTTCACCAACTGACGCAGTGGCTAAATCGCACTTATTTTAATGTTAAAAAAGTTACAAACTCGATACACAGATACGTTGTCGTCAAGAATTTGAGTATAAGTAGTATGTGTCACGAATATAAGTGACAAAATCTTCACAATTTTACGTTACTTATTCTTGACGTTCTACGTTACAAAATTAACACAATGTCTTGACGTCACGAAAACCAAACTAGATTCTGCAACGTAACATTATAATGAATGATTCTACTTAGAAATGAGTAATATAATTTAACCTTGCATTGTATTGTAAAATTATAAGGCTGATTCTTATTACCTCATAATATAAGGGTTAGTTTACTCACTCTTTATTATGACACCACTTTGATTTTTGAGTACTAATATGCCTTTCTTCATTAATTCGTCTTTTTGAAAAGATCTCTATTTCATATCTTCAAACTATTGTAGAAGTTATTAAATGATCTACAATCACTTTCATCAGCATTAATTATATATATTTTAACATATGCTACAATAATATTGCTATTATAAGTATATTAACTGGTATAAAACTAAACTAAAATATAATAGATATTTCGGTATCTCAAAGCCAAACTAGATCAAATCACACTTGTGGGTCACATTTTATTATAACAGAAATTTGACACAAAATGACAACCACAAAACAACCACTGCAATTTCGTCAAAGCTTAAAATATAGTAGTTCCGGTCAAGTCACTTTTTGATCACACCGATACGATATAATTCGTCAGTAGTGTACGTGTAAAAAATTAACGCTAAAGCGCAGAACAAACGGTTTCGTGACGAACTCGTGACAAAAAAACCGTTTAACGATAAATTGCAAAGAATTCGTCATGCTTACGTCAAGTACTGTATTTGTGGCCACGAATTGTTACTTCGAAACCTTGTCGTATTTGACTTGTTCAACAATAAACGAATACGGTAAACAGGAGTATCCAGTATTGAGACTGCAATGTGCCGGATGCGTTCCGGCAAACTCGGAACTTGATGGTACGTGTTGCACGATGCTCTGGGTTGATTTGGTTTGCCTTCTTCACTTAAATGCTGTCTCAATATTTGATAGTGTCTGTTTGTCGTACTCGTTTCCGTGTTGATTACTCCAGTGGCAAATTGGTGCGGTGCGTGTACTACATTTGACAGCCTTAAGACGTCAAAACTGAGCGTAATAAGCTTCGTGATGTGTGTCAGATACGTGCTTTGGTATCTGTATGCGGCAGGCAGTTCTCGAAGGCTTAGGACCGGCAGTTGGGAGACGAATGAGTGCGCGAGTGTGTTGGTCGCCTGTTGAGTTCCGACATACGCATGTGTGTGTGTGTGTGTGTGCCTGTGTATGTGTGCGTGTGGGTTTGATCGTAGACAGCTACGTCGTTTCGAGACGTAGGTGTGTCGTTAATTGGTTTGTCCTCTGAAGAAGCGTTTGTATCGTTTGCGGATGTAGCAGCAGTTGTGGCGTTTGTAGATGTTGCAGCGGTTGGGGCGTGGTGTGCGGTTGGCGATTGTGGCACTTCATCTTGGCGGGTTGTTTGTTGAGCGATGGAGTTGATGAAACGGCTCTTCTTGTGTAGCCCATCAGCTCAAATCTATGTGGGTTACATCGTAGTGAAGGTAGATGAGAGATGGAGGATGGCTTCTCTTTGGTCAGCACTATTGTTGATGCCGACGATGCCCATACTGTTAATGGCGTAGGGATGGTGGGCGTTTCGAGTTGTAAGTACGTTTAAAAAATGTATTGTCATACCTGTTATTGTTGTGCTATCTGTAGTTTGTTTGTTGATTTTGTTACCTTTATCGTGTAGAAAGCGCAAATTTAATTCAGAAGCAGTACGCAATATTTACAAGATATAAAATATATACACAATGCGCCGCGGGGGGACAATTTGACGAACTCGCGTTGTCGATGCACTGAGTTGACTTGTTTTCATTTCTTGACTTGTATGCTGTCTCAACACCCGATACTGTTGTTTGCTATACTCGTTTAGGTCAATACGACAAGGTTGTGGTTGTGGTTCCTCGTTGTTAGCGAATTTCTGATTCGTATAGGTGGGATGCTTAGGAAATAGTATGGGGTTGCAGGCGACAACCCCATAATACCATTGAAAAAACTTTCTATTGCCCAACCAATTTTTGTGTATGGAAATGCTCATTCATTCATAACATTATTAAATAAATTTTATAAACATTCTGAAATAACAGATAAACATTTTTTTCATTGCTATTTAGCAGCCAGTGCGGCAAAAATTTACTTTGTTCAGCTAGGTCTACCCAACTGTAATAAATTTCAATATTAACGATTTTTTAGCAGAACTGATAAGATTCAAATTATCAACGGTAATAAACTGAGTGAAGTTTTTCACTTACCACAACAAGCAACTGATTTTGCTTAGTTCGCTTAATGTAATAAAAGACAATATTATAAAAGGAGTAGAATCTACTTTGGACGATTGTTTGAAATATGTCAAGAACTTAGGAGTGTATAGAAATAGATATTTTTTACTTATGAGAAGTCCAAGAGCTTAAGATATAGAATTTGAACAAAATTAAATGAAAAAAACTTGTTCATAGATTTATTAAACATATCTTCCACTACTGACTACGGAATAATGTTAAAAACTTATAATAAACAAGAGAATGAAATTACACTTGAAGAAAGCCCATTTCTTAAAGTATAACAGTTTCAAATTTGGTAGCGATTGGAAAGTTATCTCTTTGCTGGAGTTAGACAACCAGGAGAAAGAGTAAGTGTAAATGTATTCCAAAGTTTCCAAAAGAATAGCAAAAGAAGACGCATATATAAGTGGAAAATTAACAGTTTCTGGTTCAAATTAAAAAAAATGGTAATGGTGGATGGCTGGTGAATCTTTGAATGAACCGGGCAATTTATACCTAACAATTTACTCCTATATTTAATGTAGGTACCTACAACACTAAACATTCAATTAAACATGTTTTGAGCATATTGTATTATTTCATACTTTTCTGTCGGATGCTTAAAAATTATTACATATCGTACTGACCTCACATATCGTACTGATGTCACATATCGTACTGATGTTCATCACCTAAATCTAAGACACAAAGGATTAATTTCTGTACCAACTTCACTTTTAAAAAGTCATTTCAATACCTAGTACTTAGGTGATTATTGTAATAAAGTTTCTAGTTGGAAATTAGCATTGACACCAAGTATATTTAAGAAACAAGCAAATAATGCGCTATTAAATGGAAAATGTATATATTAATTTCGCACTTTTAATTTAGTTTTCTCTTTTGTGTAACTTATTTTCGTTATAATAGTTTTTTATGATAAGCTTATGAATGAGATATAAGAAGTGTGAAGAATTAAGTGATCTCTACCCTATAAGAATTCTTCTTCTTAGAAAAGATTGTAACTAAGCAAATTTTTCAAAAACGTTTGACACAATTAATCACGACTTTCTCAATCTTATTGTACTAGAGTTGATGATAAATTGGCAGAATCTTCAACAGTGTCGTGTGGTGTCCCGCAGGGATCAGTCCTTGGACCTCTATTATTTTCTATGTATACATGCAATCAGTGCTTAAACTATTGTAAATTCCACCTATACGCTGATGACTCGCAACTATATTTTTCGTTCAAGACATACAACATGTTAAATGCCCAAAGTATAAATCCTTCTAAATCATCTGTTCTGTTATTTTGTAGCAAAGCTGATAGAAAATTTCTTGAATCCAACATGAATATCTCTCTAGCGAATAATGTATTTTCATTTAATCACGAAGTAAAAAACTTAGGTCTAATCTTAGATGTGGATTTGAGGTTTAAGAGTTACATTTCTGTCACATTTAAAAAAATCTTATTCATTTCTCAGAGCTATTTATCCTTTTTGTCAATCCCTTCCTCTCTTTCTTCGTCGACTTCTTACAGATATTCTAGTTTTAAGCCATTTCAATTATTGCGATGTTAAGTATATATGGTCCCTGTCTAGACAGTCATGAAGTCAATCGAATCCAAAAAGTGCAAAATAGCTGCTTGAGTATTATTCAAGGTATAAGTCGGCATCAACGCATCTCATTTACTCCGCGAACAACGCACTGGTTAAAAATTACCCAAAGAAGGTTTCTACATTTTTGTACGTTTGCCCATCGTAAAATTTTATACAAAACCTGTCCTTAGTTGTATGAAAGAATAACCTTCCGCACTCATATCCATAATTTGAATCTTCGACATTGCGGTGTGATTTATATTCCACGACATAGAAAGACGTTGTTTAGACGATCTTTTTCCTACAACATCGCTTCCATCTATAATACAATAAATAATGACTGGAAGATGCTAATGCCAGTAACGTTTACCAAACACATTCTAACGGTCTAACTTTCTCATGACTTCTTTCTCACCTCCAAAATTAACTGATCACAATATACATGTGTCTTATTTGCTGTTGCTACCTTGGTAACAAAATTAAATTTTTTTATTTTTGTTTTAATAATTTAATACTTAAGAAGCGTTAAAGAATTTAAAATAGAAAAAAAAATTAATAAATAAAAAAAAATAGTTAAATTGTTCTGAGGCCTGAATGAATACCAATGTACTTGCTTTGGCGGATGAATTATCGAGGCTCTCTTTGGCAGATTGTCATATAAAATTTAGACATGTTTCTCTATATAATCTGTTCATAAATTATATTATTATTATAATTTAGAATAAAAATATGTGTTTCCATTTAAAATATTTATGTATGTATGTATTTAGCTAAATTATTTTACTAACATTTTCTTCAAATATTTTTCTAATCTATTTAAAATTACATTTTCAAAATTGTACACATAAGTAAATAACAATTGAATTTCAATAAATATAGTCTAAAATGTTTCTTCAAACCTACTTCTTTGAAACAATACATAACGAAAAATTTTGTGATGTCACTGCTAAAACCTTAAAATTTTTATGGATGGCCATATGTTAAAAAAACTGAGAAATGATGTTAAGTACAAATAACGTTAAAGTAAACTGCTGCATGATATCGCAGACAACAAAAGCAGAACAACCCAATATTCCGCAATTCGTGTAAAGCAGGAATTATTAAAAAAAAATATTGTAACTTTTTTTTCAGGGCAAACATCCCACAGAACGACATTTAATTGAAATTCAAAACCAAATTTATCCATGTTACTTATTATAAAAAGAAAACTTAAGCAAATTCTGCCAAATGTTACAACAATTCAAAAAGTGTAAAATTGCAAAAGTTTTCGTGTCAATGATTACGTGACGATGATAAATGCGTGCTGCTGTCAGAACATTGTTGAACTTGAGAATGGAGCAGTGTGTACGTTTGGAACCAAACTAATTATGCGCAGTATCGACGTCATTCTTTAGAAAAAAGATTTCTGTGTCCTCCAAATCGAGAACATTATACCAATTTAATCAAGCATTCCCATCATTGCAGAAGGAAATAAGATTACGTTATCTGATACTTTATGTTGCTAAAATCAATTCCAACGGGCATCATCGTTTTTGTAGAAAACACGCGCAAAATATCGAGACAATAGAGAACATGATATTAATTTTGAGAACTTACCTTAATTGCCAAGTAATGTTAGTTTCTTGGAGGCTTCTCTTATTTTAGTCAAGCCAAAAAAGATCTGGTACCTACATTAAATACAGATTTTGATATTTTGATCATGAGAAATAATTCAACAACAACACTACAGAATCGATAATAAAGTATAATTTAATTCATAAATTCAAATAGTCATAGTACATTCTTAATTGATTAATTGGACACAAAAATTATTGTATTGTGTTTATATGTAATACGTATTTTCTGTTCTAAATTCCTATGAGGTAGTCTCTTTAGCTAAACGATTTAAACATGGATCAATCAGAAGCTCCTGCCGCATAATTTTAAACGGACGATTCGTCTATTACAGTAATAACACGATTAGGAAAGGTTTTCCATTTATTGTTGGCCTTATTCACTCCGTTCACTTCCTCGTCATTATTCGTCACTTGAGGTTCGTCGTTATTAACGCTGGAGGCAAGCCGTGATCGTGCTAAAGACCATCGTCTACCTTTCCTGTCTAATATCACAGGCAATTCTGCTATAAGATTATTTTCAAACTCGCTCAACATTAAATAATTCTCTACTTTGTTACACGAAGTTATGCAGTCACCAATGTAATCTAAATCGTCTAATAAATTATCTGGAAGATCCATATCGGCTATACCTTCTTCAGATATACAAGTTAATTCGGGTTTGTCGTTTGAACCAACAATGTTGTCGATGATACCCGTCGGTGGGTTGGGTGCCAAATCCGCACCTAAAACTAACGCGGCGGCGGCGGCACCGGCGGTTACTCCACCTTCGTTTTCAGGTTCTTGTGAAAAAGACAACTTTCTTCTTTGGGGACAGTTTTCGTTAACACACACATGACGCGTGCCATTCTCTCGCGTGTGTTTGTGTCTCGCAATATTTCTTCGATGTAAATCGATAAGGAACAGAGTCAAACTGCCCACAAGAACACAAGTCGAACTAAAATAATATCCGGTTTTTTCGCCACACTTCTCGTTCATGTAACCTATTTTGAAAGTGCTCTCAAAATGTTAATTAAAGCATTAAACACGTCTTTGTACTTACCCGAAAATGGTACTCCTATTACAATCGGAATCGCTTGAGAGCATTGGATGAAACCCCAGGTTCGAGCAAAATTACGCGCTCTTACCCTTTCGTACGTATACATTTTCAACGAATAATGGTACCCGCCACAAAAAATTCCTGTGAACAAAGAGCGGATTATAATTTTTCCAATTAATTTACGACTTTTTGTAATTGAATTAAAAAAATACCAAAAATCACGGCGTTGACTTTCTAGTATTAGTAACAGATAAGTTAGATGATCAAAAAGAAAAAAAAAGCGGATAACAGCAATTTATGGCACATTAAAGTGTGTTAATAGAGATCGGCGTTTTTAAATGTCTTCATTAACACGTTAATTAGTTGTGACTGTCACATTAAGAAATATTTATCGAATGTTTAACGTTCAAGTTTTACACGAACAAATATTTTTTCGCACCTTTGAAATTTGTTTCGAAATATAGTTATACATACTTTAATTCTCACCAATTGAAAAAATAACAATTTAGTGCAGCAAAATAAAGTTAAGGTATAAGTACAGCCATTGTCTATTAGACAATGGTACAGCTTACAGGCGACTTACCATAAATCCATGCAAACATAACGTATGCGTGGTAGTTTCCACTAACCACAGTGAATGCCAAAATTGAAAGTCCACACATAAATACGGCTGTTTGACACAAATATTGTCTGGCAATACGACATTCGGTCGAATTGTGAAGTACCAAAGTACTAAAAACCACACAGCCAACGGTCCAAGCCAATCCTAAATACATCTGCAACAGCACAGTCGAATCGCCAAGACCTTCGGCTTCCGCTTGGTAAGCGAGATAAAATATTGGTGTGTTTATACCGAAAGCGCTGATTCCGGTGGAAGCTAGCAATATTTGGACGGTTTTGCTTTTCAAAGTACTAAAGTCGAAAAACGGGATTTTGTCTTCGATTTTGTTTTTGTCCTTAATTTTTCGTTTTTGATTCTTTATGTGTAATATGGCACGTCTTTGAGGATGGTAAAGCGAAGCAGAACGATAAAATGTCCCCAGAATAAAAGTTATCGATACCGCTCCTGTCACAACTTGCAGACCCAAACGCCATCCCAAAGCACTGAAACCAGAAAAAGTATAAAATTAAAACTTACGCATCGATGGATCGTGAGAAAATGCGTCATAGCGGTATTGCCGTTTAATTGTCAAAGAAGAAAAAGATTTTCTCGATAGCTTTATATAGACATGGTACGCTTAAATATGCAATAATTAATTACTACAGCATACATATTTTAAAAAATACCGCAATTGAATAACAAATACGTATCGGAAAACAAACGAGGATCATATATTAATTGTATTAATTTTATAAAAACAAGCTACAAATACTTGCGCAATTTAATATATTAAAAGGTTTTTTAATAACATTTGGAAAGTTTTATTGAAAATTGGTTACAGGCGTGTGATCGTTAGTTTGTTTTTAAATAAATCGCTAACGATAATTTTATTAGCTTGATGCTTTTATTTGAACTGGTTCGGAGAAGTAGATAAAGAACTTTATCACCAGTCATCAGCACGTTAGGAGAGAAAGAAAAACTTGTCGAAGCTCAGTGCTTAGACTGTACGGAACGGCATTAATTTTTACTGTATAAAATTGTTGCATTAGTGCAATATAGTCTACTTCAACTGTATTATTGATGACCACGATCAGGGATTGTTGATAAATTCTTAATTCATAATTCTATTCTATTATCGAGTTCTGCGGTGGAATGAAAAACTATTTTCTTGTATTATTACGAATTTATTAATCAATGTTCAGGCTCTGCCACAAAATAAAATTCTTTTAGAAATAATACAATTAAAGCCGTAACACTAAACTTTTTTCGTTGCGTCTTAGTTTATGATACCTACATAAAATATAACAAATAAAATAAACAATTATTGTAATGAACTTTATATCCTCGAATCGTTTAAGTAAGTCAAAATACTCTCATATATTTTCCAGTTATTTAAGATTTGTTTTAAAAATACGTTTTAAGTTGAAAATTCAACTCAAGATTAAATTTAAATTTAACGATTTTATGTAAAAGACTCTTTGTATGTAAAGTATAGAGACGCAAATGGTCCTTATAAATGACAAAATGCAGCTCGTATCTCAAAAAATAAAATAAAGTCTGGCGTAAAAAAAATCTGGAACGTTTATAAAAATATTGTGGAGAATTATTGTAATCTCATGGTCGTACGATTTCCTTTTTGC
Organism: Abscondita cerata; assembly: GCA_030710515.1. Taxonomy (NCBI): domain Eukaryota; kingdom Metazoa; phylum Arthropoda; class Insecta; order Coleoptera; family Lampyridae; genus Abscondita; species Abscondita cerata. The sequence continues at coordinate 46,257 of JALBCR010001500.1, read as the reverse complement.
TTGGAAATATTTTATTTTTATATCAGAAAACGACGATACCGATAAAATGAACGTATAAATCAGTGGAACTCGTGTTAAAATAAAATGGGACGACGTAAACACTATAAAGTTCTTACAACAATTTGCGTGCATGTTTACCAAAGCTCTGTCCAAAACGAAATAATTTTCTTTGTCAACAACTACATAAAAAACATTTCGTTTTTGAGCATGAAGTTCGTGGGACATTAGATAAAGAAAAAAATAAATATTAAGACATTAAATCGAAGAAAAAGTCTTAGCTTTTTCCAAAATCCCACTTAGTAGTTTCTCTACATTAATTCAGCAATTGATTCATTATTGTCGCGAGTTAATAGAAGTTTTATAATTTATTCAGAAAAAAGTCGTTGTTTTTCCTATAGAGACCATAAATATATAGTAAAAGCAAGTTGTGCTTCGACTATTGATAATAGACTTACCCAATAGTGCTCTTGATGACGACGGACATGACTGCAATTCCTAATCCACTTCCAGACACTATAAAGATTTCTACAAACTCGCGCCTTCTCTTAAAATATTGCGCCACCATCAATGTTGAACAATCCCTTGTTATTCCTACACCGATTCCGACAACGGTTCCATAACTGAAACGAGATTTTTAAAATATATTGACGAAGAAATAAATGTACAGTAAAAACAACAGATGTACATTTAAACCGAATAATTTTTATAAAATGTGTCGAAGCAAATAAATAATATTATTAATAAAGACTTCAATTTCGAAATTTTCGTATGGCTACAATTTAAAAAAAATTAAAAATACGTATTTATTATAATTTGAATCCACCTGTTGCTAGACCTCTAGTTTGAAAGTCTAGAAAAAAATGGTTAATTCTCAAATCAGATAAACACGATATATTTTGAATAAAACGGATTGCTTTCACTGAATCCAGCTGAAGCCCACCATTTTATGAATATAACCTTAACGTTTGAAAATATATACAATAATATAACAAAACAACTTCGGTTAGACTAAGGGAAACTGGACACGTTTTTTCTTCAGTTTTTTAAGAATTCAAGTTTTATGTTCCAAATTTAAGAAATTTAAACAATAATTTATAAAATGACCCAACTAAATGTAAATTTTCTATTAATAATTAATATCAGAGTTCTATAAATAACATTTTAAATTATTTGAAAAAAGTGACCTTTTCACATTGATGTACAAAATTTGAATCAAACATATTAAGAAGCAAATAAAAGTCTACACGTAATAGCTTTAAAAACTATAATAATTAATAGAAATATGTCAACTAACCAATTCTCAGTACCTAATGTTTAGTAACAATAGATGTGATTTGATTGTTTGGAGATACACCTGGGTCTGTAGCTGTGTTGTGCTTCATTAGTGTTGTCCTAAACCAAACTGAACCTTAATTTGTTCAAACTCTTGCCTATCCTCATGTTCCGATTGAACACAATCAAAAAGTAGGATGTAATAAAATTTCTAATATGGAGAGGGTTAAATATAGGGTACGCAAGCCCATTTCTCAGCTTTGATTAAATTAAATTATTGATTTAATTAAAATAATGTAGGACTAATGATGTACGAGGATATATTGAAAAATTCTTAGCCTACAATAGAACCAAACAAAATTTCAATGTCAAAATATTTTATTACTCAACATATTCTCCTCTTAATTGGATACATTTATTACAGCAAACCTGCAACGTCTCTAGACCTTTCAAAAAAAAAATGTATCCTTTTGCTCTGCAAACCAGATCTCCACAGCTTCTATTACCTCCTTGTTGGACGAAAATGTACGACCTTTTAAACTTTCTTTCAGTTGAAGAAAGAGGTGATAGTCGGACGGAGCCAAATCGGGTGAATAAGGGGGTGTTCTAGTAATTCAAACCCTAAATCACGAATTTTTGCATGGCAACATGAGATTTGTGTGCAGGGGCGTTGTCCTGCAAAACAAAACACCTTTGGATAGCTTTCCGCGTCTTTTCTCTTTAATATTTTCCCGTAGAGTGGTCAGTAATGTCGAATAGTAATCTCCAGTTATTGTTCTACCCTTATCCAAAAATCAATCATGATTACTCCATGGCAATCCCAAAAACTGAAGCAAGAACTTTTCCAGCAGATTTTTGGACACGAAACTTCTTAGGTCTTGGAGAACCAGAGTGTCGCCATTCCATCGATTGTTGCTTTGTTTCTGGATCGTAGAAATGTACCCAAGTCTCATCCATAGTAACAATTCGGTTTAAGAAGTCTACATCGTTTTCAAATCGAGCACAGATCGAACGCGATGCTTCTACCCTTGCACGCTTCTGGTCAACATTCAAACATTTGGGGATCCATTTTGCAGCAATTTTCTCATGTCCAAATTGACGTGAACCATATGATGAACGCGTTCGTATGAAATATTCAGTGCTTCAGATATCCGTTTTAGCCCAATTCGACGGTCTGATAAAATCATGTCATGAACTGCATCGATATTTTCGGGGACTGACACAGAAACTGGCCTTCCCGATCGGTCATCATCTTCAATGGAAAATTTACCTCTTTTGAAGCTTGCATTCCAATTTTGACGGTCGCATACGAAGGACATTGATCACCAAGGGTATTAAGCATATCTTCGTAAATCTGCTTACCTCTTAACCCTTTTAAATACAGGTACTTGATGATGGCTCAATACTTCAATTTTTTGATTTTCACAATTTCGGTGGACATCTTTTTTCATTTAATTTATTGAGTGACTCTGGTTTACTTTTTTGATGACACTTCTAATAAGTTATTGTTCATTGCTATGGTAACTGAATATTTTGTTTATGCAAGGAACTGGTCTAGGCTAACTAGATATCAATACATCCTCGTAAAACTACATTCAAAATTATGAAAATGCATACACGGTGATAATATTTAGGTTGTCACTAAAAGCTAAATATTTAGCAGGGGTTTTTAAGTATCTTTTAAATGGTATAGATAATTGTTTGTCCCACTCGGGTATCTTTTACTTTAATAAGATATAGCAGCAGTTATATGTCTGGTGAAGTAGATTTCCTTGCGAGGTCTATAGAAATCTATAAAAAATCGCTAGTTGATGCAAAGATATGAATCTTAATGGAACAGTTAAAGAAGACGTGCTTCTATATTTTGAAAAAAAAATCTAAATCCTTAATCAATCAAATTCTTTCAATGCTGAAGAGAACATTTTTGTAAATACCTATTGTCAATCTTACCCTCTCCATTTCAAGTTTGAACCAATCAGTACATACTGCATACCGCGTGATCTAATAAATAACGTCACATTTGGTCATGAGTGCACTATGTACTATTGTTTGTTTGCTGTTAACTATATTATTAATTTTTATTAGAATACTAATAGTGTTGGGGTTTTAACACTACAACACCGTTCAAGTATAAGAAAAACCCCTAGTTTCTTTACAAAAGCTAAGTGGTGGGGGAGAAAACAAATTTAATGTCAGTGATGGTAGCTTTTTTGTAGTAGTTAGAGCAAGAATTTGTGACGGCAATTTCGAGAATGGCGATATTTCCTATTATAAGCGGCGGTGTTCTCATTGGACAAAAGAGTTTAGTGCAGAAACCGCTACAACTTGGATTGTAAATCCACAAAATATCGTTTCCGAAAAGTTTTACCATAATTTTGACTAAGTTGAGAAGAGGAAAGGCGATGATAAGGGGCAAAATGCTAAAGAATGTATTATAACGATTACCATCTTGTTCCAAAAATTCAACTGTTTTACATTTTATTGGTAACATTTCATTACTCACAAAAGGGTTCAATGTATATACAGTGTGTCCATTTAGTGTGAAATTGTTCGATTACGGGTTTTCAGACTACTTGTCCAAAAAAGTGTGATCAGACTTCTCAAATAAACTAAAAGTTGCAAATTTTAAAAATATTTTCATATATACAAGGTGATTCAGAAAAACGTAGTCAACCAAAGTTAATTTTTTTTAAATAGGACACCCTGTATATTTTTGATCCGTCAAATAACTGGTAAAATTTTGCGTACATTTTACCCGTATTTATATCCCAGCTTAAGCGGTTTTCAAATTTTTAATAGATTACGGCATCAAAGAAATTAGTGTAGCGTAGAAGTTATTGTAGAAATAAAAATTATTTTCTAAGGGTTAAAGTACGACTTTCTTTCGTTCATTCGCTGCAAATCAGGATACATTTCATTGAATTTCCTACATGTTCTTGCCATAATTTTGTCACATTGTTCATGAAAAATAAATAGATTCATCAAAACTTAATGCGAATAATTATTTCGCTCCATTGTAATTTGTTTTTGAATACGTATTAAGTAGTAAATCACAATCACAATCTCAAAACTTCAATGTCTGTCAAACACAGTGAATAATTGAGCAATTGTCAAATCATATGGCGTTCCATGGCTAACTAATACAAATTATGTGAAGACAATGTGATTTTTAATAATTATTGCGATTATTTCAAAAATGCATTTTAATTGTCTATCAGAATTTCAAGTAATATACAAGGTGTTTCATTTGAAAAAATAAAGTTTTGACTTTTTTTGTATGTCACGTCAAAATCATTAATTTTAAACCGCCCTATATAAGATAAAATAAATTTATTTAGGTAGCTGTTAAATACAAGGCTTTTGCAAACTGCATCTAAAATTTCAGCCGTATATGGGTTCAAATATCAGCTAAATTTAAATTTTGATGGGATCATATTTTAAAAAGAAATAACCTAAAATAATTATTATCTCGAAAACCGGTGTAGATAGGTATAGAAAACTATTCAAAAAAATTATCAGTAAGAAATTGCGATTCTAAAAATTAAATAATATATAGGGTGTTCCATTTAAAATAATACTTAATACTTAATACTTTTGAGTAGAAGCGGCCACACCGCCAAAATGAAAATATTTTAGAAATATAGATCGTGTTTATTTATGGCAATAACCAAATTTTCAGATTATTCCTATGGCCCGTTTTCCATAAACGTGGCTAGACGATCAATGACCCTGTATTTCAAGAAACCTCATTTGAAAAATATATAGTAAGTACCATATTAAAAGCTGGGTTATTTTAAATGGGTTTTCCTAAATTTTTGAATTATACCATAATTAAAACAAATAGGTGATTTGCAGACTCTCCAAAAAAATACAATTACTTCAAAGTAAAAACAACCAACTTTGCCCTGCAGCACTTTATTAAGAGTTTTCAACATCCTATTTCTTATGATGTTCAAGGTGTTTTTCATACTACCGGATATTACTTAAATCTTAAATAACTGGATTAACTTAATTAGTGAAGTTGAAAAGTGGAAAAAATTATGGTCTAGAGTTGATGTTTTCAATAAACATCTCATTGATGATCCAACAATAGAAGTCCCGGACTTTGATCAAAAAAGAAAAATTTGGTCAAAAGTAAATCGCATAAGAACAGGCGATTCAAAATGCAACTCTACGTTGTTCAAATGGAGTGCGATTTCTAATCCAAATTATGACTGTGGAAACGAACCCGAGACCGTTACACATATTGTAGAGGAGTATCAATTAACGAAGTTTAAAGGAGGGTTTCATTCATAATTTAACGGATGAAGCTATATTATGGCTTACGAATCTGAAGGACATCTGAAGTTCAGCAATATTTTGTATTCTTGTCTTTATTATCTGTTTTTCCATTATTTTGTTTTGCTATTTCTATAACCTACTATTTTTTTGTCATTGTCGTGACTGGCGCTTGGACCGGTCCATTATACGTCGTCATGCTGTTATATTTTATGTTCTTATTTACCTTCTATAATGTTTACACACTTAATTAATATTATTACATGTGAATACTAGGGTGGGTAAGGGTTGGCATGTTTAGGTTTTAGTGGTTTTCCTAAACCTTGAAGTAAACGCTTTGCCAAGACGAACCAATCCACTATAGCACACGGTTTCGTCACCACACTATACAGGTTTATACTGATTTTCTGGGGCACCATACATAACACTTACATCACAATACAATATTTGTATAATGTACCATATGAATGAATAAAATAAAACTTAAATAGATGACCCTGCATTTCTGTAACCTGTTAAAATGTGGAACTAATTACTCATCAGATGGTATTACAAATATCTACCCCTAAATCTAATAGTTTTTGAAATTTTTTTAAATTTACTATTTTAATATTTAGCGACTTACTGGCAACTAAGTTACCTGTCAGATATCAGTAAAATAAACATTATTTTGCTAGTATTTCATATCACTAACATAGTAGGATGTGTTTGCTGAAAATAGTACCAAAATATTTAACGTCTGGCAACCAATTCGTCCTTTTCGGTTCAGATACTACATAGTTTAACGTGTCTAAAAATCCGGGGTCACAATTTTTTTTGATTTTCTAGCAGCGTTCAGCGGCAGCAGGTTTATAATACCAGAAATATTTGTAACTCTTAAAATTTCTGAATTTTATGAATGTATATTAATATCAAACAATTATTAATATATGTTAATATCAAAATACAAACCTGAGCTGTATGGCATCACAAAAATTTGGTAGACATATTGATTACGTGACCAACGCTACTAAAGGGCCAGAAAAATTTGTGTCCCGGGATTTTTAGACTCATTTACCCATGCACTACCTGAATCCAAAGGACGGATTGACAATTCAACTTTCAATATTAATCATTTACTATGTTAACTATACGTACCTAATTTAAATTGTTTTAATAATAGTGTACATTTAGTTGGTGTAATAGTCTTAAGAACAACAAATAAACTTTGTTTAAATCATTAGTGGTATTGACAATATTTTAATTAAGTATATTTAGACACATTGCACAGAAAGCTACTCGTAAAAAATAAACTGTAGAATGCCCATAGTGATACAGAATAACAGTAAGATAATGTTTATTTTGCAGACCCCTCACAGATAACTTAAACGCTAGTAAATTGTTTAATGTTAAAATATCGAATTTTAAAATAAATATCAAAAACTGCCAGAGTAGGGGCAGGTAAACCTAATTAATACCAACGGAGAGGAAATTAGTTGTATTTTCCAACAAGCTGGCATAAATACATTGATTTCAATTAAAGTTAAGTCAGTCATTTAAGTTTAAGTAATGTTAACGGTAAGCATATTTCCAATTACCCCATGTATCCGCGATTGTTCGCGATTACCGATTATTGTAATGCAAAAATGTGAACTCCAATGCGTACGTCAGCAATGCTCACCCATTCAACAGCGTTTTTGCATCGTTCTATTTAGGGGGCGTTCGAAGGGCTGCACTACATTCTAGAATGTAACGACTAAAAGGCTCAGAAGTGTGTTAAAATGCATCGCGTGTGCAGTACTAGTATTTTTATCAGATCATGTCCATGTCAGAAGATTTTGATCATACGTTCGTTGTAGCTGCTGTAAATGATTTCGATGTAAGAGCGCTTTGAGAACCCGAATTGAAAATCCTTATGAAGAAAGTTCCAAGAATTGGATTGAGAACTTTTCATTAATTACTTCTACCAACTGGATTGTAGGATATACTCATCTAAAAGTAGCAAAATTGAATTTTCGTAAGAACTGGATTTGTCAGCATCACCAAACAAATAAGAAGAGAAATATAGGTAGACAGTGCCAAAAATAGAAACAAGTTATGCAATGCCAAAATTATTATCAAAATAAAGAAAGAAAATAAAGATACAAGATATAACTTTACTCAAAGTTATTTTTTTCGTTCAAATTCTATGTATTCTAAATATTGTTTAGATTTTAAATACAAATACAATCTCGTTATTTGTTTCAACAATTAGTTTAATTAGGTTTGAATTTTATGAATTTTTATTTGTACTATTTTAGTTTTAGCTAAACTTCATTGTGAATTGTGAACAAAGAAATATTCTTATATGACAACAAGGTGGTTTAATAAAAATATTGGTTTATTATTAATGTTTTCTTTTCGTTAGTAAAAACAATATTTATTAATAAACAATACTTCAATACAACGATTTAAAGAGAAATTGCATAAAATTTTTTCATCCCCAAAACCAGTCTTTTCTATAAACTATAATTTAAAAAAACATTTGATTATCCATTATTGTAACTCAATACAAATGAAGACTGCTATTTTCAATTTTTTTTTCCATAATTTTTTGTACAGTTTCAGAGTTAATGTTGCGGAGGTTTACAGTTTTTTAAGAATTAGTAAGGATATAGAAAAAAAATTTTGAAATATTTTGGTGGGGGGGCTTTTGCCTATAGTGAAGCAAAGGAATTCCATAAGTCTACTAAGTCTATATGTAAAGTTCTCGATAACAGACCAATCCACTGGATCGTACAATTGACGGGTCGTGGACACTTCGCGGAATGGGTATAACGTCGAATGGACACAACGTCGAAACAAATTATTGGACATATCGCCGAAATTGGACACAACGCCGAAACCACCTGCTGGACACATTGCCGAAAATGGACACAACGCCGAAATCAGTAATTGGACATATTGTCGAAATGTAGACACAACGCAAAAAGCAAGATCGGATATTGATTAAAACAAATTTTTAAAGAAAAAAATTGTAATAACTGTAACCTACCAACCAAAACCGTTTACCCTCCATCACATGAAAACAACTTACATTGATTAAAACAAATTTAAGTGAAAAAAAGTGTTTGTAATCCCTCTTATATCAAATTATTTAACTAACAAATTTTAAAATATCTCGAAAACTATTAGAGTTAGGGGTTGGTAACCCTAATACCGATTAAAAGGTAATTAGTTCCTGATTCGAACAGGATACAGTAATACAGGGTGTTTCATTTAAGTTAAGCAAGTTATTTAAGTTTTAAGTCATTAGCGTAATGCGGCGGTATTGAAAGCACTCTGTACATCATAACATAATAGTAAATTTTGCAAAAGAGATGTTGAAGGTTCTTAGTAAGGTGGTGTAAACCAAAGTTGCTTGTTCTAATTTATCTTGAAGTTATTGCATTTTTTTGGAGAGTCTGCAAATCAGGTAAAGTCTGTATACTATTGGCGCGGAGTAATAAATCATAATTGCTTGAAATTATTCTTTATTTTCTTGTGAAAGCGGTACTTCTACGGTTAAGTAAAAACCAATAAATTCTAACCAAAATACGATCATTGTGCCGCTCTTGCAGCACATCGACCCATCTAGGGTCTGAGAACAATAGTTTAATCTGTGTAAACACGTTGCCATCAGCCCAGGTACTGACGCAACGAGAATCATAACCGTAGATGTGGGTATTATACCAAGATACAAAAATAATGGTATATAACACGTAAGAAGTAAAATTTGAAGATTCCACAAAGTAAGGATTGAAACAATAAAAGAAACCACATAATAATTCATATCAAGGTAGATTTTACTATTATAATATATTTACCTACTAAAAATATGATTTTCAAACGTATCAGGTACCTACGCCACTGCAATACGGGAGATTCGATAATTCTGACAGGTTTATTACTCCGCGCCAATAGTATACTGAGTATAAAATCGATTTATTTCAGAAACGGAAGTAAGTAGGTATAGGGACATGTTAAAGAACATACATTATTTTTTATCGTAAAATTCAAAAATAGAAAAAAATACAGGGTGATCTATTTAAAATAACCCAACTTTGAAATGGTACGTGTTTCTAGAGCACCCTGTACACTCATGAAATTTAAAACTTGGACACCACAATTTCTGTAAACAAAAGTTTGCACATTGTGAAGCGGGCTTAAGGGTATCATTTACAATTCTAACAGCAGGTAGTCTCAGGGGTATCTTATAGAAGGACTGTAGAATATATCATTAAACTAAGCACGTTTTAGAAAACAGGTAATTTACGTTGCTTACTTAATTTTTTTCCTTTAAAGAATATATTTGAAGGTATCGCTAATTAAACACCATAGCTCGATTAATTATCGAATCAAAATTATGTTTAGGAAATGTTTGCAAAATTTTTAAATAAATCTAACCTACTAATTATTGTAAGTTATTAAAAAAAACATTAAACTCTCTATTCATAATATTTAGTCCTTACAAAATGTATATTTTATGACGTTTCATTTTTTCTGTAGTTAATAAAAAAGTGAAAATAAAAACTAAGGCAATTCTTATTGTCAACGTATATATTTAGTTTTTTGACAAGAATTTATTACATAATTATAATTAAGATACCAAGTTATAGTTTAAAATTAAATGAAAACTTTTTTTTAAATAAAGGTATTACTATATAAATAAATATAAGAAATCAATAATGGGTGTGACCTCCATTATTATTGATACATTCTTGGAGGCGTCTGCTCATTGACGCTATCAAGGTATCAATATAATTAATATTAATCGTTTCCCATGCGGTATCAATGGCTGCAATTAGTGCATTACGGTTTACTGGTATAAAATTTGGCCCTTGTTGTCTTCGGATAACAGTAAGTGTAGTGCTTAGTGTAATGATTCATTCTACAGTCCTTCTAGATAACTCCTACTGAGACTACCTGCTGTTAGAATTGTAAATGATACTCTTAAACCCGCTTCACAATGTGCAAACTTTTGTTTACAGAAATTGTGGTGTCCAAGTTTTAAATTTCATGAGTGTACAATCCAAAAAATTTTTTAAATGTGGTTTCGAATAATGTAACATATGTATGCCTTAAAATTTTTAACATTATTTGTAGTTTTAATGCTATAGAATAATTCGTTGGTAGTGCCCCACCCTGTATAAGTAATTGTACTAGGAAAGAAAACTATGGTGCCAGAACCAACATCAGCATGTTTAGAAAATTAGACAATTATTACTATATAAAAATGGAACGCGAATAATTTTAAATGACATTTCTTTTGATGTATTGATACCGTTGATGTTTAGAGCACATAAAATGTCATTTTCTGGTGAGATAGTTTTTATAGACTCGAATGCCTCTGTGATCAAGATGGAAATTCAGTTACATTTTTTTTTGGCTCTAGTAAAGCTGAAGTTCCATTAGGATGTGAGATTAATTCAAATAAAACTGAGGAAATTTATAAATTTTGTTAAATTTTTTTGAAGGTGAAAAGATACAACAGCAGTTTTTTTCTGGACGATTCATTTGTTGCTTCGAAGCAACCAATTTTTTTTATTTAATAGGACGTTTCGCAAAACAAGTTTGCTTTTTCAACTAACAATAAAAATCTAAAAATAAATTACAAAGAAATAATTAGTAAAATAGGTAAGCGAAAAATAAATCCTACGCACCTGTACATATGTTATAAAATTCACAAGGTTTTAATTATATCATATTTTTACAAGACATTAAAAATATTGAGGTGGAATAGTTCAACACATTTTCCAAAATCTATAAATTTTGTTTCCGCAATTTTAAAGCACTTTTAGATGAAAATTTAGATGGTCTACCCATCAAAATTAGAGGGAAATCATAGAAAAAGATAAAAAGAAGAGATCTCTAAAATGACAAATATTTTACAAAATCAACCCAACTAAATTTGCATTTTATTGCAATGCTTATTTTAGTTTTTAAAGAAAGCTTCAATGTGGTTCTTGTTTAAAGTCTGTCCAGAAACGAAGCGAAGTAATAAAATAAAATAGTTCATTTATTTTACATATAAGCGGTACACGATTTTGTATGAAATACATAAAAAATTTTAAAACTAGTTTTAGGATATACCGCTTCCATACTATAGTGTTACAACGTAAGTTATTTATGAATAGCTCCTAATACGTTAACAATGGGACGTACCTGTTCTTGAGGTCTAAAGCAAAGATCATAGGCGTGTACATGGGTGTTGCTGACAAAAAAAAGTTACGATTGCGTTTTATTGTGTTTTATTGAAAGTAATTTTAAACATATTATTGTAATTATAAAACACATCGTTTGTTAGAAACCATTTTATAGAGTTTGAAAATTTAAGGTATAATAAAATATAGCAATAACAAACCGTTGTTCTGAAAATTCATCTGTTTCTTCGGAAGAAGTATCATTTGACCGTATTAAAATTACAATAGGCTCTATAGTAACTTCTATCAAATTGTCAAGTTCCCACATTTTTTGTTCCTCTTTCATTACGTGTTCTATACACTTTTTCCATTTTTCCGCAGTCCCATCACTTAAAGAAGTCATTAAAAGTTGTCGAACGTCATTTAATTTAAACGTGGTATTATTTCTCGCTACTGCACCCTTCACCTGCGCCCATATTAATTCTATAGAGTTTAATTCACAATAGTATGGCGGTAAACGTAAAACAAAAATACCACGTTTTGCTGCCATTTCGTCAACTGCATATCTTTTAAACTTTGTCCTAACACCTTGTACTAGACTTAGTAGTTCCCTTTTTACCATATCATTTTTGAAAGCAATATTTTTTGAGGAAAGCCATTCCATTATAACGTGTTTTTTCCAGGAAGTTGTAGGTAAACGTTCGATTTGTCTGGAATGGTAGCTGGCATTGTCCATAACAATTACGGAACCCTTTGGTATTAAATCTAACATTTGTTCAAAATATTCCTCAAAAACATCCCCATTCATATCCTCGTGGTAATCGCCGGTATTTTTCAATTCAAATAGCAGTAAACTTCCCTCTTTAAAAAGGTCTTAAACCTGTAGATAATCCTTCTAAAAAAGCCTGTCGTCCACTGGTTACATTTTTGTCTTGCCACTTTTTCCCCACAGTATAACCTTTATTTATCCACGTTTCGTCTAAATAATAAATTGCCTTGCCTTCAGAACGTAATTTAGAGATATTTCGTAGGTAATTTCTTCTCCAACAAACAATTTCTTCCTTATTAATGAGAGCTGATTTCCTATTCATTTTTTCCCATGAAAAATTCAATTCGTGCAAAACTTGCCACAACATTGTTCTACTTAAATTGGGTATATCCTCTTCCTCTTTCACAACTGACACAATTTTATTTAATGTGGGTATTTCTCTTTTAAAATAAAACGAATGCACTATTCTTCTAATTGTACTTTTCACATATTCGGGTACTTCAGATTTTTTTTCTACCATGAGATAAACTAGGCTAACGCACAGAAACTTTGTCTACACGCACAGAAACTTTGTCTTCACGCAAAAGTCTGAATATTGTTGTTTTCCAATGCCAGTCATATGTGAACACATATCAACTGTCTCTTGAACTGTTTTCAACGGTTTATGGCATTTCAAATAATTGTACACGTTGAGCACAATAGTTTTTTTCGTTGGCAGAAACCGCAGACCTCTTCACGCGTTTCCTTGGAATAAATTCAGGACTCGATGCCATTTCAAGGAAACTCAATACTGCAGCGTAAGTACACCTTATAATATACCGATATGATATGACAAATATCATTAGTTAGGCTATTTGTCCCCTAATCAGATCATTAAGAACACATTCAAATCTGTTAACGTGTCATTCCAAATACAGTACATACTTTCTAGTTCAATTATTAGTAATTAATTAGTTAAAATTCCTGACAATGTGATCGATAATGATATTAGCAATTTTTGATAAACAAGGTGATTCCCTAGTGGTGGCCAAAAATAAACCCACGTATTATTTGATAAAAATTTTAAATTATAAAGTTTTTATCAGGAAAGCTTCGTTAAAAAGTTACAGGGTGGTATACTTAAAAAAAATTTTAATTTTTTAGAATAATAACTAGTGACTATAATAAACTGAAATGTTTAGACAAACCCATGTGTCAAATTTCAGTTTATTACAGTCAGTAGTTTATACCATTGCATGGAAGTAGGTGGAGGTCAATTTGAACATTTAATAAGATGAAATGTGTCAAAATAATTAATTAATGATGAAAGGTTACACATCTTCTACATTTTTGACCCTCTTTTCGAAAAAGTATCAATACATCGGTACGCCATTGGAATCTGTTAAACATGTTAATTTATTACTTCGCTTCGTTTCTGGACAGACTTTAATATTTGCTATTTTTTCAATAAAATTATATTAAACTAAATTAATATATCATTTTTTCATCACCAATACAATCAATCAATAACGTTATTGATTTAAGAAATAAAAAAATTGGACAAGACGGTTTCTTTAAAATAAAGTTTTTATATTATAAAGCGGTCTTACGAGTATCGCTAGTTACCTTCCAGCAGGGATTACCTTGGTGAATAAGGACTATTCCATCAACTACAAATTATACAACATTCACCAACAATATTTTTTTAAGAGCAAATCTAGCAGGTAGACTTTTCCCTTTTATGAGTTTCGGCTTTTGTAAACAACTTAGTTTTATTGTTGAATTACCTATATATTATATTGTCAAATTATAATTCAAGAAATGCAAGTTTAAAATATAAATTATACCTATAAAGTGATTTAAAAAAATTATAATAAAAAGTAAACTGTTTTTTTAAATACAACCTTTATTCTTATAACCAACACAAAATATAGTACGTAAAAATTAATAATGGGTATGACCTTCCTGATTATCGATACATATTCCACGCATTCAGAATAGCTGTAATCAGTTGTTCCCAGTTCGCTGGTATAAAATTTGGCCCTTGGTGTCCCCTGATCTTGCAAATACCAGCCTGTGCCTTTACCTCCTTTAACCCCTTTTACTACTACCGATGGATTTTCCTAAAGTGTGTTCGCGGGTCCATTTTAACCGCAAACGTTCTACTGTACTTTTTGGTATATCTAGCATCCGAGCAATTTCAGGCACACTACGCCCCCTCCCTAACTCTGAGACAATCTGCGCTTTCAAAATCGGGACTAGTATGAGGAGGCTTTTTCACAACACTAGAAATTTTAAATTATGGTTAAACTTGCATTTATTTTCTGCATTTATATGTTCCAAGTAACCTATACAATGGTAGTAAAATGCAACAAATATATTTCATAGTAATTTTAACTTAAGCATCGATAAAAATAGTTTTATAATAAGGTTACTCTATAAGCTATTATTGTATGTATTAAGTTTACAATAGACTTTTCTAAAATCTAAACAAGCGGTGCAGGTATAATGCTGGAAATGAATTCTGTAAATTATAAGGGAATAACAGTTTCATTCAAAGAGGAACTGATAAGCTTGTAAGAATTAAATTTACAATAGAGGATTTAACCTTTTCTGAAATCTAAAGAAAATAACAAACGGAAAATCAACAGCATAATTTTATTTTGTAATTATTTGCTAATAATCTGTTAGAAAAAGAAGTATGTATTTGTTTATCAATTTGATATAAAACTTGAACAGAAAATATTTAGTAATAACATTCTTATAAAAGTCCATAACACAACCCAGAAAAACATGTTGTTCCTGAGAATCACCACTTTGGTTTCTGGACCTGGTCATCAAGACCCTCCCGGATAATTAGAAAAAAAATGTACAACACAATTTCACAAAACACAATCACATTACACACTTAATTAATATTATTACATGTAAATACTAGGGTGGGTAAGGGTTGGCATGTTTAGGTTTTAGTGGTTTTCCTAAACCTTGAAGTAAATGCTTTGCCAAGACGAACCAATCCACAATTACACACGGTTTCGTCACCACACTGTACAGGTTTATACTGATCTTCTGGGGCACCATACATAACACTTACATCACAATACAATATTTAAAATGTATACCATACGATTAAATAAATAAATAAACACAGAATTGTATATTTCGTCAGTGTAATAGTAATTAAAACAATAAACCTCAAAAGTAGTGGTGTAATGCAAGAAATAAATGCTATTGTAATTTCGGGGAAAACAGTTTCATATAATGAAGATAACTGATAAGCTATTATTGAAAGTATTAAGTTTACAATAGAGGATTTCATTTTTTCTAAAATCTAAACATTAAGCAAACGGGAAACCAACGAAAAACTTATTTTTTAACCAAATGGAACAACAAAGACAAATATGGATGCCTGAACTTTTTAGTAAATTTTTGTATGACACAATTCTATGACGAGCTAATCGGTATACACAACCTTGTCATATGAAGCGTAGTTTATTGAAAATTTACATATAAAAAGACAGATAAATAGAGATAAAGGATCTAAATAAGTAAGTGAAAAGTGAGGAATCAATAATAGGCTTGGATTTTTTAGAAAGAAAGAGAGAAGGGCAACCCATACTACTAAGGTGTACGTATAGAAGTATACGGACAACAACAAAATTGATTCTGCTGAGTGTAAACAAAAACGCGGTACAGATTTCATCTCCTATAGAATCAAAAGAAGGAAAAGAGATGAAAGAATTAAAAAATATTATGGAAAACATGATGCTAGAAATAAAAGGAATTAGAGAGGATCAACGAAAATATCAAAAGTAGATACAAGAACTGTGAGAAGAAAATAAAACTCTGAAGGTAGAAAGAAAACTTGAAAAAATGGAGAAAGACCTAACGTAGACCAAGTATAGTAAAAAAAGACAAAACTTTTAGGGAGTTAATTTAGAAGCGGAAGTCGATTAGTTTATCATAGAAAAGAAAGGAGTACAAACAAAAATAAAACAAGCATATTATTTAAGGTAGGAAAAAAAACAAATCCCTATAGTTGTTGTAAAGACTAATAATTGGAAAGAGAATATTAAAAGGATCTAATGTATTTATAGACAATAATATGACAAGGGAGAAACGAAGGATTCAAAAGAAATGTATTTGTTTTTCAGTTCAATAAAATTATTATTATTATTACCCGAGGAAAAAAGCATACACAGAAAGAAAAATGGGGAAAGATGTTAGAGTAGGACACCAGCAAATTAGCATTGATGGAAAAATCTGGAAATGGAATTACAAAGTGGAAAAAATTGAACTCATGTAAAAAAACTAACCAAAAATAAAAATGTGATGAAAAAAGGAATAAACGACCAAGCTATGATTAGGATTAAAGAATACGGAACCTCCGAAATGTAAACACAATGTGTAAAATAATAAACAAAGAAAATTGTATATTTTGGAAGATATGAGTATGGAATACGAGAAGTATTACAAGAAAAAAAGAAGAAATTGTTTAGGAATTTGAAAGAGAAGAGCTTGATGTACTGATATTGTCAGAAACAAAAAAAGGAAATGGTGAGATGAAATTACGTAATCAACATCTGCTAATATATAAAGATGTTCCGACTAAACAAAGAGTCTCCGAAGGAGTAGGAATAATTATTAATAAAAAATGGTTAACTAATGTAGTGACTTGGGAAGGAAAGTGTGAAAGAATAGCGAAACTTAAACAAGAAGCTAAAAATGAAATAATAAACAGTTATAGCGGTTTTGTGAGCCGAACGGAAACGCACAGAAAAAAGGAAAAGATCAATTTTGGGAATAATTAGAGGAGGTTATAGAAACATGTAAAGGAAGAATTTTTATAGCAGGAGATTTCAATGTACGAATATGAGTTCGAAAAATGACAACGGAAACGGTAATTAGAAAATATGGCGAAAAACAAGAAACCAAAACGGCTAAAATTTAATAAAATGTTGTACTGTTAATGATTTCATTATAAGTAACAGATTTTTTGACCATAAAGACAATCACAAGATTAATACAAAGAGAACACATTTAACAGCAAAAATTAATAGCGATCATTTACTATTGGTAAATTAAAAAATCAAATAAGCAAGAAAAACATATACAAATTAAAAAACTTACAACGTCGGAGGCAATTAAAACTTACAAACTACAAGAAAAAGAAGTAGCAAAAATGTATCAAGAAAAAATAAAGAATGGAATTCCAAAAGAAGGATTGACAACAAAAACTGTGATGAACATTGGCTAAAATTAAAAGAAATGCAGCAAAAAGGGCATAAGGAACAAATAAAACACGCACCAATCAAAAACAGACTGCATGGTGGTTTGCGGAAAAATTAGAACAAGTTAAGTTAAGAAACAGATGTGGCAAAGTTATTTAAGATCAAAACGCAAGAAAAATACGAACTAAACAAAAAGTAAACAACCAAGTTAAAATAATGATAAAAGATGCAAAACAAAAATTGTGGCAGAAATTCGGCCTGAAACTAGTAAGTACAGGAAAAGAAAATCAAAAATTGTTTTTTAAAATACTTAAAAGTTTAAAAATAACAAAAATAAAATCTAAACAAGCGGTGCAGGTATAATGCTGGAAATGAATTCTGTAAATTATAGGGGAATCATAGTTTCATTCAATGAGGAACTGATGAGCTTGTAAGGATTACATTGGCAATAGAGGATTTAAACTTTTCTAAAATCTAAAGAACATAACAAACGGGAAACCAACAGCATATTTTTTATTTTGCAATTATTTGTTAATAATCTGTTAGAAAAAGAAGTAGGTATGTATTTGTTTATCAATTTGATATAAATAATTCAAACAGAATATGTTTAGTAATAACATTCTTATAAAAGTCCATAACACAACACAGAATTCTATATTTCGTCAGTGTAATAGTAATTAAACAATAAATCTCTAAACTAGTGGTGTAATGCAGGAAATAAATTCTATTGTAATTTCGGGGAAAAACAATTTCAGATAATGAGGATAACTGATAAGTTATTATTGAAAGTATTAAGTTTACAATAGGGTAATTTAATTTATTTCAAAATCTAAACATTAAGCAACTTTTATTATTTTTTACCAAATTAAACAACAAAGACAAATACGAGATACCTGTTCGGTGATATAAACCAGGAGCGTGCATCTAAAAGTTGATGTTCACAGTAACCATAATCGATTTTTTCAAAAAAGTAGATATGTTTTTGATTATCAAATAAGATGCATATTGATGTTACGTTTTTTTATTATAAAAATTATACTTTTAGATGTCATTTCTGTGACGCATAACTTATTCATTTAAGTAATCCTGGCTGGTAGGTATTTACCAACCACCTGCTGTTAAACAGCAGCGATACTCGTAAGCCTGCTTTACAATATAAAAACTTTATTTTAAAGAGACCGTCGTGTCCCATTTTTGATTTCTTGAGTGTACATATCATGACATAATAATAAATATTTGGAAAATGGACGTTGAAAGCTCTTAGTCAGATAATGTAAGGTAGTGTTTTACTTAATCTTACTTGTTTTGAAGTTATTATATTTTTTGTTTTCCAATCACGTAAAATCTGTTTACTATCAGAAGCGGAAGTATAATTAAAAAATAGAAAGAAATATCGAGAGATTCATTTAAAATAACCTAACTTTTACATGGTACCTATTTCAGGGACACCGCACCGTGTACAATCCAATACATTATTTGTTGTTTTGGTGCTACATGATAGTTCATTGGTAGTGCTCAAAAATTTACGAAAAACACCAGGGAGTAGAAAAATTAGAAATTTGTACCTATAATTATTTTATTTTTCATGTTTCAACGGTTTAACTTTAACGGTTATTCATATAGGATTAAAATTTTACTGTGAATGTACATGCTAGAAGAAAAGTTTCAGACCAAACTTTGATGATTAAAAAAGCTGCTTTTAACAATACACATTTTACTTTGATATACAGGGTAGATCTAAAGTATATATATTTTAAAAAATACCCTGTATTGGATTTAAAATATAGATTTCTCATTTCATTAGAAATCAATAATGTCTCAAACATTTTTTTTCTCATTTCAATAATATTTGGGAAAATCCCAAAAAATAAATTGCGACGTGTTTGTTTGTTCTACATTTTGTGTTAATCTCAAACAGCGAACTTTTTTCAGTTTACAATGCCTTTTCTGTGTAAATATTGTCAATTGTCGTGCTATTTTCAATTAATATACATAATTACAAAGGCTTAATCGCTTTATATAATTTAAACAATCAATTTTCATTCTTTACCTTATTCCAAACCAAAACCAAGTTCCACAATGAACTGAAACTGACACTTTTACGAGCATTCCAAGTTTTTTATTCTACATCTAGTTTCATATCTTTCCTTTCTGATTTTCTTATACTTTAACCACACCTTTATGAATAGATAATAAATTATATTGAACGTGAATCTTAAAAAATTGTAAAATCTAGAACGCCATTGAACATCTTTTTTCAATATTTAATTGTATCTAGAACGGAGATCTAAAGAACAATATAGGTACTTAAATATTTATAAACCTCGAATAGACGTCAAAGTTATTGTTCTCTCCTCAGTCTTCATTTGTAAAATGTGTCTTAATTCGTGGCGCTTATTTACTCTTGAAACGGAAACAGATTAAATTCGCACGACTTGGATGGCAATTTTCATAAATCTATTAAAAGCAACGAGACGGTAATGCAAAATCGGACACTCAATTTTTGAAACTAAGAAATATTTGAATGTTTCCGCTTATGAAACGCGTTGTTTACTTTGAAATTAAATAAACTTCGTTAACATCGTATTTTTTATTAATAGAAGTTATAATAAAAATCTGTATCAAAACTAATTTCGTTAGTTTCACAAATCATTTCCTATATGCATCTAGTTTTATTAGTAATTCACTCCGAGTCGTAAATTCTTTAGAATTTTATAACCCCGTGTTGAGAAAAAGCGTTGCCATTTTCATTTCCTTTTGTTGAAGAAAAAACCAAATGTCGGTCAGTCGTCATTTTAAATAAATTGCCGGCATATAAATAGACACCCAACAAACGGCAAGTAATAAGTAAGAGTAATTTAGATTTAGTTAGCTAATTAGTACGAATGTCATCTTAAATCTGCAAAACATATTTCAAACATATGTGAAAATGCCTCTTAAATTGTTTTTGATTCGGTTTATTTATAAATTCTCTTTAATTAAAGCGCTTTGTAAATTTATTGCTCAAAAGCGATAACTTCTACATTTTAATTGGAATTGCACCTTTTTTTAATAAAAAGTTAACGTATTGAGTGTCGTAAGAAATTAACGATGTCAAAGGACGACATTCTCTACAGTCAAAACAACTTTAACAAAAACTAATTGTACAAAATGAAAGAATATGAAGATGAGATCTAACAATTTGAGCTTAATGCCAAAAAAATTCACTTTGTTCAGAAATTTAATTATTTGTGATAACGCGAATAGAAATGTTCTCGAGAGCGTTGTAAATTGACTATAATCATATTATCATTATGAAAAAATAATGCCAAATTAAATTAAGCTGCGACTAAAATAGAACTGTTATTTTCTGCTTCGTTTTTCTGTTCTATTTTTATTTCATATATTAACTAACCTTAAACTAAATTAAAATTGCCCATTTTCAGTGCATACATTTTTACACATAATTTTATTCAATGAACACGAAATATTCGTGTACTTAATAATTGCAAAACGAAATCATTTATAATCCTAATAATATTATTGCTAATAAATAAATTATTAAAGGTGAGAAAAATCTCCTTCCTTATTAATATAGTCTACTGATAGAAAGGAGACTCAACAAAATGTAAGCTAATGCTTATGATCATGAACCAAACCTAATTTGTATTCAACACATAACACAATTACAACCAGGGATAATAATTACAAAAAGGAACGATGAAATAACTAACAGATGATGACATTAATATAAATTAATTCACTATCATTTTAAGGCGCAAAGCATTTTTTAAATTTTCCAACGATCACCTGATAAGACAATCATTTATAGAAGCCCTGTACTTGTACACAGAAGCACTTACTCAAAATCAAATCAAACCAATGTCATCAAAAATTTACTTTATATATACTGCGTGTCCCGGAAAATCTGAAGCATTCTGTTTAACATAAGGAACTTGAAAAGTCTGATTTATACTATGTCCCCAATGTGTATATTTTTACTACCAGAACATTTAACAATGGGTACTAGAAAATGTTTTGTGTAATAATTTCTAAAACATATTAAAAATATTTCAAAAAATATTTAATAACATTTCGTAACGTACGAGGGTTCAAATCTAGTCCTTTTTCTTTTTTAAATTGTATTATTATTTTAAAAGAATATAAACGCTAAATTAACGTAAGTAATGCATGCGTAATGACTAATGCGCATCCGCAGAAGAAACTTGCGTAGTTTAAGCGTTTACCGTATTTGTTTTTACTATATCCAAAAACTACCTATTATTAAACTAAAATATTTCATAATATAAATATTTCAATAAATTCATCCCTTCCATCCTCTTCGTTCCTTCACCTTTTTCCTTATTTTCTTTCTTCCTTTAGTCTTCACACTCCTCTCTCATATGCATAATATTTTCCTATTCTTTCTCACATAATCAACATTTCGTCCACCTGCCAATATTTATTTTCATTTTTTCATTTCCTACTCTAAACCTTGGTATCATCTTTTTATATTTTTTGCTCCCTCCGCCTCCTTAATATGCATCTTCTATTATTATTTCGTTGTATCTTCTGTTGTGCTTTCTTTCTTTAATTTTTGTTCTCCTCTCCTGCTTCTGATTATCTCTACCTCTTTCTGTTATTTCTTCCATCATACTCCATCCTCTATCTTTTCTCCTTTCAACCTCTTCTATTGCATATCCTCTCCTTTTATAATATAGCCTCCTATTTTCCTGTCTTGTCTTCTAACTTTGTATTTATTATTCGTTTCAAAATGTATATATTATCTATTGTTCTCATTGTTTTTAAATCTACTTGCCAATCTTTCTCTAAATCTTTTTCGTCATCTCTTTTCCATTCTTTTGTGAATTATAGTTGCATATACTTTATAACCTATGTATCCCACACTCACCCCCTTTAATTCCCCACTACCCTCCGGTCTCCTCATTTATATATTAGACTTTTTATTGCCTCTCTCCAATCACTTAAAAATTCTTCTCCTCTCCAACCTTTATTTAATATCTCACCAATTTTTTTTTATTTTTTCCCGTAAATGTAACCATTGTTTTCTCGGTATTTCATCACCTCTCGTAGGTTTCCTTTACTTTATTTTATTTATTGCTTCATTTACCTCTTTTATTTTTATATCATCTCCTTTTTACATTTGTTTTACCTTTACTATTTTCTTCTCTTTATCTCTATTTAGTATACTTCTATTTTTACCCCTCTGTTCTTTTCTCCTTTAGTATTTTCCATATTTTTCCCACATTTTCTATTTCTTTTATGCACTTTTCCATTTCCTCCTTATATTTCTTCTATTTTCCTTACATTTTTGTTCTAATTTTTTTATGTATTCCCAGTCTATTTTTCTTTTCCTCCACATTTGCACAGATCTTTTGTCTATTTTTTCAATGCTCTACAAGTCTACATTCACACCCCATCATGTATTTTTTCTCTTTAGGCCATC
Source organism: Abscondita cerata (assembly GCA_030710515.1). Taxonomy (NCBI): domain Eukaryota; kingdom Metazoa; phylum Arthropoda; class Insecta; order Coleoptera; family Lampyridae; genus Abscondita; species Abscondita cerata. The sequence goes on along the minus strand of JALBCR010001500.1, from coordinate 23,142 downwards.
GTTTTTTACATGATACTTCCTTCTTCTTTACTTTATCTTCCATTTTGTCTATCATTTTATGCCTCTTCTTCTACTCCTTTTTCTACACATTTAGTTTCTTCCATTTCTTCCTTATACAGTGACCGGCAAAGAGTTTGCCTCAAATGGGAAAAAATTTTTGTAATTGAGATATCAGAAAATTTCTTTTGGGAAATGAATTCAACTTATCAAATGACAAAAGCACTTTGACAAATGTCATGTGACCACTGTCATAGCGGCAAATTAAAAAATAACCCTTAAATATGTAAAAAGTGAGGTTAGATGACAAGATATTGAAAAATGCCTAAAAGAAAAGTTGTTCAAAATTAGATTATAAGTCTTTCATAATGTGCAAATTTTCAAAAGAAAATAACCACATTTCAAAATATCAGTTTTCCGGCATTTTTCCGGAAACATTGAAAAAATAAAATTTTTTGCGTTTGATTTGCATAAAACACAATAAAACCAACAAATAAACATCACAATCCAGTAATTTTTATTTTTAGTCTACCAATGGACGGTAAAGAACAAAAACATTGATTTTTTAGGACGGATTTTGTTTCAAACTCTTTGCCGGTCACTGTATATTTTTTATATTTTCTACTGCCTCTCCTTTTTCTGTCATTGGGTCCCATCTTACAATTCCTTCTTTTTTGTTTTATTATTCCTTTTAATCTTTCCCTCTCCCTCTTTTCTTACCCATGTCAAAAATACCCCCTTTCGCTCTTCCTTTTTTTGTGTTCTTTCTGCAAATTGTACTTTCTATACGTTGCTTTTTTTAACATCTGCGTCCATTCTTCCCAGTCCTTCTTTTCCAACGATGTTTCTATCAATCCTACCATGTCAAATATTTTATATACCTCCAAAACTACCCCCTTTGTTTTTTATCCTCGCAATATTTCAAAACAGTTATTTCATTTTCCCTTCCCTCCCACGTATCTCCTCTTTCTTCACTTTCTCTTCCCGCGACGCCCTTTCATTGTGCTACATTCCCTTCTTGGATGTCCATTTTTCCTTACCTCCCAATATTTTCTAATTTGTTTGTGATCCATTTCTTTAATTTTCCCCACTTTCTTTGCTTCCCTTCTACCCACATTTTCATGTACCCTACCTGCACATTTTTCCCCTCCTTTCCAAATTTTTTCCTCCATCCTTATTCTCCCTTGTATATCTCTTTCTTTCTTTATCACATCATCATTTATATAAATTTTGTCCCAAACAGTTTTCTCTTTTTCTTTCAAAATTCCTAATTATTCTTCCACACTTCCCACTTTTACTATTATTACTCCTTTCTTTATTTCTGTAGCATCCTCTAACTTTTTTCCATTCCCATTTTATTTTTTCATCATTTCTTCTACTTGTCTCCAATACTTCCGATTTCCTCAGTTTACTTCTAATTGTTTTATTACCAAGTTACTTCTTTTCTCCCTTTCCATGTTGTCAATTCTTCTCTCTAAATTATCTCTCCTTTCCTCCACTCCCTTAAATATGTTTTTCAAATTTTTATTCATTTTTATAATTTCTGACCTTATTTGCATAATGTCTTCATTCGTTTTTTCCTGACTGACTTGCTTTTATCGAGCACTTACTCCAACCCATTTCATGAGTAAATGCTCCTATTATTATTATTTTAATTATACAAGAGTGAGTTCTTACTTGTAAAATTTAAGTAAAAACAATCTACTCTGCTCTACTCTAACAATTCCCCAGTCCAGTGGCTCTAATACTTTTTCATAGAAACCCAATTTTTTTGTTAAACAAGCAACATTTGCATAAAGCAATATTGAATAAATTGTTTTGTTTTATCATAGCCCATTGTCTATTAAAATAGTTACACTTTAACAGCCACCCTGTATGTGCGACACATTGTCGGTCACTTATAAGCGCTGACGTTGAGAAGGTTTTTGTTACGTGAGTTTTTTAAATTTTTGATGTTTAAAGAAAATCAATACGGGATGAAACCTGTTTTTAAAAGTTAATGATACAATTAGAAAGAAGGTAGGTTCTAATTGTTCAGAGGGATTTAACTATTTAGTATTCCTTGCTGTTGATGTGGGTTCCATTTCTTATTATGGACAACGTCACCAAACGCTAAAACCAAGCCTTCCTGCTTTTGAACATCGATGGTCTAGTGGGAATTAAGATTGGAACACAAATGCAATATTACGTGGATTAAAAATTCCGACACCGCTAATATAAGCTTCTTGCGTCCAAATGACTTTTTTGACGAAAAATTAGTCGTGCTTAGTTTTCTGAAGGTACCAGTTACAGAATTGAAAGCGTTGTTCAGGATGTGTTTGTTTGTTTCATTTTATAACTTGAAATGTATTTTTCTTTAAAACAGATAACGCTTACTGTCTTCATATACCAGATCCTATTTGACTCTAACGGCTGGAAATCGAAAATTTGCAACCGCCATTCCAATAACACGATTTTTGTTTTTTAATGTCCCAAAAGTATTAAGATTGTCTTTCAGTCTTGAAAAAATAGATTTCTTGGGTGGTAGTATAACGATTAAATGCAAAACAAATCTTCCATCTGTTTATGCCTTAGTCAACTATGAGTTGTATATAAATAAACTAAACTTATTGTCATAACTCAAATTTAAAAGGATTTTTACAAAAATCTCTACGCGAATCTGGTTTTCTCAAAAAGAATTGTTTTTGAATATTTTCATAAATAAGCAAGATATTAAAAAAAATGAAATAGATAAAGTAGTAGTCATCTCTTATAGTTACTGAGATTCTCTATTAAAACATCGAAATCTGGTCACATTGTAATTTGGTTGGTATTTTTCCCTAGTAGAATAATTACTAAGTCTTTATTATGCATATTTAGATTACGTTGAATTTTGTTCACAAGGAAAAATTGTTTTTCATTTTGTATTGTACTTAATATTTCTTCAATTTCCTTATCTTGTATCGTTGCAAGCCACCATCATTTCATGGAATTCACTTTGATGTGGTTGGAAATTTCATCATTTAGTGAGTTATATGGACAAAACATGCACAAGTGGGATTATAAGAGTGCCATTTATTGACGTTTTTAGTCAGTCGACGATGGGCTCACGTCTATTTTATTTGGGCGTAACACACGTACTACGTCGTCCGTTCCGCCACAACAACTTCTGGTTCATCTCAGCTAGCCCGTGTTCACAGTCAGCCGAGACCTCCAGGTATTTATGTTTTTATTTAAGTAAATATGAGAAAACAGAACCGAATCTAAAAAGGGCTTTGGACCTCATTATGTAAATATTATAAACTGTCGCAAAGTGTTTTCGTATTTACATGCATATTAACTTTCAGTGCACTTTTAATTCATTGTGCGTTTATTTAACTTATTAATACCAGACGCGCAATGTTAAAGATTTTGCATTCTCAGATTATTTGGATTTAATTTTGTATGAGCGTAACACAGATAATATTTAATTAGAGAAGTTGTTATATTAATGAAAATTAGCGATCACGTAATCAATTTAATTTTTCACTATTTCGGTAAAGTTAATACCGTACAAACTTTGTTAATTTTGGTAAATTTATGACTTGGTTTAAAAGCAATAAATCTTTGTAGATTTTTCTTTATAACAAACTTTATTTTATTCATATTTTATTTCATTATTGTTTGTTGTGACTTTTATCAGATTTGTGACATAACTTACTTAAGGTAAGTACCCTCTGGACAGGCTATCAGTGAACTAGGTCTGAAGCTTCTAATGCAACCATTTACTACAACCTTATCATTTTACGAAGGCAAATCATCTCGCGACCCCCCTACTCACTGAGCTACGGTGCAACCCCTATTTATGTTACGTTTTTAATTCAAAATTGTCGTTAATCTCTTTTTGCATGTATTAACATTTAGTATTGTCTTTTTTATATAATTTACGGTGTGTAATTAATCTTAATAATCATTAGTATACTAAAAAATTAAATTAATTAAATAAATTCATAAATTTTTAGCGTGTAAGCCAATTTCTCAGCACAACATAGAATAATTTGCAATTAAGTGACTTAAAAATCTCTCGTTTTTATGTTAATATGTCACTTTAATTATATAGCCGTTAACAACAAATTTTCAACTGCTTAACTTAAATCTTTAGAACACTTCAAACTTTATCAATTACTTTTGAATAGTCACTATACCAAAAAACAATTCATTGTCTATCAATATGTTTATGTATGCAATTTAAAAGAATTAAGGCGTGGTGCAAGAAGTTGAACTTCTTGGTAAGAATTTGGAGAAAAAAATGAGAGTAAAACCCATAAATTTTTTTAAGAAAGCAGCATAACTTTACGTAACGACAGACGCAAGATTAACGTTCATTTACATAATATGTTATGATCTTTATTTTTTATACTTTCAAAGAATTCATCATTTACGTAATGATTAAATATAAAAAATGACCAAAAAATTGATGTCGACCCAAATCGTTCATTCTGCAGTCCACTTAAATTGCACGCAAACAACAATTCCATCGATAAAATGTATTTCTTAAATACCGATTATTGATAAATTAATCATTGCGTAGAAGATACGAATCTAAATTGTAAAATCAGTATGTGTGACTTAATTTTGATGACACAAAATCGGCTATTTAGCATTGTTTATGTATAAATAAATATAACAACATTGATGTTATCTGATCAATCTTCCCCTAATATAAACAGAAAACTAAAATGTACAAATACGATGTAGGGTTTCGTTGAACTAATATTAAATCAAATTTCTAGATTCCCTAAAAAGTATTTTTGAAAACTTATTTTAATTATATTGTCAAAAATCTATAAAAGTTTTTACTAAGACAAGTTTGTGCGAGATATTTAATAGGTACAAAATATTTATTTCAGAACATAACTTTTATATTTATTATCGTCTTTAAAATGAAAATAATAATCTCAAGATAAACAAGTAAACGAAACTATTTGAAAATAAGAAAACAAAGATCATAAATATGTAAATAAAATGAATGTTATTTGACTACACCATAGTTTGAGTTATATTTACTAACAAATGTAATAAAAATATAAGAAAGTAACATCAGAACCTATAAAGAAACATTTATACGACTCAAATTTCAATAAAAAATATTGGGCTGCTAAAGATGTTACAATTATTCAAAAAAATAATAAACACCTTACCTGAAGAATAGTTGATGGAACTGCGTCGCAAATGATGTAAAAAGACAACCAAGTGCAGTAATAAGCCCACCCATAACTGCAGTAACGCGTGTGGATTTTCGACGACAAAACGCAATTGTAACCGGCGATATTAATAACGCCACCCCAGTAGACATCGCACCCAACCATCCTGTAACAATAAAAATATTTAATTTTCTATTTACCACTGCAAACACACTTTTTTGTAAATTTATATCAATAAAGCAATTTGGAATAATTAATGACCACATCCCACCATTAGGGTGAGCATAAATTTTATCAATAAAAATGTCTTTCCATTGTGTCCGTAAAAAGGATTCGTTGCGGAAACGCGTTTCGTGTTTTTAGTTCACGACTTTTAAACGTCGAATAGAGATATCCAAAAATTAATCTTTTTTTTTAGTACCTGCAGGTTGATTAACCGTAGTTTGAAACTTTTTTGGTGTTTCTACGCTGAGCATTCCAAAAGAAAGCAGCAGTCCGTGTCCCAGTATGTGTACGAAAACACCGGTCAAGAGTACGATCCATCCCCAACCACCTTCGGGATAATAATGTTGTTTGAGGGTCAAAAGTTGACGCAAATCCGCCACCAAACGCGCAGCACGACTTGCAGGAGCTTCGTCCACCCCCGAATTCTAAAAATTTGTCACCGGTAATTCTTTGTTTCGTTTCTTTTTTGAAAGAAATCTGTTTCTGTACTTGCATGAAATAGACTAATCGTTTTAAAAATCGAATATAAAAATCTTAAGAAATGATTGAAAATGTTTAATCACACTCGATCCTCCTCGAGTAAATATTTACGTATTGTGTTCCGAACAAATTGAATGCAAATATCTCTTTTGTAATCCATTACGACGACAATTCTTTTTATTTTATTGTTAAATGCTGTTATTTAGAGCACAGAATCAGATATCAATCTCGCAAATGTACCCCGCAATAGCTGCCCAAACCGGAGTCGTGGTGTGACAAGTGAGGAAGAGATCGTGACCTGGAGAGCATGTTCCGGCGAGGTCGCTCATCGCTGGAGAGTTCTTCGTCGGTCGTTGCCATTCCTTTCAAATATACCGATGTTGCTTCGAATTATCATCTCTACATTTCATGTAAGTGATGTCGCGAATTTAAATTTTAGTTACACTTTTACAGATCGCGTTTTTATTAACTGAAAAAAAGAAATTCGAAATATTTTCTTCAATTGCGATTCATTATTAATTTCTGAATTTGCGCTACCAGTGTTTATGTTTTAGAAAAACATGCACCAACAGAATTGTAAATAACAAAAAATGTAGCTCTATTAAAATATGCTATTATAAAAAATATCTGAGAATTTTAACTTAAAAAACAGAAATTGCAGAGTATACCTAAACCACGTGTTTTATTAGAAAACAGTACAAAAAGCAAATTTTTGAATTTGGTTTGCTAAATAATGAAAGAGCGATAAATGATTACACTTAAACTAATATTTGTATTAAAATTTATCATTGCATTACATTCACAATTAGAATAATAAGAAACAACGCGGTGGTCATAGGAAAAAATCTAAATGCGATAATTATTAGAAAAAAATTCGTGGTTGTTCAACCCGATTGATTACTTTTATTTTGTCGTTGATCATTAACTACTTCAAAAATGTGGTTAATCTACGCCTAGACAACCTAATCAAATTTTTATACACGTAGTGTACATACCTTACTAAGTTTTTGTGAATAGAAAAAACCAAAAAAGCATTCAAAATATTATTAGAAAAAGAGAAAAATCAGCAAAAAAGGTAATTAAATCAAGTCAAAACAAGTTTACAATTTATTAAATTAATAGCGAAAATGGGCAAACCTGTTCGGTTCGGAGATTGACTTCAAAGTTATACTAACGGAAAATAATTAAATATATAAATGTATCTTAATTTTATAAAAAGAAGCCAATTATATAGTAAACTAAAAAAAAAAAAAAGATACTCTAATGTCCGTATCAATTAGTTTCAGTTTGTTGCATACTTCTATAAATTATACTTACTCGAGTTTCGAACAGAAAAGAACCAATAAATCAATTTTAATGAAAAAATTTAAATTGTTAATTAAATACATAATTTATTTTATTTATATTTCATATGGCAAAATTGAAGAGCGTTGACAAATATTATAGATTCAACAGTAATTTAATGTCAACATATGAGTTTTAAAATACGTCTCCACCATTACCTACCCCTAAAATTAAAAATTACCATATTTATATGGCCGACGCAAAAGTAATGAAAATTATTTGTATTCATGTATTCAAAAATCGTTTTCCTTCATAATTTTGTTAAAAAAAGCGTTGATTGAGAAAGTTTTTCAAATGAATGTTGAAGGTGTTGAAAATTAATATTTCAGTACCATTCCCAATAGATTTTTTTTCTTTAGATGACTTGCATCGTACGGAGCGGCCGAAACTTCTGCAATAGACAGTGGAGGAGTTGTTAATGAGTAAAATCCTGAGAACACGCTTTTATTGAAGCTATAACTAAGTTAGAGTTCTATATAAATACACACACCGAGAAATTTAAAAGAAAATATTTTATATATAATTTATTTAGTTATTTTATTATTTTACATTCTATACCTAGATTGTTTTGAATTGCTTTGAATTGACCTGCCAATAATACTTACTACTTAACACTGACTGATATTGCCAGAGCCGTAGTAACGATCTAACATAGTCGAACGTACAGAGAAGTTGTTTGGATGTTGGGTAAATCGCAGTCAATCATTCATCGTAGTGTAAATTGTTGCAGACAAACTGGAGAGTATGTTAGAAGAAGGGTCCAAGGCAGAAAACGCTCAACCACGGCTGCAGTTGATCGCTTTTTTAATGTTGCAAACAGGTCTCAAGTTCATTGTGCAATAAAAGCCCAAGCGCAACTAAGATTTGCTGGAGAACATCAAACATAAAAATTGGGGTGATAACTAGTTTTCTTCAAAGACGAGAACCTATCGACAGTAGGAATGATTGTATCAGCACCAAGAAAAACAAAATACACCATTTAATTTTGCTACTATTGCATCTGTTGATGGAGGTTTAATTATGGTATGTGGCGGCATATGTTTGGGGACACGAACAGAGTTAGTGGTAAATGATGGTGAAGACATTAACTTGCGATATGTATCAGAGATAACTCAAAGACCAAGCGGAACATTTTGCCTCATATTTCCGAAACAAATTAATTTTAATGCATTCCAATGCACACCCACGCGTCGATCTGAAGTATAGGACGGAAAATGACTACAGTTGTAAGAGCACGTAGGAGAATTGTCCTCTATTTAAAATAAAAGTAAAAGAAAAAATGCAGGTATTGAAAATGGTCTTTTGACTTATTTCCTTTTTCAGCATATTGTTGTTGTTACAAATTTTATAATATACATTCAAACTTCTTGCTAAGAGTTATCTGAGAAATATTAAATCTGTGTACTGTAGACAAAATAATTAGATTTTATATCTTGTTCCTTTAAATAAGTCAGTGTGTAAGAGAAAAAAAAAAGAGTGAAATTTCTAATAAGATAATGTTACATAAAAATATATACATAGAAATGTTTTTTTCTCAAATTCATTAATCTCAATCAGCAAAGGGCCAGAAATGGAAATTGCTCATCCGAATTTAACAATTTTTCTGCCAATTATTTTAAAGGTAATTTTATGGTCAATAAATTATTTTTGATTTATAATTATGCAAAAGATGCAAAATGATAATGAAAATAAAAACAACGGAAACATTTTTTTTGTTATCATCTACCTATTGTTTTAAATATTTTTTATTCATGTGAAAAATTTGATGCTATGTGAAAATACAGTGAAACCTGGTTAATTGGGATCTCAAGGGACCAGAATTTTTACCATTTATTGAGGGTTTCCATTAATCCAGTTTTTCAATTAGGCAGGTTTAAAATTATAGTTGTTTATTTACAGAAATTCTCGCTTATAGAGGTCGAAATATACCTTTATTCCATTTTAGAGAGGTTGGAAATGTTAATAAAAATGCGTATTTTTTGGTGTTATGAATTTAATATAGGTATGAATGTATGTAATACATACATACATTGTATATATGTACATAGAAAAAAACAATACAATACGGTAAAGTTTAAGACTTAAAGTAATCGGTGACTTTTGTTTGTACTTGATTGCTAGTTGCTGAAACCTGTTTCTCGATCAAAAACGTTTCAAAACCTGTCGCAACCTGATTAATTTGTCTCACTTATATAGGGAGTTGAGCTACAAAGTCCCAATTGTAGAGGTAAACATTGAGAAAATCCTAGAATTCAAATCCAAAGGTATTTGAATAAAAAAGTACCGGGACCTCATTGCAACTCTCAATAATAGAGGTTTCTCACTTATCCAGGTCCCAATTAACCAGGTTTCACTGTATAAGTACACAAAATGCGACGATTTGTCAAACATAGCCCTTCATATTCTTTGATCCTATTTTTTAATTGAAACTTAGATGAATGAACAACAAAACAAATTGTTTTTGGCCGCCTGACGTGTAAACGTCAAATTAACATTGAAACTACAAACCCTGAAACGTCATGATTACGTATAGTGCATGCACAGCGAGCGTAAAAATTACCTAAATCGTCGACCCTTAAGGTACATTTGTCAATAAAAAGAAATCTTTTTCAGAACAAAAATATGTTTACTAAATCAACAATTACACAGCTTTTTTTACTGTTAAATGTTAAAAAATAATGTGATTTGGAATATTTTTAGTTTCATGTAAATGATTAGTGCCATCTTATGTATTGTGAATTCCAGTTCACTTCACGACCGATATTGACGATTGACAGCAAATATTTTTGTTAATCTTTACCATATAAAAATCGTCGGCCAAAAATTGAATACAAATTTTGTGCGTTCAATTATTTTACAGCGCTGTAAAATTTAATTTTCCGCACACTAATGTAAATAACTATTTTGTACTCATAAGATTACTGATTTCCCGCTTCATTCTCGATGCACGGGAAGTTCCATTTTCCGCACCGCGGTGTTTTTTAGTTTACGAGGTAATAAAGAAATTTTTGTTAGGTTGGTAATAATAATGACAACGCAAAGCCAATTGTGAAGCAATCGGTCCGAACAGTGCTACCAACATAAATTTCTGTGAATTTATTGATTTATGAATTATTACTACAGTTCACTCGTTACAAAAAATAATATACCTAACTTTCGTGAAGAAATTTCCCGAACTCGTTAGGTAAATAATTATTTTGTTCTCGCCGCTTGGGAAATGACATTTGATATAAGTGTGTAGCCAATCAGAAAGCTATTCCTCCCGCACCAGTTCGCGAAAAATTACAAAATACACTGGCATTCATAGACATTGAAATAATAACATCGTAATCCAAATATAATTTTTAGTTGTTAAAAACAATTTCCCAATGTTATTGCTTAATGAAAACAAGAAGTATCCTTCAAAAATCTACACAAAGTTATTACAAATTTATAGTCCTATCTATCCATTATGTAAACGACTACAACTAAAAACGTCAACTCATAGCACTCTATACATTGTATCCCACGCTAACTATATTGAAATTTGACATTAATGTAAAATAGTTGGTAATATTTATTAACGGTATGTTTGGTCGATACAAAAAATATTGCACAAACCTCTTGCGGGAAGATTATTTTAGCATTCGCTCTACCTACGTTCATGTACGAAAAAGTTCTTTCTGGACTTGATTCGAAAATAAGTATTCTAGATACGGGAACTGTTTGAATTTTTTGCGATATATAACTGAGGAATGTTATAGAGGGATAAGCAATGTTATAAATAAAAATTAAAGTACTTGTTTTCAATACAAAATTTGAGAAATGGAATCTTTTTTGAAATTGAGTTTGTTAAATTTGTAGATGCAAAATTCGGAAAACATTTGACCGATTTGACTAATATTATTTGATTTTTAGCTAAATCAAACTTTTAAAGAAAAAAAATGTGGACGCACATTTTGTTGATGTTCTCCATATTAACAATTAAAAAATCTTGCTTTTGATACATAAGTTTATTTTACATAGATATGGAAAGTGTTTGAAAAATGGTTGTGATATATTAATCGATGAATATTGTAGGGTGATAAACAATCTACTGCAAAAAAATTAAGACACATTACGTAGGTATTTTGTTAGTCAATCGATTTTTAACTGAAAATTCTACTCACATTTTCTCTACCAATCAGATTTATAAATTTTGTCATAATGGATTAATCACGGTTGAATTTATCGAAAATTTTCACCCGTTAAAATTTCCACTAAAAATTTCCAAAACTTTGTTCGTGGAATTTTCATGCCAAACACTTGAAAAAATAAAGGACTCATTTTGGGTTTTTTATATAAAAAATGTGTTTCTACATGTGGGATTTGTTTCAAATTGACTTATATTAACTTGTGTCTCAAAATTGGAAAAGTTTTAACTACATTTAAAAATTTTGCAATTTTGAAACACAATACTGAGAGCTCAAATTTTACGAGAATATTATTTTATATATTTGGAAGTGCACCCCATAACAAGAAAATGAACAACAAAAAATACGCCCTAATGTGTACATTATTATTAAAATATAAATTCTAAGAAACTTAAAATTTCGCTGGTTTTTATGATGACTAACTTCACCCAGGTATTCCTTTCCTTTAGTTCTTGTTTATTCAATAAATTTTGTGCTATAATATTTGTGTTTTAAACTCTTTTTACTTGTGCCTGAAGTATTAAGTATATGATATTAAAGCAAATGTATTCAATTAAATTATTTATCATATAAATGTTTAAGAAATTAGCCCAATTTTTAATGAAAGTGCGAGTATTTCGGAGAGGTTCCTTTCCGCGCCCATATCTTTTCGGCACCGAAATGTTTAGGAACCGATACTTTTGGTGCAGATACTGTTAAGAAATCGCGGTAATAAATACATAATCGACTTAAATTGTATTATTAATAATTTTGACATTTGAAGTTAATTGTGTTTTAGCTTAACTAAGTTGTACCATTGATTATAAAGTAACTTTACAATCAATGGTTGTACATTATCGAAACATCAGCGAGCGTTATTTTATAATCAAATTATAAAAAAATTCTAAACTCCGAAAGTGAATTGTATCTTTGTAATCTTACTCAATTTGCTAAGCTTAACCGTCTCATTGCCAAAAGTACCGGCGGCTAAATATTCCCGCGCAAATAAAATAAGGCCACGGCCCGAAAGGGACTGCGCTGTAACATTTCCGTCCAAAGATGCGGGTCCAATAATGCTCGCTTAACTGTCATATTTACACCGGTATACCCTTCTTCGTTAAAGTTCAAAATTCCTTACCAAAACCACTTAGCCGAAATCGAATACACAAACATTTTCTTTGATAGATACTGGAGTTGAACAATTACCACCTTTGACAATTTTTTTTTCATTTAAAACATCAAAATTGGACCCGCTTCTGATGTTATTGCTGATAATCTGATGCTTTCACATAACTTTTTAATAGTTGAAGTTATGTTGAAAAATAAGTGTAACAATATCACTCTTTGCCGCAGGAAGATGTAGATGTAGACCCGTGGGCCAAACACAAAATAAAGATGTTTGGTTATTTTTTAATTATCTTAATCTTAGTTCTTAAGTAATACACTACACTTTATCCCTGATCACAATGTAATATCAACGTACTTGATCAAAATTTAACTAAATATATTGTGTTTATTGAGTTAAAAAAACATTTGAATGTAATTTGACAAGCGTGATCGACGTTTGAAAAGATTTTGAGGTTAAGTTTTTAAAAGTGACTTGTAATTCAACATAATCGGCCAATCAAATTAAATATGTGAGGAAATTAAAAGACATTATCATAAGCTCCACTTATACTGCAAAAAGTCAGTAGATTAATCCCCCAGAGAGTTTTTTTTTTATAAACAGTTTGACATTTTCTAGTTTTGCTATTCACAAATTGTCCTGAGTAATTACACTCACGATTTGTATTTTACCTTTAGTAATTTGACTCGAAAACTATCAACCTAAAAAAAGTTGCACTTTAAAGTTGGATAACGAATATTTAACTTTTGTGATAATTTGGCTGTGTAAAAGAGCCACCAAAATATTTATGTCAAATAGACAAAGAAGAAACCGGTAGTAAGCAACAAGTAACTTCTCTTAGTTTAAAAAGGAATCATTATGCATTAGAGTACAAGTAGCAGAGGACGATTGCTCAAGACCGAAACAAGCCCCATAGCAGGGAGTTTGAAAAATCAACGAGTTTTTATAGTATTTTTTCTATTTTGTCGTTTATACCATTTCGTAAATAAAAAATATATGTTTTAAATCTAGAAAATTATTAAAGTTTATTTCTCTATTCCAGTCATAAACTATGTTCTAGCACGCATTCCACTGTTACAATTATTGGAAGATATAATTGTCGCAATGATAACCGATACTCTAGAATAGAAAAAATAGAAAATTTCCCACAAGATGGTACCAGATTGTACGACAATTCTTGAATGAACATTTTCAAGGCATTGGATTAGTACATGAGGTCCAGTCGAATAGCCACCTACATCACCTGATTTGAACCCCTTGGACATTTTCCTGTGGGGGCGAGTTTGCGCTACACAGCCTGAAACACTCGAAGTGTTAAATGTTAGGAGACAATTTGAAAACAGGCCAGGCTGTATTGTTGTTTGGAAGTTAACGGAGAAAAACAAAATAGAAAAACAATTTTCAGGTTTCATGAATACAGTTGTCTAATAGGATGTCGAGTCTCTCTAGTAGTCATGTCCAATAAAAAAAGTGTTCTTTTATGATAAATTACGTGAGTTTGTAGAAACAAGGACTCACTGTAATTTTATCATGAAAGGTATGAAACAAATCACTCTCAGTTTCTTAAAAAAATAACCTATCGTTAAAGCACTATCATCGTCGTAAACGATCAGATTTTTTTAAAAATTAAGAAGTCTGTTGGTTAAGTTCAAAAATCGGTTACTCCACCAAAATATACTATCAAATATTCTTGAAAAAAGCAATAATAACAAATAAAGCAACCATGTACACCAAAATTACTAAATCCATATCATTGTGCATCGTATTCTAATATATACTGACTTCCAAAAAAATTGCAACACCTAGAAGTTGTTGGACGATTTTAATGAAATTTTCAGAAAACGTCTATTTTCATTAAACAAAGTGATGATTAAAATTTAAAAACAAGAAAACAAAAGCTTAAAAAGTTTTTTCAATAATGAGTTGCTCCTCCACTATTTGTAATGCACTCATCTAGACGGGTTGGCATGCTATCAATCAAGTGATTTATAGCTGCTTGTGGTATATCATCCCAAGCTTCTTGAATCCGTTGCTGAAGATCGTGTAAATTATCTGGAGAGTGCGGTAAATTACCCAGGCGCCTACCATACATATCCCATACATGTTCAATTGGCGACAAATCAGGCGACCGAGCAGGCCATGGGAGGACGGCAATGTTAGATTCTTCCAAAAACCGTGTTGTAGCCCTTGCCGTATGAGGACGCGCATTATATCCTGCTGGAAAATGGGATTTTGCAGCCCCTGAAGATATGGAAGGTTGTAGCACATTAGCGATGTAACCAGCTGCGTTAAGGTTGCCGTCAATAAAGACCAAGGGTGATCTGCTACCATAACATAACTCCTTGAGTGAGGGCTGTGTTGCGTTCCACAAACAATGTTGGATTTTTACGTTCTTCACGCATCCGTCTGACCCTCCTACGACCATCGTGGGCCCACAAACAAAATCGGGACTCGTCACTAAACACAATTTGATGCCATTCTTGCGCCCAATTAACCCTTTCGTTGCTCCACTGTAGTCTGCGTAGACGGTGAAGTGGTGTAAGAGGAAGACATAAAAATGGACGATATGAACGCAACCCATAAGATCTTATCCGGCGATAAACAGATGACATTGACATCCTAAGTCCTGTACCTCTTATCCAATCATTTGCAATTGATTGAGTTGTTGAAAATCTATCTCTTGTGGCCAAAACTCGACGTTCTTCGCAATATATAGTCATTCGAGGACGCGTCCAGATCTACGGCGACGATGTTAAACCCCTTCCTCGGACCATTTGGACCAACACCGATGAAACATTTCGGTTTACACGACGAGCAATTTCTCTTAGCGAAAATGCAGCCTCTCTCATACCAATAATACGGCCACGTTCAAAATCACTTAATTGGACAAAATGTTGATGTTGACGTACTCTCGGTATTGTTTTCAAGTACAGAATGAAATTGTGAAGAAACAACAACAATTTGCAAACTTGACAGTTACTAAATGGTCTAATACTTCAAATTTATTGTTACCATGTGTTGTGGAAACAACATGCAAAAAAACTAAAACTACTGGCTAGATTTTATTCAAATTTTAATCATCACTATGTTTAATGAAATAGACGTTTCCTGAAAATTTCATTAAAATCGTTCTACAACTTCTAGGTGTTGCAATTTTTCTGGAAGTCAGTATAGTTCTAAACGCGTCATGAGTTTTCTTTAGTGAGATTATGCGATGTGGTCGTATACCATAACAGCCACGACACAAATTGTGCTATATGGATTTTTGTGATTGCCATAACGCGTCGTGAGGGATTTCATCAGAGTCAAAACACATTGTAGATGTTTTTTCGCTCAATGGGCGTTTTTGGTCTTTGATTGTAACATATTAATTTGTCATCTCTGATTTGGTGAAAAATTGTTTTTTTATACGCGCGAATGATTTTTGGTTCATAGAGCTCTTGTGAATTGGAATATACTTTAAGTCCCAAATTATTTCTTTTACATTGCAATGCACTTGTGTTTTCCTGTTTATGTTTGCTGGAATATTGTTTTTGTCATTTGATATATTTTTTTTGTTGTTTAAATAGTTGGTGTAGAGAATCGCGTTTTCGTCACGTTCACGCAATAAGAGTTTTTAGGAAATGTTTATTTCAATAGTTTCATACTCAATTTCTTCGAATTTAATCAACATATGTCGCAGTTTGTTTTGCTATTTCAAAGGTTTCTTTGTTTATTCCCAGGAAAACAGCTCGGTGGTTGTCGCCTTTATCAATTAAATTAAAGACTTGTTTTGACTAAGTGAATAACACATGGATTGTACCCACGATCTAATTTCTGAAAAGTCATTTTTGTTTGTTATTTCTGAGAAAATATTAGCGAGTTAATTTTTTGTAATGTTCTTTGTGTAAGAAATGATAAGAGGGGAGACTCCCTTACCTGATGATTGTTAATAGTTTTTAAGTTTAAATTTTAAGCAGACTCTCGACAAGTGACATGTAGCTAATAGACATGTACCGAATAGCGCGGATTAATGTTGTTTTTAATTAAAATTAAAACCGCCTAGGAACCGTAAGTGCCGAAAAGTGTACGTTTACGTGTAACTATCGAGGCGCAAGTGCAATGATGAAATTAAGTGTACCATAAATAAAAAGAACTTCCGTTTCGCGAACCCTTAAGAGAGTATCGTTCGATTTACTTAAATAATCGAAATAAACGTGGGATGAATTGACGTCCTCTTGAGTCAGCGAATTATTAAGAGAATAATGCAATACCGTCAAGAAGCCTTAGATCGAGATGTTCAGATTAGCAAAATGTTTCCGAGTGGATTATTCTTCGAATAATGGATCGAAGAAACTCTCAACTGTTAGTACTCTGCTTATTTACTCCAGAAAACTTCCGGGTGTGAGTTCGCGTTTGGTGAAATAAATTAGACAGCGTTTAGGGTATCTTAAGTATCTTAGGAAAACGAGGCCGCAGACTCGTTTCGTTTATTTACCCACAAATTTGTGATAGTTAAAAATCTATTTCCTCGCCCGGTACCAGGGTAGTTTAGCCATCTTGCATATTTGTTTGTTTTTGTTTGTTAAGCGTCAAAAAACGATGTAGAATTTTAGTTTAATAGAAAACCGGTCGTACTTATTTTATTATTTTATTGCTTCAAGTGTTTATGTTTCTCCCTTTTCTTTGGTGAGCATTTGGCGTCTGGCAATCCCGACTGTGACTCCAATTAAGGACCTTTAGTCTTCGTAAAGGTAAGTGAGAGACAATTCTAAATCCACCCCCTCGCCGATGAGTTAGTTTGAGCATTCGTTGTGCTGCGTACTTGATCTTCAAGTTTCGTGGTGTAACATATTTTTCCAGATGTTTTAGTGTCGAAATTTTGTATCCGTTCCGAAATGTATATTGTTGTAAATCTCTAATACCTCCATCGTTTGAAATCTCTCTAATATCTACAGTGAATTTCAAAAAGTACGTATCATATGGAAAACTTTTTTATTATTAATTATACTAAAAAATGGTGTTTTTTGTAAAGATATCAGAAATAGTAATTAAGAAAAGTTGTTCGAAATGATATTTTAGACCTATTGATTCAAATTGCGCATGTTTTAGTAAAAGTTTTGGAGGAAAAGCAATTTTTGGCGCAATAACAATAAATATTTTTGGGGAAGCACATAGCACATAGGTTACAGAAATTCTGAAGAAGGATGATCAACTGGATGAGTATTTTCACATAACATTATAAGAATAAGAACTTTAAACATTTTTGATGATAATGATCACGTTTGCATATTACTATTAACATTCTCCTGGACAATGAATCTGTCGGTCTAGGACGTATTGGCATCGCTGTTTTGGCGCCAGGACGTTTATTGCGTATTGACACCTCTGGAGGTCTTTGTTATTCTCATTGTTAAAGTATCGCCAATTGATTTTTATATAAAAGGTATTCGCTAATTATAGTTTACCAAATATATAAAAAAGTAATAATATAATTTGGATGTTGCAAAACTACAAGTTTTAAACACATAGATTTCTTTCCGATAAATACATAAATTAAAAATTTTGATTATTTGTTTGTAGAATTAAAAGTTAGTAAACAATTAACATCTGATAAACGGAACAAAGACAGCGCAAAAACATCCACGATCCAAAAAAATTTACGTCTTGGCACCGAAATGTCCCATCGCCGAAATAGCTCGGCGTCAAAAAAACCTAGTGCCAAATGTCTTGGCGCCAAAACGGAGGTGCCAACACGGCCGCGTCAAAACGTCCCATTCCGCCTAGCGGTGTAGCTATTACTGAGTTTGGAAACGGCTTATTTTGGAAAAATGTCAGTATAGTTAACTACAGTTTTTCAAATGTAAGCAGTTTGAGTATTTATTTTGAAGAATTATAAATATTAATAAACATTTCATTGACGTTTCTTTATAAAGTAGTAATTTTTTTTGACGTTCAATATTATTTCTCTATACCAAAAATTTATCTTTCCATTTTTTTCGGAAAACAAATCGTAAAATTTTTATTTTCTCACGAGTCTGTGCCAAAGAGCTTTCAAATGCTGTATTAGACGCCATATAAAGTTTTACTTAACGCACCCTTCAAAATGAGGCGCAACAAGTTCACAATAAAACTGGTTACACCACATATTTATTAAATAGCAAGTTTAAATGTTTGTATTGCGTTCAATTTATAATTATAATAGTGGAACATATCTACAAACAGTGGGGTATTATCAACAATCAAAGTATATATATATAATTTCCAGTTTTAGTGCGAGCTTTATGTAATAATTAAAAAATTAAAGACGTCTCATAATATAAAATAGTATAACTTCAATTAGAAGTTATATTTGTTTAACCAATACTATAAAATTAATTTAAATAAAAAATCTAGTATTTTAATAATACTTATCAGTGTCACAAATCAAACGAAAACTCGATATCAGAATGATATAATAATAACACATAACTATAATATTATACGAGAATAGCAAAAAAAAAGACTGCAAGCAAGAATAACTAGAATAGTATATACTTTGTGCGATTCGCCGATTCTGTCCATTAGCTTTTGGTCTAATTTTGTTATTGCGAACATCATTTTCTAACAACTTGAAGCAGTTTATATGTAAATTAAATTGACTACCAGTCTATTATATGTTGTACCGTAGAACCTATTAGAAATTTAATTGCAGTTGTTGCAGCAGTTCTTTGTAGGGCGTGATTAATGCAACAACACTTTGTTAATAATAGATAAAGAGACGACGCCAAGCTAACGACTTTGCAACTTTTATCGTTTACAAATATAATTTTATAATGTAACAAGTGCGCTCTACTTTTGCGATCACCAAATAAGTTCGTGACCCGTGATACTTTGTTTTATCTAATATTTGAATTGTATCCAATTTCTTCGTTATATTTTTATTGTTTGGTGCAATTCAATCAAGCAAACTTGGGAAGTTTTGTTCAAAATTTCAAAACTTAAGATTTTATTTAATCAATGTTTCTTGGAGAAGTGTACTTCAAACTACACGTAATTTTCTATCGGAAAAAATATATACTTCTTATGTACGTGTTATTTACGTGTGTTTCAATTAAGTCAGTTAATAGAAAATAATTGTTAGAAATTATAAAAGGTTTGGAAAACTAATACAGAAACCAAAAAAGAAATAAAGAACTGCAAATATCTGCAATAAAACATTATATTTGTCAAGTTAAAGTTATAAAGGAAATGAGAAAACTTATACTTTATGTACAGACCTCAATGGTACAGGTGGATGTTTTCTTGTTGGTAGGAGAATGAAAATTATTTAACAATGTTACGTAAACTAAGTAGCAAATTAAATGGAGACTATAATGTTAATTCTAATTGTTTATGCACACTAAAAGTATAACAACAACAAATATTCTGCAAAGAGTTAAATCGAAGCCTTTCTCATTTCAAGAACTAGAAATAGTTCCAGATAAAATTGCTTCAAGAACCATAAAACTAATATGAATAACATAAAGAAAGAGAACAATGACAAACGCTTAAACGTTCTTTTGTGTATGGTTGTTTAAATTGTAGTTTCAAATATGAAAAGTTTCAGAAGCAAAAAAAATATTCTATAACCATCAAAGTAATAAGAAAAGTTTAGAATTTGAACAAGCTTCGGTCAGCGACAATAATTGAGTGATTTAAATGTAAACCAAAAACGAAGAATTAAATCACGCGTTTTTGTTTAGTTTTGTTATCGAAAGTTTTTCTCTACTAAAAGTCACAAATCCATTCGAGACTAAATCATTTTGAACAGTCCTAACTAAAATGTCTACAGTTTCTTTAAAATACTTATTCCACGACATCTATTTTATTATTCTTTATTAAAACAAAAGTGGGTTAACTATTAGATTAGTGTGTTTTAATATTTCGATCTACTATTAACCTAAATATTTCCTTTTAAATCTTCGGTCGGCAAGCAATGTAAAATGCATATCGAAATTTTACTCCCGCTTTGTGTTCGTAACTCGACCAAGAAAACTTAATTAGTTCGAAAGCTTTCTATAGTTGGATCGAACCCTAATGAACAACTGAAATTTTCCTTTTTCAGATTAACCGATCAATTAAGAAATGCAAATTTGGTAAATGCACTACAAACGAATTATGTTTCATATTTGTCTACGATGACAAATTTTCTAGAAAATAATTTACACACAAACTACTAATCGCAATATTTCGTGTTTTCGTTTTAAAATTTGAATCTGGCGTATATTTATCAACTAAATCATTCTAATACTATTATTGCAACCGGAAGCTTTTATGTATTCTGAAGTCGAACACGTGTTTAATCGTTCGCTTTTTCATAGTCGCAGACGTATTTATAATAGTAGTTTCAATCATTAAACGAAAATAATTCTATCTGATTCTTACAGTATGGTAATTGTAATGGAATTTTCGCAACGTTATTGAACGTCAAAGATTTTAATGTTCCCAAAAAGTGCATACAATTAAACATCTCAAAAACCACACAAGATGTTATATCTTTGAAGATCTTTAATGAACGAAACAAATAGTTTGGATTTTCAGTTGGTTTGTTTTTTAGCACAAAAAATAAATCAACGCTATCTATCGAAAAATAGTGATTCGGTCTCAAAAATCAGCTCTGTAAAAGATCTAACGAGGTAAATACTATGTTGGTTAAAACGCTCTTGAAATTTCCAACACAACCGTTCAAAACGTCGGTAAATAAGATGGCATATCCATATCATTTTTAATGAAAATAAATTCTATTCAAAACGAAATTTACTTTTTGGATTTATTTTTCTGACTTCAACGGAAATCTGCATTGTATGAGAGATTAATATATTATACAATATCAAGAAGTACATAATGCTGTATCATAACTCGTTGCGAGGTAATGAACAAATAAATAACTGATAATGATCGGTTAAAGATCAATACATTCGTTGAAAATTACGATTTTAAAATCAATGTTTTCAATTTTTCAAACATGTCAATATGTTAAAAATATGTCTCTTTATTAAGCCTTTTCACACTATAAATATATAGTGTGTGTCCCCGATTGTTTGGTCGTCTTGATAAAGACCAAAAATATTCGATTGAATTTTGAGATTCTGGTTGGGAACTAATTTGTGTCATAATTTTAGTTTTGAAAAATCGGGAGTGCCCTGAAATTTTCAAAAAACATTTTTTGCACAACAGTAAAGTGCTCTTTGGGGACGAGATACGCACAAATGTTAAAAAAGTTGTTCAGAATAAAAAACTAAGTAAACGTGAAAATTTCGAACTCCTAGACCTAGGTCAAATTACATATTTTCCGTATATGTTACTATTCTTATGTTAAATAAATTCATGACTATGAACTAAATAAGGTTTTCCTCAATTATGTGTCTTTTGTATCACTTGCGTGGACAACATCTTCCCTTATCAGCTTATCGTAAGAATACCAAAATTTCCAAAAAATAAATTTTATTAAATTTTACCATTATTATAATTTAATTACACTAGCATATGTTTACCATTATATACAAATTTAATAATCATGAAGATTTTTGTGTTTTGAAAAACCATTAGTGGTAGAAAAACCCAGATGTCGAAAAATAATTTTTGTTAAGAAACCAATTCTAATTTTTACAAACCATTATCTCAATAAGTATTTGACCTAGAAAAGCGGATGGAAAGTAATGTTTAATAAGATAAATCACATGACATTTCATTTTATAGCGTGGTTACTGGCTGGTGTTAGCCACTTCGTCGGTTTTGGTGTCGAGGCATATCGCTCGCTTCTTCAGAAGATCTCAAAGAGAAGAGTGCGACATGTCTCCCAAAGGACAAGAACTCAAACCACGTGGTCAACAGCCCGGAAGTGACCATACCAATGATGGGAGTCACGGCAGCCTAGAACTAATCTCATTTTATTTGTTATGGATTTGACATTTTTTTTCACAGGTTTAATGGTGCGTCCACATCTAACATTTATTGCATGACATTTATCTCGAAATATTTCTAGCAAGTGTATGATAGATGTGTCAGCAACTATTAACATTTCTATAGATGATGTACAAAGGGTCCAAACTAAAGGTTACGCAGCAAATTAATAGAAAACCAAATATAATAAACGAAAACCGCAAAACTAGTCCAACTTCAATAGAAACAATTTTATTTTTAAAATGTGTGAAATCATTCTTCATTTTTTCGAACTTACACATTGTAAAGACAATGCGACGTTTTTTATTGTGCATCAAGTATCGTTCACTTACAGGGTGTAGAAACAATAAATTGATAGTGCAGAAAAGAGGACCACATTTTTTTATTCTCTTTGTCACCGATTTCTTTAAATTGATCTGATTTATTAGAGTCGTCAATAATTATAAAATAATAATAATCTCCCTTAATTCAATAAATGTTCGAACTGTTTTTCATCTACTTGTGTCTTATTCATTAGAAAATGACACAGTCATTTCTAAGTTCACTTCTTACTGGCTGGTGATGGTTACTTTGTTATTAGCCATCAATCCTGAGTTTGAATTATTTACATACTCCAAGAAGATGACCATGGATTGATGTTTTTCTACCTTTTGATAACACGTTATTTACGTAACTGTCACATAGTCAACTTGATCACCCAGGACATTATTTTGTTAGAGCACCCTGTATTATCCAAACGCTACACTACAAAAGT